>JAODKT010001744.1:29889284-29920934 GCA_027576195.1 Cossypha heuglini
CAGAATCCCCTCCCTCCCCTGCTGCCCACGCTGCTTTGGATGCAGCCCAGGACACAACTGGCTTTCTGAGCCAGTAACACTGTTACTTCATTTTCTAGTTTTCAACCATGAGAACCTACATTCTCCTCTATGGGGATACTCTCAATGAGTTCACTTCCCACTCTGTACTCATGCCTGGGATTGCCTTGTGCAGCACCTTGCACTTGAACTTGTTGAACTCGGGCTTCTTGTGGGCCCACTTCTCAGGTTTGTCCAGGTTCCTCTGGATGGCATCCCATCCTGCTTTTGTGTCACATGCAGCACCCAGTTTCCTGTCATCTGCAAACCTGAGCAGCACTTGATCCTCACTGTCTGTGTCATTTATAAAGATCCTGTCTTCCAGCTCAGGGAGGCGAGCACCAGAGGGCAACTGCTCTTACTGTTCCAGACTGAGGCAAAAAAGGCATTCAGCAGTTCAGCCTTTGCCTCATCACTTGTCACAGCGCTTGCCCACAAATCCAGTAAAGTTCTGCCTCTTCATCCTGGTGGAGGCAGAGGATCCCGAGTGAGTGGGGGCCGGGCAGCAGGCCCTGCTGTCCCCTGTCCCGTCCGCCCGCCCCGCTGCCCGCGGTGCCCGGGCTGCGGTGGGAGCCGGGCAGCTCCGGTGACACCAGGGCTGTGGCACGGACCGAGCTCAGACAGCTTCTCTAGGAGAGACCCTCAGCTCCCTTACACCGCATTTAAATCCATGTATTTCACGTGCTTTGTGCATCGATAGCGCATATCTGTGTTATACTGGTGTCTTCTTTAGCAATGATCTGGAAAGGGATCAAGTGACCCTCAGTCAGTTTGTGGGTGACACCAAGTTGGGCATGAGTGTTGATCTTCTTGAGGGTAGACAGATTCTGCAGAGGGCTCTGGACAGGCTGGATCGATGGGCCAAGGCCAGTGGTGTGAGGTTTAACATGACCAAGCACCAGGGCCTGCCTCTGTGAATGCCCCTCATGCTGGGTCACAACCCCAAGCAGTGCCACAGGCTGATGCCAGAGCGGCTGGAGAGCTGCTCCTAAGAAAAGGACCTGGGAGCGCTGGTCAGCAGCAGCTGAACATGAGCCAGTGTGTGCCCAGGTGGCCAAGAATACCAACGGCACCCTGGCCTGGATCAGCAATAGTGTGGCCAGCAGGAGCAGGGCAGGGATTGTCCCCCTGTACTCACACTACTGAGGCTGCACCTTGAGTGCTGTGTTCAGTTCTGAGCCCCCCACTGCAGTAGCAGGGCAAGGGAGCTGGGGAAGGGTCTGGAACACAAGTCCTGTAAGGAGCAGCTGGGAGTGTTTTAGTCTGGAGAAAAGGAGGCTCAGGGGCTCACTACAAGGAGATTGTAGTGAGGTAGAGGTCAGTCTCTTCTCCCAGGAAAGGAGTGACAGGAAAAGAGGAAATGTGCTCAAGTTGCACCAGGGGAGGTTTAGACTGGGTGTTAGGAAAAATCTGTTCATAGGGCTGCTAGGCATTAGAACTGCCCAAGGGAAGTGGCTGAGTCACCATCTTTGTAGGAATTTAAAAGACATGCCGGTGTGGTAGGTACATGGCTCAGTGGTGGCTTTGGCACTGTTCCGTTTTTGGCTGGACTTGATGATCTTGGTCTTTTCCAACCTAAATTCTAATCTGAGCAGCACAAGTTTCCTCATCCCATTGCTTCAACAAGAAAATTCCACCTTTTTTAAGAGTGTTACAGAATCATGGACTTCCTGAGCTGGAAGGGAGCCACAAGGATCAGTGAGTCCAGCAACTGGCCCTGCACAGGATCATCCCCAAGAGTCACACCATGTGCCTGAGAGCATTGTCCCATGCTGCTTGAACTCTGTCAGCCTTGTGCTATGACCACTGCCTTGTGGATTTCTGAACCACCCTTCCAGTGAAAAACATTCTCCTAATATAGAATATAATGGTTAAGATTGGAAGGCACTTTATTTTCAGAAGACCATTAGAAAATCATCTTTTATACTGTATGATCAAAAGAAATTTTTCTCTATGATACTTTCAAGAACTTTATTGTGAAAAGCCAAAGAGCAGAAATGATGAGGCAAAACTTAATATTCTAAAAGGTAAGTCCCTTGCAGGAATTCTGTAGTTTTGCACCAGTTTCAAATCACAGCAGATTTTAAAATGATACTCAGAACAGTGTGAAGCACATCAATAGCAATGCTTCCCAGTTACTTGAACAGAAGGAGAAGAGACCCTGAACTGAAACAGTGTATTCAAGAAGTCAGCAATTCTAGACTAATACTGTTGAAAAGAAAAATGAGATACACAAGGTTTGTCTAGAATATATACTTTATTATTTGCAGTCTGTGTAAATTTTAATATGTGACTGAATTTTCTACACCGTTTTCTCTGTTTAAGCACATCCTGGTCTTTTCCAACCACCCAGTCAATTGCACCTTTAATATATACAGTCAGTATTTATGAATATTGCATATGCATCTATGAACTTAGAAAAATAACATGCAAGGAAAACTGTTACCATGAAACTGATAAAAAATAAAGGTAGGTAAAACAGTCAATCCCCTTTTTAGTGTGTTATGGCTTTGCACCAAGTATCAGATGTCAAAACAGCTTCAGATGCTTCTAGTTAAAGGCACTTACTGTTCTTCAAATACACTTTCACATTTAGTTTCTATTGTATTAGAAGTGTATCTCTGGGATCATACTTTCATAACACAGCAGAGAACAGTCCAAAAAGGCAGCATTAATAAAAAGGAAAAAGGAGGGCTTATATTAAAATATGAAAATGCCAAGAATTAACACAAACTTTAAGGATTTGGTCCTTATAAAACAGGCAACAGCATTCAGGCAATAGTGATTTCTTTTCATAGACGCTGACAAAGTAATATCCCCAAAATATGAACTCTTCCAGTTCCAGTGTATAGATATGTCTGAGTAGAGCAGCGTACCCTCTAACACCACCCCCAGTAAAAATACAGCTTTTCAAGACTAACTACTGTTCCACTTTGGCTGTTAAGGACAAAACCTCAGAAGAGTGTTAGACATGGACATGCTAGCAAGCCTACAACTCTGTGTCCCTGTATCTGGAAGGCTGTCCATAATAGCCCTTCTTAGAGTGGTCTGCCAGCTGCCGGCGGTACTCCTCCTCCTCCTCCTCCGCATCGCTGCCGTAGCTGACGCGGTTCTCCAGGTAAGGTCTGACAGGAGGCTTCTGGGGCTCTGGAGGTCTGGAGCTGGCATGGCAGAACATGGAAAGAGAAAGAGATAAAAACAGCTGTGCTTAAAATCTGCTTTATGGCCACATACAGCTTAGAAAGCAGATGGAGCAAATGAAACCCTTTCTAGCCAATAAAAAACTGCATGACTATGGTAAACCTATCTGGAGTGGCATCCTATTTCCATCATGCTGGAGGATGATGCTCAGATTTGATGTACTCAACCTACCTGGAAAAATGCCAAATGTAAAATTTTAAACATCCCTGCACACACACAGACATCAATAGCTTTACAGTGCTCTATTCCCTGAACAGAGAGGTTTTCAGCCTTGCTACTAACCCCAGCTGACATCTCCCTTGCACAGAATTTTTTCTATGCCTCCTTCTTTAGCATCCTCAGTCTTCTGTCTCAAAGTCCAAAGACTTCTTATGTGACACTTCTTAAATTGGTAGCCTTTTCATTCAAGGCTCTCATTAAGGCTCTTAGCCTCCAAAGTGGGCAGAGATAACCCACACATTTGCTTTTTATGCACTCTGGTGCTACACATTTGACATTATGCAGATGTAGAAAAATAGATTCTGTCAAGGCAGAGTATCTCCTCAGTTTCAAACCCTGTGATTTTTGCAACCCATGCTCCAGAAAAACAAGATGGTATTCTCCTCACATCTTTCTCCCATGGCTTAAATACTCCCTTCTAGGCCAACCATTAACACTCCTATAAAAAGCCAACAACATTGATTTCTACATGTAAGCAAACACTCTGCAAACATGGTGAAAGATTCATTTTCATTATTTTTATAAAGCTTCCAATGCTATATAAAAAAGAATGCTTTTCTGAACCTGCCAAGAAATCCAGAAAATACCAGTTTCCCATCTTTGCATTTTCGATTATTTACTGTGACATTTGACTCACTAGGGAAAAAAGTTCGTTTTCTATTGGCTTTTGCTAAAATGCAAGAACAAATTAAGAGTCCTGAAGAGCAGCAAACAAAATCCATTATACAGTGTGTTATCTCTTGCATAGGTGTCATGTCCTAGAAATGTGCAGTGTGTAGGGTAGATGACACAGTGGTCAACCCATGCAGAACTTACTGAATTTTAATGAAAGACTATTACTTTCATAAGATTTGATGGGTCATCTGTATCAACGTTCATCCTCAGTTTACCTAACCACACTACATATCTGTAAAGAATAAGCATTTAAGTAATTAAGTGTTATTAGAATAGCAAATATTTGTTACGATAGACTAACAGTCATCAAGTATCTAGCACAGGTAGAATGGACATCAGGGGATATGAATGCAGGCCAGCTTCTGTAATGCTATAGGGGCAAAAAATGGCTTTGCAAATGATTCATTGAAAGAATACTGCTTCCTCCTCAATGACTCAAATACTGTAAATGATCTTACTATAAATGAACTAAAAGAAAAAAAAATCCTAGAATGAGTTCCCTGAAGAGTTTGCTGAAGTTCAGCCCCACCTTTACGATTATCTTTGAGGCACCACAACAAAATGATATACACCAAGGCAAGATGACTTGTATGAACAAAAACTGGGAAGATCAGTTTTCCTCCTGCCAATGAAGTCAAGAATCAAGACAGAATGCTTAGAATTGGATATACCTTACCTCATTGGCTGGGGCCAGTTCTGTTCTGACTTCTGTGTTTTGACAGAGACAGCATAAATATCTGGATGCTTCTGGGCTATTTCAAGCTTTAAAATAAAGTAGAGGAAAATAATTGTTCTTTTTAATTCTTCCATTAGGGATCCTACATTAAGATCTAGGATCTAGCAGGTCACTGCTACATCTGAAACAATTAAAGCATGAATTGGTAACATCTTATATTGATATTCCTACAATTATATAACCTTTTTCTAGAGTAGTAGTTCAAATTCTCATACTTGAGAAAAATGGATTGCCAAAAGCAACAGGATTAGGTTTTTATAGTCACAATAGGAAATTACTTCTTTTTATACACAACGAGTGAGAGCATGTCTCTGCATGTGGTTTCCCAAACTTCTCCCTCCAATAGCAACACACCACAAAGGGCATGATTTTAGTTTTCAGGACTCTGGCTGTTCTACAGGTTGCAAAGCACAGTTGGGGAAAAGGCATCTCTTCATACCCTGGCATTTTGTGCCTCTTGTAGCTCTTGCATTCTTTGCATCCTTGCCTTGTGATCCATCTCCTCAAATATTTTTACTTTCCTCAGTACTGATTTTGGAGTATTTTCTTGCTCGCTTCCTTCCTCTTCAAACTTTGCCTCCTCCTCCTCCTCTGCAGGCAGGACTGCTGGCTGAGAGTTTCTCAGAATTGGACGCCCAAAGGCAGGTTTCACAGAAACAGGTGGTGGTGCTGCTTTAGCTGGGACAGTTGAAGTCTCACTGCTGACAGCAACATTACTTGATCTGGAGTCATAGTTCTTGGGGAAGTCATATGGATCCTCTTTGTTTTGTAACTTTCCCTGCAAGTATAAAACCCACAAAGTTTACATCAGCAACTGTATAATTTTAGTTTCAAAAGAAAGCTTTAACCTGAAAGTAATCACTTTGCCTATGTATTCATCAGGGTCAATCTTCGTATGATGTAACACTTCAAAGGTATTTGAACTGCTGCAACATTTTGGGCATATGCTTATACACATCAGCCTGTAGAAGACCAGGACATTTAGACTTTTTAGACATTTATTTGTCCTATTTGTTAAAGATTACCAGAGCTATGTGTGTTAGAACATAGGACAGAGAAAACTGATGTCTCAAATGATCTTCCACTACTGCTTACAGTGGAGTATCATGACCTAAAACTTAGAAGTGCAAAGAACCCAATTCTGTTTTATATTCAGCTTTTGTTTTCCTTGCACATGTCCTCCTCTGCCCTATCTTCATTGTCAAGGCACACTTGGGCTGTATTTTGAATACTTAGCTTATACGAAAGAAAGGACTTTGGGGTCAGATGAATTCAGGTATTTCTAAAATAGAACTTAGTGTCCAAACACTATTTTTTTTCTCTTGCATCCAATGTTTGAACAAATGGTTAACATGAATTCCTAGTCATGGTCAGGTGGTAGATTCTGATTTTGTGCTTCACAGTAAAAATATCAGATATGTTTTTCCTAGTGTTTAGCCTACTTTTGATCTTGCTGAGCTAGAAAAGTGCCTATCAGTTTGCTAGTAGATACAAAAAGGAGTTTACTTTCTTATTCCATATGGAAATTATTCATTAGAGATCACATGTATTTGAGAAGAACTGCTATCCAGTAAGTCTCTCTGCTTGATCCTGTAACACTGTCCAGTCATTTCTTCTGTCCACAGTTAAAATGTTTTCTAGTCTCTGACAATGTCTATTCTCTTTCCAATCTGCCACCCTGTAGAGTTCTCCAGAAAGAGGGTGTTTGTATTCAGGTTTGCTTCTACAAATTTACCTTAGGTGGTTCAGGCTTGAATGCTGGAGGTGGACTCGGTTCTCTAAGGATCTCCCTGCTACCAGCTTTTCTCAACTGAGCCCTTGGTTCTGGAGTAAACTTTTTTAAACTCTGTGAAAGAAAGTAAGAGAGAGAATCACTGCAGTAGCCAGTAATTAAATAATTTTTCCTCTCTCTCAAGTTTACAATTTTGGGAACAGTAACCAGGAGTCAAAAGACTGCCAGCAACATAACTACAATCACAGAAAATGTAATTGAGAAGTTCAAGGTCATGAAACATCATCAGGAACTCTATAAATTTAGGCAGAAAAGCAGAGCTATTATTATTTTCCTCTTCACAATGTAGCTCTAAAACACTATCATAAGCAAGGAAAAGCTGCTGTTTAAAAAAACCCCTCTGATTTTTAAGATATACATAAAGGGTTTTCGGAAAGCCCAGTCTTACTGAAAAATCCAATCATCTCACCTCCTCGTGATGCACAGGTTCAGAGGATCGGCTAACAGATGAAATCCTTGGCTCCTCCAAAGGCTCATCAAGTTCATTGTCAGTGTATGCTCCACCTTCTCCATCTGTATCCTCTAGGTCACTGATCAGCCGGCTGTCACAGCTCAAATAGTCAGCACCCATGGCAGTAAGATAAGACATACGATCATCTGCATCATCTTCCATGCCATCCATCTACAGAAAAGTCAGCAACAAGTAAGGAACAAGGATTAAATAAATTAAAGTCCAGTTAAGACTCAACATCAGGCCAAACAAGCCGTTAGGAGTGACTCAGTGGAACTGAAAGAAACTAATGCAGAATCACAATGCAAAGTGCTGTTAAAGTTTTTCCCTCATCATCATTCTCCCCTAGCCCAGCATTAGTGATGAAAACTCCAAAGTGTTACAGAAAGAATTTTTTTTTTTTTACAGACATATTTGACTGTAACTATTTGACTGACTATTTGTCTAGCCTATTGAAAATGGCAAGTGAAATTTTGAACAATTTTTACTGGCAAGAGATACTTTGAAACATCTGTACAGCTTTAGAGAGTATGGACTGACTGCTTACCTTTCCTTCTGATACCCATACTGCTTCTCCTTGCTGTTGCTGAATTGTATCCTTCAGGCTACCATACCAGCTGTCATTGGCTGAATTCAAATTAATGGTTGCTGTAAAAATTGAAGGAAAGGGCGTATATATACATGGTAAATGCAATGCAATCCTTTATCCATTCTTTGCTGTTTAACACTTTTTGGTTTAGGTGTGCAAGAATGTTAAACAGCCACTTCATTTAGATTGTTGACAGAAGCATGGTATTTTTGTTTTCTTGTTGGTCCATTTCCAAGCTTATTAAATCACTTTTAATGGCAGTACATTAGCTCACAATTTCTTCTCCGTTAGAATTTGGCAGAACAAGGAACTGAAAGAAGTGAAGGAAGGCATTACTCATGACCATACCTTCACACTCTTAGTTCCAGCCTGCATGAGTTAATATGCAGAGCAGTAAAGCAGATGTCTTGAGACTTACACAGTCCCATATGCTACTCTCTTAGTAAGCAGGTTAAACAAACATTCTTCTTTACCTGTGAAGAGGTGGGAACAAGTTTTCTTCAGTTTGTTTGCTTGCTCATAAAGTTTTCTTGAACTCTTGTTTGATGTAGAACATAACCTTTGTCTCATGGTCTTCACACCCTGCTTACTGTCTGGGTTAAAGAAGACCACAATTGGAAACCACTGGGTGTAATTTAGCAGGTCCACTGCTTTAGGAGTGACATCCAACAGAGCATGCTTATCCTGTTAACAAGAAAGGACAGTCAATATGGTGCATGTGGGAACAAGTGGAGGTGACTGGAGCATGGGATCCTAAGAAAACCAGCATATTTGTCCAAATAAAAGCACAACTTGTGGAACGTTTTCCCACACTTTTACCATATTTAGCATGTTAAGAGCAAGTAGAGCACTGCATGACCAAAAAGCCTTTGGCAAATTCAGAAAGCATATAGTAGAACAGATTCTTCTCCGTCCAAATTTAGAACGGACTTGAGAAGGACAACATAATTTCTTATATCAAGTTCAAAGCCATTAAAATTACCAATATTGCTGTTGAACAACTTCAAAACAGTTTTATCATTAAGCTTATTACAGAAATAGATGCACTGAAAATTTGAGTACTCTCAAAGTTCTAGGAGCAAACAAACACCATGCCTTTGAGCATAAGCAATTTTCAGAGGAATGCCCCACCTGCTCAATGATTTGCCTCACAGTGTTCAAGCGCACTACCCCAGTTGACTTCTCCGAACCTGCATCTCTGGGCTCCGTCTCTGCAAAGACAACATTTCAGCTTATATAAAGTGGCCAGGTAGCTGTGATTATTTAGTTATCCATTCTCCCAGTTAAGGATGAAAAAGACACTAAGAGGACAACTTACTTGCTGTCTGGTACAGGTGAGGCAAATCATTTGACAACTTTTCCATAGCGACATCTGCAATAGGGCCAAATATCACCACAGGTCTCTTAAAACCAGCTGAAAGAAAAATATTTGGAGAAAAGAGAAATCTGATAAGACTGGTTTTATGTATAAAAGACAAGACCCTCAGTTACCATGCAAAGTTAAGAATTAAGCTGAAGTTATTAAAAATATATTTTAAAAAATTATTTCTCAGAGGTTTGTGCAACAGCATAATAAACTACTTTTACCAGCTGAGAAAGTAAGAGACTGTTTCAACAGCTTCCTTATTCCTTCTAGTGGAATTGTATTTTTCAGAATATTCAGAATTTTCAGAATATTCTACATCTGAAAATGTACAGATCTTCATTTCTCTTTCCATCCATCAAAACTCCATGAACCTTGACACACTGGGTTTTGTGTGAATAAAGACACAAATCATAAACCTATTGCAATGCAGCTTGAAGAAGCAAAGAAATGTAAAACTGTGTTACTGCTTATGTTGAAGCAAGTGAAAACACAGTCCTTAGAGATAATGGAGGAATGCCATTACCCCAAGTCTTCATCCTAAGGCATTTGGGATCTCCTTTAAACTGTATCTTTTGTTCCAGAATACTGTCATGTGCTACTACCCAGAAAATCAGCTTGATCTGCTCATCACCAGTAATACAGCTATAATTATATTTGAACCATTGAAAATATTTGGGTTCTATTTGCTCTGAAGCTATTTATGAAGACTGAGGTTGATCTCAGGCATATTGATTGTACTTTCAGAGCTAGCCAAGAAGAATCTGAGGAAACAAGGAAAGCCCTGCTGTTTCATTCCCTTTTTAATTTTAAGCTTTAAAACTGGCAGGTATAATTTGGAGGCAAGAGAGAACAACAGCAATTTAAAAGAGTAAAAAAGGTTTCTTGTAGAGTAATTAGTAGCCTCCAGAAATCTCCATTCTGAGAAAAATGTCATCCCTTCCTGTTGTTTTAATTTAACATCATTAGAAGTTGTTCGGAATCACTTTCTCAGCTGACCAAACATTTGAATGCTAAAGCAGCAGGCAATAAACGGGCAGCCAGCTCAAAGCAGTCCCACCTACCTTCACGCAACTGAACGCGCTCATAAGCTGGGAATTTTGTGCTCACAGATACAATAGCTGTCAGATCTTCACGGCTCTTCCTCAGATTCTTCTTTGCTCCAGATCGCTGGCCACGTGTTCTCCAGAAATCTGCCCTATCACTTGAGCCATCTTTTTGGGCATTTTGAACACTGGCCATCTGTTCAGCTCTGACAGAGAAAGCAAGGAGCTCCAAATTAGTTGAAGAAGGCAAGGATGCTTTCACTGATGAACAATGAATTTTGAATTTGCAACAGATAATTTGACAGACACATTGGAAGGAGTGGAGGTAAAAGCAGACAAGTTCAGGTGCCTTTGCCTAGGAGCAAACACATTGTCAGAACAATGTGCTCTGCCAATGATCTGCCACAGCTACAAGCTGCTGGGCATGAATGAGATTATAAATTGGTCACTTACACAAGCATAAACAAAAGAATGCAAATGCAAAGAGGTGGTGAGAGAGGGCAACTCAGAACTGAAGGCCTAGGAAATTACTGTCACTATTATCTTCTCCATTAGACCTCAAAAGTCACCACAGCATAGAAACAAAGACTGGTTTGGTCAGATCAATTAATAAAGAGGAGAAAATGTACTTACCAGGAAACAGACAGGGGAGTCACACAAGAAGGGTATCTTGTAACTCGTGTGTATCATGTAACTGTGAACTTTTTCTTCCATCAAAAAATCACAACCACACTCAAGAACTCAAAAGCTACAGTCTAAAAATTCATCTACAATCTGGTTGTGGTTTTAGAATTTTGGGGTTTTTTTTTCTGATTAATTTTAATACTTTTATACATTGGACACATTTGAACACTTATTATTACCTCCCATGAATTTTGATTAGGAAGGCATATTTAAGCAAAAATGTTGCTGTGGTTCACTCAATATTTCACATAAAAATAGAGACTACAGCAGGAAAAAAAAAAAAAAGCCTCAGAATGAATACTTAGAATTCTGTCCACAAAGATATACATAAGAAATTCAAGCACTGACTTCTAAAAGTTTAATCTTCAGAGTATTCTTACACAAAGTTATGAGCTTCCTACGGTGAAGGATTTTTGTTTGTTTAGTTTTTTTGTTTGGCTGGGGTTTTTTGTTTGTTTTGATTTGATTTGGTGAGGATAGACAGACAAAGAAGGTGGGGGAAAAAAGCAAAAACCAAACAAAAATGGGACCCACCACCCATTTTCTGGAAGAGGAACTGAAGCAGCTACTGCTCAAAGCTTGGTTTGATTGCTGAGACAGAAGCTCTAGGTCTGTGCTGCAAATAATAACCTGGTATGTAGATAACACCACCCTCTCTCACTGTCTACTTGCATAAAGCCATGATTCTAAAATATGCAGTTTTTATAGGCACAATTCTTGTAAAAGTGAAGACAAAACAATTTATTCATTCTTGTAGAGGGGAATAAAAAGGAAGAAAGGTATGACATTGGAAGCAAAAATGACTTGTGGTGGAGGGAAAGAAAATCTTACTTCTAACAATGGGTAGGAAGACATGGTGCACCTTACCTGCTCTTATTGGGAATGAGGCCCTTTTCCAGTTCGTTTCCAATTCTCACAGCCAGCCAGTTTCCCAGTTTGCCATCATACAGTGTATCAACTACTCTAAAGATCTCCCCTCTGGTGAATGCTAAGCTCTGTGGTGACTCTTTTTCACACTCAAAGTGACTCCTTATGAAAAATGAATCTCCTCTGCCACAGGCCATGATGTCTCTGTAGACTAAAACAAGACCTCTACTTTAGTTTGTATCTTTTTACACTTGAATAAAGATTTAAGCTGTGATTATAGCAAGTACAGCTTTAAAATTCCAAGCGTCTGCTCAGAAAGATGTAAAAACTCAGGTCTACGTCCCCCTACACACACTTATCAGGAGTGTTCCAAACTTGTATGTGCACAGCCCGTACAGCTCCAGGGCAAAAGGCAGCTATGGTACTACAGTCTTGCAGCAGGCTATGTCTCCCAAAAGGAAAGCGAGAAGCTTTTCTTGTTCCTTAACTGCTCATGAATAAAACTGTCTATTTTCTGCTGATTAAATCCCTTCTGACTGCCAAGGCATAGCAGATCTTCTCCTGGCTGCTACAAACAGAAAAGCAGAAGAAAAAGCAGTACCTTACCACTTTTCAGGATTAAGAGTTGCTATTTGCTAATAATAAAAGACATGAAGAAGTGCTCTGAAAAACACATCACACATGCAGCCTTGTATATATGAAATACTATCTTCTCAACTCTTGAAAAGAAGGTAAAACTAAAATGCGATCAAAAATAAGCACAAGAGAGATTATTTGTGGTTTCACTGACAAAGCACAGCTTAAAAGATTCACAGATATACATACATTTTTTTCAAAGCACCTACCTTCATATTTGCTTTGAGCCAAAATTGTCACAGTTTCACCTTTGGGAATTTCTAAGAGATACAAAACAGCTTCTTCCCGAACAATGCCTCTGAAGTCTTGAGTGTTTACCTACATACCAAACAAATATTGTACAACAATTGACAAACCAACAATAAAAGGAATAACCACAGACTCCTCTTTCATATGAAAAATCTTAAATATTCTCTTCTCTTATTATTTTTATATCTATGTATCTATATCAATCAATCTATATAAAAGTCAATTATTGTCTTTTGTGAATATGTAATCCCAGCTATTAACAATAATCTTCCTGAAATAAAATGTTCAGGTTGTACACTGCTAGATTGTTTCTTCAGCTTCAACAGCCTCTATCTAGAAGGGGAAAATGAAAAGAGGTAGAGGGAACATTATATTAACCTTCCATATGAATTTCCAGAAAAAAAGCAGAATGAAGTGATTAAGTGGCACAGATTATAGAAATCAGAAACTTGAAAAATGAATCATCATAACCTGAATAAACTGGAGAAAGATGAAAGAAAATTATGACGGTCCCAATTTTTCCCCCTCAAAAACTAGGAAGAAACATGGTACAAAAAATTTATTGTCCCATCTTGCAGCATTTTTTCTTGATTAATGTTTAACTACTCCTTCCACAACATTATAAACAAACTGAAGTTTGATGTACAATTCTCAAAAACTCCTTTCTGTAAGATCCCTCCACCACATTTACCGCCTTCCAAAGCCACAATTTGATTCCTAAGATCATAATTTCTCCCATATTTCCACTAAGAAGCAAACTAGAGTATACAGAAATCATTTGTATTTCAGGGACACATACTCATACCTTAAGAATCTGATCTCCTTCCTGCAGTCCCTCCTGATCAGCTGAGGTACCTTCTTGAATTCCAGCAATAAATATTCCTACATCGTTTCCACCAGCAAGTCGTAGACCCACGCTGTCCCCCTTCTTGAATCTCACCATTTTTGTATTAGGACTACAGGATTTACAAACAGAAAAAGTAAGTAAGGCCGGATATTAAGCATATAACAATATTACGATGCCAAAAGAAAAAAATTACAACTCCTCAACAATATAGTATTAATATTCTTATCTCCTTTCTTTAACTATATAGGCTGTATTTACTGCTGTATTTCCTGCCTTCAGTGAAGGCAGGAAGCAGAGAATTTGCATTTTTCAGAGTGGAAAATTAACTAGGAATAGTGACTAAGTGGCATGCACAGACCTGACTGAGCAGGGAATCAGATCCCTCTTTTTGAAACCCCACATCTACTGCATACCTACTGCATCCTCTGTCATATGAACAGCTGTGGTGTTTGTGAAAACAGACTTGAGTTATGAGTAATCATACTCATTGTTTTTTCTTCTATAATATACAGAACTGTCATATGAATTAAACTGATACCTATTTTCTTTACTATCTAACATGTTTGCTAGAAGTCCTCAAATTTTCTGGTAATGAGAAATATTTTCAAGTACAATCTGCTGATATGTTAACTATCAGTCCTTTCACATTGCAGTGGGAGAGACTAGCTGGACCAGGCTCAGCTTTTTTTCTGTCAGAAAAGCTGTATGCCTGAGTGACCTTCCAACTCAGAGGACACTACTTATCTGTCAGCCATTCTCGATAATACCCTAAGCCTGTATTATAAAATTCCACTTCACCAAAATAATCACTTGATTAATTTGCACATCAATGACAACATATGCCAAGTTCCAAGCCAAAAAAGGTCTGAGAAGGAAATTCATTTAAGAAAATACACCAAGCAAGAGAACATTTAAGGCTTCTCCTTACAATTCCAACATTCCTATTCCTTCAATTTCTGTATTTGAAAACTCTCAAAGGAAAACATGTTAATTGATTTCCTATTAATAAAAAAAAAAATTAAACAAATTTCTCACATAGGTCTCCATGCAAGTCCAGAAACACAGGGTGTTCTATACCTTCCAGGTAGATTCCAGGCAGATATTTCTAAAACTAAGCTGATCTCAAATATCATCAGTCAGCAGCTATGTCACCTTTTCTCAGCATTACACTGTAACACTGGTCATTGGAAGAACACTGAGTGCAAAAGAACTCAGCAAGTGCTACCTTACCCATATATTGCTTCATCTTCCGGGCTGGGTTTAAGAATTGTTCGTGTAGCTGCTTTTGGTTGAGGCACTAAAGGTAAAAAAAAAGAATAAAATAAGTTACTGAGATACTGGAAAAGTTACACATAGCAGGAATTTTCAGCTATCAGATAGCAATCAAACCCTCCATGCCGAAGATTAATACAGATTTAAAAATCAAGCGTGTCTGACTAAAATTCATTTATTTCAATTTTTGTATTCTTGAAAAAGAAAAAAAAAGTTCAAGGAAGGGATACATAACTCACTAGATCAGACTTCATTTGTCTGCTTAGGACAACAGTCTAACAGCAGATGTTCTAGTAGAATATTTGCTTTTTTGTTAGTAATTGTAATAAGCAACTGCTGTCAAAAAAATATCAGGTGCTTCTTCCCTGCACCACAAAGCAAAGACAAACCTCTTCTCTGTGTCAGGGTGGGGCTGACATAAAGAGCATACCAGCTTTGTCAACATGGTTGAGGGAATGGACATTCTGTGGCATGGGAAAAAATAATAAACTGAAACCTTCAAGCTCTCACCTGCTGGGTCGTCTTGGTACTTCAGTTCTTTGTTTGAGTCTACAGCTGTAACAGCAGAAGTAGCAATGTCACCAGTTGATTTGAATGGAGTAGGCATTGCTCCCATTCTGGACATCCTACTGGAGGGATCCTCTTTTGCACTAAAAGAAAGAAATAGAAAAAAAGGTGTCATGATATCAGATAAGAATGCATATATTTGAATAATTTCTTTGATAAGCATGAGAAAAAGGAACTAGAGAAGACCATTTCTTACTTTGGTTTCTCTTTCAGTTTTTCATTGGATGAATGTGAATCTAGATCAGAATGATGTAATCTGTCATCTTGAGGGGAGAATGATCTGTTTGACTCTATTTCAGAAATATCTGTAAAGAGAGTGGCAGATCAAGACATGCAGGATTTGTTATCTGCTCACCTGGTCAGCATGTGTATTTACAAAGTTTTCACACAGAGGATACACTGAACATTTCAGCCCACTCTCATCTCAAGTTGGATTTGACAAAGATTCAAAAAGTGTCTTTTAGTGCTCCCACCCCTCCACCCTCCCAAAATATTTCAGGAAAGTTTCACACAACTTTCAAGAAACACACTCATGTCACACAACTACTCTGAGCACACCACAGCTGCATTAGCTAGTGCTACCAGGCTTTGATTTGAGGTGGAGGTTTCCAAACAGAAGACCACCTGCACATGAACAGGGCTCACATCATTGCCCTTCAGCAGCAAAGGAAACAAGAGTGGCCCTCGCATTTGAACTGCATCTCAGACTTTACAGTATAACCTACAGGAAGTTCCACCCCACATTCTGACACCAGAAAAGCAAGGATCTTGTTCCAAATAATACAACATCTTCCTCTCCCGAACATTCTGAGCCCCTTCTCAAAGCAAGATCAGGCTGAGAAATACAGCTCCCACACCTGTATAAAACAGGTGCTGGGAATAGAAACCAGCTATCCAGGAGCACTTAATTTCCTCTGTCCTGACATTTCTTCCCTCCATTTGAATGCTGCCATGAATGTTAATGTCCTCAGAAGGAGAGACCAGTCCAATGCACTTGTTTTAAAAATTTTTATTAAGGCAACTGATTTGCTTGTTCCAAGAAGTAAGACTGATTTTGCCAGATCAACATTAGTCCTTCTATCTCTGCCCCTTCCTAAAATGTAATTATACGGCTACTACAAAATTTTCACCTAAAGGAAGTGGCCTTGTTGATTAGTTGAGTATTACTTAGGTTTGTTTGTGTTTCATTGTTTTTCTTAAAGACCCTAATACCACTCTACTGCAGCAAAACAACATAAGCTCCGTTTTGTCCTTGCAGAGAGTCCAGAACTTTGGATCCACATTAAACCTCACCATCCATTTCTGAGTCACTGTCATTCAGGGAAGGAATGTTGAGTAGTGTCTGCTTTCGGTCCCTGAGAACAACCAGCTGGAGTTTCCCACGTGATTTCTCAATCAATTTTCGGGCATCAGCTAAAGACATGTTCTCTGTCACTGTACCATTGATCTGGAGACAAAAAGGCAACAATAACGAACAAGTCTGCGTTGTGCTCAAGTTTACTTGACTATAACATGACTTAGTTCAGAATAACCACTATAACCAATGCTGGCAAACTGTTAGCAGTAAAACCAGAACAGACCTTGAGAATGATATCTCCTTCATGAAGGTTGCCATCTTTGGTTGCTAGGCCAGTACGGGTCATTTCTTTTATGAAGATCTGACTTCCAAGACGGAGTCCATACTCTGGAACCAAGAAGATAATCCACTGTAGCTTAAAAGATGAGCAAGGATGCATTATTTTAAAAACTACACAAAGAACATGCATCAAACACCATGTCATTAGAGAAGGAAAAAAAAAAAAAAAAGGAAAAGAATGTAGACCTAGAAAAACCACTTCACCCTAAGCCAAGTCTCCAACACCTTTGCTGTCATTACAATATGAACAAGCAACCCAAATCCAATTACAGCTGGACAATTGGTCTGCACCTTCAGCAGCAAAGCGTTTGGCCTTTGTTCTGGAGCTGCTTATTAATACTTATTACTGGACTAGCTTCTGATTTATATTTTGCAAGGCACAGAGAGGGAAAAGGGTTAAAAAGCACTAATAGAAGTATTTATTTTCATCAGTTGCTGCGTGCAACTGTCCTATCTATACTCCATGAAATGCCTTGGTTGTTTCAGGCAAAGGAATTTTTTTTATTCCCCTGCCCCCTTTTCTTCCTATGATCCAAGTTACTTGGGTCAGCATATTTGCTACTCACAAAGAAAGGCAACATCCTTAGAAAACATGCATGCTAAAACAACAGAATGTTGTTCTGCTTTAAAAGACCACCACATTTCAGCAAGTCTACAAAGTATTCATACGAATGGTAGAGATTATTACAGTACAGATATACATAAAAGTTAACAAATGCACCTTAAACTTCTCCTTATTTGTATATATATATATGCATTATCTTTACAAGTGGGAACATTACATGCAGAGGAGGAAGAGGAAGAAGGAAAAATGATTGTTGCCAGAGACAATGAAAAAAAAATAGATCAGCTCCTGCATATGATGTTTAATTAGCAAAAAAATTTTAAAATTACAAAAGGGCAGATTAGGAAAAAACCCAACAACCACACCCAACCCCTCCAGAAATAAACCACCACCCCCTCCCAAAAAAAACCCCCCAAACAGAGAATTATGCACAACCTAATCTGAGATATGCTTTCCAGCACAAGTCCTTATTTCACAGCGAAAAAAGCGTTAGGCTTTTGGCTTTCATTCACACTTCAATACTTAGCAAAGAAAATCTGAAATACTGCTATTTCAGTATTTCAGCTGCTGCTATTTCAGTATTCTTTAATGACCAGCACCAAACAAACCATATTATTAAAGGCAGAGTCTACTCTTTATCCTTTCTAGCTAACCCTTTTGTAGTGTGCCAAGTGTAATCTGAATCATGATCTGATCCATGTTTTCCATCAGAACCAGAAGAAAAGGGCAGAGAAAATGGAAAACCAAGGACACAGTGGCTTGAAAAGACCAAAATGATGTAGGTGAACAAATCTTTGTTCAAAGGTAAAGTTCAAGGTTCTGGGGAAAAAGCATCCCTAATCAGGCAGAAAGAATGAAAGAACAACTTAAACCATCAGTTTAAAAAGTCAACATTTAACCTGCAAAAGTAGAAAGTAATTCAGCTCTTCTCTTTTCCCCACCAAAACCCATGCTGTACTGGAAGCTGACTCCTCTCTTTCCCTGTTGTACCCACCTTCATTATGTCTGCCTTTCGTTAGGAGAACGCTGATGGGTGCATTCTGATCCTGGGGCCCCAGGTACTCATGCTGGCGGTGTATTTCGGGCGAGGGACTGCGGGAACGAAGCCTGTCCCGACTACGGCTCCTCATTTCCCTCTCGTATCTAGGATCAGATAAAGATCCATGACTGTAACTGGGTGGGCTGTAGTCTCCTCTGTAGTCCCGTTCATAGCCAGCATCCCTGTCGATGCTCCTTCCTCTGCTCCGATCCCTTCGGTAGTCTCGATCCAAGCTCCGGTCCACGCTCCTGCCGCGGCTGCGATCGCGGCTGTAGCTGCCTTCCCTGTCCCGCTCTCTGCTCCGGTTACGCCCTCGGTCGTGCTCATCCCTATAGCCCTGATCCAGGTTGTTTCCCCAGCTTTGGCTGCGCCCCCCGTTTCCACTGTGCCAGCTTCTCTCACTGTAGACACTTCGAGCACTTTTGCCATCAAATTCGGCATGGTCATCCATTACATCTAAAGCTCTGTCCTCATAGTCAAGGGAGGGGCTTCTCTGCAGGGCAGCAGCCTGCACTTTCCTTGGTCTTTTCACTACCTGTTCAGTACAATAGAAAACAAACAAACAAACAAACCCGTATCAAAAATCAGAATGTGAAACTGAACAGATCAATATTCTTCATGTTTTAAATGCATCCTGGGGGGGAAAAAAGGAAAAAGAACAATATTCTGTGTATGAAGAACATAATTTGCCTCACCAGTCATCATATTAAATATAAATATACATTTATAATGTATATTAAATATACATAAATATACATTTTATTCTCAGTTTTTCAACTTTGTGATACTGTTGATTGATTTCCATTTGTTTCACCTTCAGAAACGATGTCTTTGTTTTATTTAGTTTGTGCTTTGCATCTGGCAAAGGACTGCTTTGCTTTGTGCAGTTAAACACACTTTATAGAAGAAAACCAAAATCCTAACTGGTTCTGCAGGTACATACCACTGTACACTGAATAAATTTGGAATTTACTTACAATGGTGGCCACTTTTCCACTTTTCCTAAGCTGCTGAACTGCAAAAGAATGTAGAACATTTTCCATCGGGGTCCCATTAACTATGACCACTCGGTCATTTTCTCTGAAAATGGGAAGGGAGATAAAAAAGGAAAGAGAGGATTTTAGAGGAGTCTTCATGAAAACAGCAGAACAAAATTTCTTCTTTTTTTTTTTTTCAGAGGAAACCTATGGATTTAATTCCACAATATCTGAATATAGAAGCAGCTTTTGGTACATCTAAAAATTAGACATTGATATACACACTATCTTTGTGTATATACTATGTTCAGCTTAAGTACCTTGCCATAATGCTTTTTAAAGAACACATGTAATGATATCAAAATTTTTTTATTTAGTTCTCTCAGGACTCCTAGTTTTTCACACCTAGTGCTAGACTTCTTTCACGAAAGAATTTCACGAAAGCTTCAAGCTGCTGTAGCCATATCAATATTTAGGCAAATATTGACAAGTACAACTGCAGAACATTTTTCTTAAAATCTGGTATTCAGGTCACATCTACTCTGTAGAACAGTGATTGGGAGAAAAAAATCCACAACAAAACAATAATACACAAGAAGTCCTCCCTGTCCTTAATCATAGGCAACTGAGACTACTAACTTTTCAGAGCTCCTGCATATCAAATAGACCACTAACTCACCTAACCCCTTATGAAACAGCCCCATAACACTGATCAATTTAACTCATAAATTTCATAAAGGCATTTCAATGCAAAAAGCGAAGAAGATTAAAAAAAGCAAATTACCAATTTTCATATTAGTTTATTTTGGTGACTACCCAGTTACAGTCAGGGCATTAGCTCAACAAATTACTGGTTCCTTTGCCATTTTCTGCTAGATAAAAGAATTCTTTAGTACCAACCATTTTAACTTCATCATAATCAAATCACATCACAATCTTCTTTCAAAATAAGAAGATTATATACCCTAAGCCTCCACCTGTAAGGCACTCTAACTCCTAAATGACTTTTGTACCTCTTTTCACACTCTTCCAATTCCTTTTAGTGGATGAGTATGCCACAATAGCATGCTATATTTCAGTATCAGTTTCTTCTAGGTTTATGCAAGAATTAGAATAGCTTTCTGGATGGTCCATACATCCAAAGCTAGCATTGAACTTAATGTTGTGATATTATGTCAAGAGGTCCATCTACATGTGCTCATTTGACCCTACAAAAGATGACAGGATGGTTTTACCCATACACTCTGAAGGTCAGACCTGTATTTCTTGATTTGTTGGAGAAACAGCTTAGCCTTCATTTTTCTTCAGAATGTGTTTTGTCTGAATGTGCCCAAATATCCTGGTATTCCCTTGCCATCATCAATTCACCTAGGATCTTTCATAATTTCTGGACATGATTCCATTCCCAAATCACAGGTGATTATGGAACAGGATGAATGACAGTGGTGGTGTGCAGGGATCACTGCTATAAAATGTAGGATTTCGGTACATTTACGTTAAAAATTATTTGTTACATGCTTTACAATTACCCTTTCATTTAGTTACAACAACAACTCCCATGTCAGCCATTTCATTTTCTGATGAAAAATAAATGCATGGCAAAAGAGACAGAATCTATTATCTTGATTTATTATTGCTGCACAATTATTTGGCGTTCTTCCAAATTGTCTCGTCCTCATCAGGTATTTCGGATCAAATGATGAAAAACTGATGTAGGACAGAAACTCTCAGCCCACAGATTGTTTGCACATGATAAATGCTGCCTCACCAAGGATGAAGTTATCAGAAAGACAACAGAAGCATTACTTCCATAATTTTTTCTTTCAGATATAAAATAAATATTTAGCCAACCTTCTCTAGGCTGACTTAAGTAATTTCTGGAAACTAATGATTGATCACTAAACGTGTTTACTGGAGGAGGAACCAGGAGGATATTTTAAGATACTAATTGTTTCTACTGTTTCTTTAAATTAAATGCAATCTTGAAAGAAACTTACTTAACTGTTAAAGACTTTTCAACACCACCACTGAAATGTAGTAATGTTTTACCAAATAGCAACTAACACCTCTATGTAGGGTTTACTTGTTTTGTTGTTTTAGGGTTTTATTAAAAGAGACATCTAGATATTAAAGAGGACAAAAAATCTTGATTAAATCACCAGGATTTCACCTACATCTGTCTAAAGGTTTTATGTGTTCCATGCCATGCCCCTCAAAATGTCAGACAAACAAAAATGTGCTTACTGAAGTAATCCATCTGCTGGACCACCTGGGAGAACATCTGAAATTACTATCGATGTTTCGCCATTTTCAAAATGAGGGTTATCTCTGCCACCAGAAACCGCAATGCCAAATCCTCGTTTTGAATCCTTTAGAACAAAAACCAAATACAACAAAACTTGAATTGACAGGAATTTTGACAGGGAGAAAGAAGAGGAACATGAATGTTCTCATGATGGCACTCTAAGTAGATACTATTTAAAATACAATAGCTGCATGCCGAGTGCTGCAGAAAACACAGTACCTATAGACTTAAGAAAGATTAGGTTTACACATCCATATATCAAGATGACAAGTTCCTGTCTCCCAAAACTTCTAAAGTCTTATTATTGTTAGTAATTACATAAAGACCTCACTAAATCTGCCTGTATTTTGCTTCACCATCCCATAGGTTATCCATACAATATTTATTGTTAGGTAAATCTATTTTATTAGTGATGCTTTGGAGAGTGGAATAGCTTTCCCAGAATCTCATCTTCCTTATGATTGCTAAGTAGTTCGTAACAACTACTTACTCTTCAATTAAAATAACAAGATCGTGGTTGATTACAAAGAGCAAGTAGTGAACTTGTGCATTGTCTATATAATCATTCTCTGTCACAATCAACTATTTTAAATATGTAAATTATGTCAAATCTGTCATAACCGATTTGTAGAAGACCTAACATAGCACAACATTCATAAAAACAAAGAAATGCTTCACAATGCCAAGGAAGCACATCAATAGCACTAAACCTGAGAATTGTTAGCACAACTGAACTCCGGACAGCAAGGTGAGCACAAAACCACAAAAGTTTAAATTTACCATCTATTTAACATACACATCATATCACTAAAAATTACAAATTATGCTACATTTTAACAAAATTTTTAACATAGTGGCAAAGTAATACATCAAGTTAAAGTCATGCTTTTCCCCCAATACCCACTCAGCATGTGCAATTCATCATATGTCACCTCATGTTCCACTCATTCTGATAGTTGATTATTTCTTTGAGGAGGAAAAAAGCAATGTGATTTTCTTTTAAAAAAGCACTTCACTTGCTACAGCTTAGTTTTACAGGAAGCAGTTTGACGCTTTACATCAAAACAATGACTCAACATAAAGGTAAAATTCAATGGTAGTGGCTGATACAGCAAGCCCTTCACCATCTCAGTACCCTAAGTTTGTCTCTGTGGTAAAGAAGTAATGCTAATTTACATGATATCAGAGATCTGAAATGCTGGAAATTCCTGGAACTAAGATCGTTCTCGTGCAATGTTTTTCCTGTCCACCTCTGTAACCTAAAAACCAGCTTCTTCTCAACCATACCTTCTCACACAAGCTGTGTAGAAAAGATTGCTATTTCACCTTAGGTCATCAAGTTCAGTTCATTGCAGAAGATGTGAAAAAGCTTGAGCAGCTCAGTGCAGGCTGCTCACTGAACCTAGATCATCAGCTGGGAAGACTACCACCACTGAAGCCACAGTGCACACCTTGTGCTGTGGTGTGGCAGCCCAGCTATTAAAGAACACAGGCACAAGTGCTCTATTTTCTTTAATTCAAAAGAACTCCACTTGACGAGATACCTCCTCTTTTCTTAAAAGAACCCTTTTAAAGTGACACCTATAGTCCACCTGTTTTATAAGTTTTAATAAGTGTATTTCCACTAGATTCTATGCTAGTATATATTAAATACATTTCAAAAATAAAATCAGTGGAATCCTGTTCAGTGATTGTTACAAAGCTTGGACAGCAACCACAACCTGCTTGATAGAACCATTTACTTTACTTTTAGGGCTCTTCAATAATGAATTTAGCTATGTAGCTGACATGTGGTATATTACACTGTCATTAGAAAGACCAAACAGTAGCAAATATGGCACTTAAATTGCTAACTGAATTTATTCCTAACATTAAAGAGTATGAGTAGCAACTAAGCTTTAAATAAAAACCATATCTGATTTGGACAATGCATTAATCCTATTCTAGACTCAGACATGCTAATAACATCTACTGCAAAACATATTCAGAGTAAACCAGTGCTTGAATACTTGAAAACTAAAAATATAACAGGCGCTCACTCACCTTTTGTAAGGTCACTGTGTACTGTTCCCATATCAGCTCTTCCATGCCTGGGGCCTGCTGCACACAGAAACCAATTAGTAAAGCACACAGCATATAACTATTTAAATTAAAATGTGAAATATCCCACTAAAAAGCAGGTTTAAAAATAAATTGCATATTCTGATATTAGAATTAGAGAATTAGTATGAAACTAATAAAATGTACTTCAATAAATAAACACTTTTCTTTAAAAAGGAAAAAAAATATTAATAGGTCCAGGGTGGTAAAGTACCTTCATGTTTCACTGATTTAACAGCTCATTCTGATTTTCTGGAAAATCCCTATTCAGTAAAAGCACTTAATTCAGATCAACTAGCATTCTATAGTCCTGATTCAAATAACACATAAAACACTTATGGAAGACCTTTCTTTCCCAGTATGCAGTAAAATTAGCAGTTGAAACTGAGGTTTTCAAAAGGAACTAGACTTCAGATCTCTTGCGTCTTGGTTATGTGGATTTAACAAAATGTTTTGCCCACTATGAATTACATAACTAAATATTTAGGTTCCCCTCAAGAAAATAAATTTTACAGGAAAACACAATATATCACTATATGGTACAGGTATAGCCATTTCTGTGACACTTCTCAGAGACTTTTTTTCCCCACATTTCCAGTTAAAACAAATCACTTTATCATACATGATATAACCTGAAATCTTTCCAACATCACAGCTTAAAATATAATACAGAATAATCACCCAGCTGTGATCCATCAGATAGAAGACAGCCAGCCCCTTCAGTGTCTGCCCTGTAAAACTAGGAGGAAAATGAGCCACCACACAGCAGAAAAGTGACACTGCAAACATTTCAAATTGGAAAGCATCCATTGCAGAAGAAAAATCCAGGCACTGAATATTGCAATGGACGTATTCAAGCCATGGGTTTCACTTGTTTTTACTGAAAGTGGTCTTCCTTTACATCAGAAAACTGAATTTCAGACAGAAGCTCAGTTGACACTCAATGGTCTTTTTAAAGGCATCGTAGGGAGTACTGACAACTAAACTCCAAAACAACAGACAGAGAAGTGACACAAGAAGGGTATGCCTGTAGTTTTAGGCATCCCTTGCATCTTCAGAGTAAGAATTCTTGCAGTGCAATGTTCAGCAAGCTGTGGATGTTATTTCTCATATGCAAAAAAACCCCTTCTTGCAGAGTTCCAGTTGATTCTGTGCACCACAAAGAGAAACTAGATTTACATTTTCCATTGCACATTCACTGTACTGAAGAACAAAAGTAAGTCCTGCTCAGAGGTTCTGAAGGAATATGCAAAACATTCAGCATTCTCACCAGGAATTTTACAACACTGAGCAGTGTTAAATTTCCACTGTTCTGCCAGAAAATGAACAATGCTTTTCAGTTTCCATAACCTCTAGTGTCCAATTAAAAAGAAAATTAAAAATAGATGTAGGAGATGATGGCTTATACTAAAAGTAATACATGTAAGTAATTGCTTCTAAATTTTGACTTGTCTAAATCAGACAAGAATGTGTTCATAACTATTAGTATTAAAACATATGTGTCTCAGGGTCAGTGTTAATGTGCTGAAACACATAGTAAAATTATTTTATCTGGTATTACCATCTAACCAGCTAGCACGTCTAAGCTATCTGAAATTGAACTCACTTGATATATTCCCTTACACAGAAAATCTTTGCCACAAGTGAAAATTTTCTCCTTAACTAAGCTCTTCTTTTGAACTCTGTGATGCTGCCATAAATGGAAGTGACTAGGCTTGCTTGTCTGGCATGTAGGAAACAGTTTGCCTACTACTGACCCTTCCTACAGTTGTGCTTTTCTACATATTTTTAAGCTCTGCAAAAAATGAGTCTGTGCTGAAGAGGGGCCTCAGTGTCATTTAAATTCCATCTGACTTCACTGAGTAAAGTTTTAAGAATGAAAGTCAGTACCAAATAATGGGTAAAATTTGAAGGACAAGCAGGAAGGTTTAAATTTTGTAGAAGCACAGAAAATGGAAAATCTTTTCCATCCTGCTCTTGGTAAAAAAGCCTCAACAACTTACACATGTAACAGAAATATCACTTAAATTCAGTTTGCACAGTGTGCAGCTCCTACCAACGCCACCTCCCAGCCAAGAACAGTGAGGCCAGGTCTGAGCAGGTGCAAGAGTAAGGCAGGCAGAATGCAGTCACAGGGAGTTTACTACCCATGGGGACAAAAACAGGCCTGAGGAATGACTGTTTATTCAGTGCAACACTGCAGGAAAAGGACAGAGGAAAAATATCAGGGACGGATGTATGGATATGAAACAGGAAACTTATGGGAATTTCCTTCCAGAAAACTAGGCCTTCCATGAGCAGTGGCATAAGTATAACCTTGTGCACAAGTGGAGAGATGTATTGGAAAGTAAACCAAAGCATCAAAAGCTTACAGAGTTAAGTTTACTTTACTCTGACAAATAAGTCTTACAGTATCTGGCCAAAAAAAAAAAAAAAAAAAAAAAAAAAAAAAAAAAAAAAAAAGTAGTAAGAATGAAAGAGAAACTACTGCCTACAGACACTAAAATTAAGGTCTTGCAAGATACCAAGCCTATAGTGTCATCTCATAGAAGAACATCCTCATAGTATCAGTGACTGTTTCAGGTACATTCTGTGTAAATTTTTTGGGTTTATTTTTACCTTGAAACTGTTACTGAAAATTCAACAACAGATAATTAAGCAATTCACTTTTAAATTCACAAGTAGTTGTTAAAGTAAACCATTTTTTGAAACTGCTCTTTAGGAAACTGTCACCCATTTGCTGTACTCTGCATCAGGGAAAGAAAGCACACTACGTACTTGCAAAGCTGATTTTGCATGATGTAATTACCAAGACAACATGACTAGCTCTGCTGTACTGATACAGCAATGCAGGCTCTGCAACACAGTTCAAAGAACTGAATGGTCACCTTGCCGTAAGGCAAAAACAATCTCTAAACAATAATCTCTTTAACATTACAAAATGTACTGCTGCTTGCCATTGTCACGATGCTAAACCATACCCGTACCAGAGAAATGGAGAAGAGAAGATTGAGAGGGAGGGAGAGTCTACAAATGTTACAAATCATCAGCTGAGGACTTGATCAAAACTAGTATCTAAATCTCCACCCGAATTGCAAAATTCCTGTACTCCACATTTAGTGATGTGACTCTCCTCTGAATGCATCAAGTGATGAGTTATGAAAAGCCTTCATCACCTTGCCAATTTCTTCATACTTCATCTGTAAGGAAACACAAAGGGATCCTGAGAAGCTTGTGCATCCCTTACAGGATCGCAGTTTCACTGCAAGATTGCACACCAAAACACTGGAGAGAGAAAGGCAGGCAAAATGGTTAAGAACCCCACCTCCAGTTACTAACAGTAACTGCTTTACAAATCCACACAGGTTTCACACAGACAACAGGCTACCTGCAGTAAATGCAAATTATTGTAATTAGCTACTCTATATTCATTAGGGACGACAGTCAGTCCATTTCTAATTAGAACACTGTAGTCAGGATTTGCTTAAATCTGTCTAATGCTAATATACTAAAATGACAGGTGCTTTCTAAATACCCAAAATAAATTATTTAGCAGAATCTTTGGAAGGAAACTAGTCAAAGTGCTAAAATTGCCAGGGTGCAACAAACAGGCAGCTGTTGCACCTCTAACTGACAGTCATCAAGAGATTTACACAATTACTTGCTACTGAGAGATCACCGAAGACAACTTCATTCATGCCGAAAGAAGAACAAAACCAGAAGACCTGCCACAACAATCATCTGGCTATAAAGCTGAGTTGCACAGGGGAGGGGTATATGAGGGGAGGAAGGGAAGAAAAGACGTGGAGCAAGATGCAACAAAAAGCAACTCACGTGCCCTTTCAAAATCCTCAACTTTTTGACTGCATGTGACCACATTCTCTGCAGAGCCTGAGCTGTCTTCATTGTTGCAGGATATAATCTGTGAGGGAACGCCGTACATCCCGTCTTTTCATCTGTTTCCACCACTCAACACGGTTATGTAATTCTAATACAATAGTGGCCTACATACTCAAACAAATCCTGCTGTCAGTTTCACACAGAAAAACATCAAAACCACAGCAAGGAAATGTGCTGTGAGTTTTACTAACTCTCAATTTCAGAGATTCCAGGAAAATGCAGTGCTGTAATCTTATGTTTCTTTGTTTGTTTTTAAATGAAGTATCGAAAACAGATCACTATGCAGCACCTTACTCTTCTTCCAAGTACCTATGGGTTCACCCCGCCAGGAACCAAATTTAAACTTAAAAGAAAAAAGGCTTAAGAAGCACAGTGCAGATGATTTGAAAATTCACATACTGGCTACAATATTTTACAGTTTTTGCAGAACTGTGTGGGCTTGGCTCCAGCAAGAAAAAGGAGAAATAAATACAAAATTATACTGACTGAAAATTACAATATTTGCCATCAAACATTTAGTAAGGTATCATTCGTACGAACAATAAGCTGATCGCACAGCCAAACAGATAGGTTACTTTATTGGAAAACAGGTCAAGCTATCATTCCCATTTATGCTGCATGAATGCTGTGAAATTTAAGCCTCAAGTGAACTTTTCCCCTAGACTTTATGTAAGTTTCACAGAGAGTGAACAGATAGGAAGACATGCCAAGTTTGTACACAATGCTAACCAAAACCTCCATACATAGATTTCATTTTTCACTAGTAGACCAATTTTAACTGTTTAAGAGTACTAATTGAGACAGCGATGGAAAATATTAAGGGTTGTGTTGTTCATTTTTTGGTGGAGTTGTTGGGGAGGTTTTTTTGGGGGGTGGGGAGGTTAGGGAGAATAGTGGGTAGGAGGGCCACAAAGGGACAACACATATGTTCAAGTTTTTCCATCCAAAATGAAGGCTGAATTCAGCATTCTGCATTTTGACTGCGACCCCACCTCTGCATTAGCCAGCAGAACTAGGATGAACAGAGGTTTGCACCTTCATCACTGAGCTGCCAAGAGTAAACACCAAGGGGATCCAGGAGAGGCATACTGACACCAGCCCCCAGCTCAGGGTACCCACTTGGACACAAGCAAAGCTTTTAACACAAGTTTGGTAAAAATAGTTTAGAATCTCCATCAGCATTTCTAAAGAGCACATTCCTCTCAACAGACTCACATTCACAGCTTCCAAGAGTAGTAGTTATTTATTTATTTATTTTACAAAAAGCGCAGGAAAAAGAAACAAATGTAAGTACATCTTTGAGACTTCTCTAGCCCTGATTTCTTAGCTTTTCTGTTTTCCCCCCCCTTGCTCTGAAAAAGCTTCAGAAGCACTCCAAATAGAGAAGAAAAGACCATGACGACACAAGAGAATAAAAACGGTGAAACATTATCCATGAGCTGTAGCAGTTAGAACAGCAAGGACTCTTCTTTCTTGGTTTTTGGGCTATCCTTTTTCTCTAAAGGAATATAACGAGAAAAACGAATGGATTGCCTCCACCAAAATTTAAAATGAAATTTTTCTGAAAAAAAATTTTAAAAAATAACCAGAAAATCTAGGAATGTTGCTGCAAGTGAAGAGACCAGAGAGTCAGCAGAGAGATGCAGGTGTCTGCATTTGGATGTTTCATTTTGAAGGAAAACAGGATCTTCAGAATAGGATACCTATTCATTTCTTTTAAAGTGAGATAGAAAAAAAATTTCAAACAATTATGGTCCCAGACACCGTCCTTTCACTTTACTGCATGCCTCTTCACAAAAACTAACTATAAAGGGAAACTAACCTAACTTCATACCTAGCACAAGATTACAAAGGCAATTACAACCCTTTTACATATCACACCTATTATACACAGACATTTAAAAAGCAAGCTCAACTCCAATGACAAATACACACTCAGGTTCTTTCTGGGAGTCTGATAAAATGTTCCTGAATCACGTGGGGAAAGAAGATGAAGCATGATGATCTGGTTTATAAACTGCGGGAGGTGAAAGGGAAAAGCGAGCTCTCAAAAAACTCAACAGAGCAACCTCAGAACATCATAACAAAATCTTACTGCAGCAGGCTGCATCATTCCACTCATCCTGGTCAAAGGTTTACACCTAGCACTATGTTTTGATCTCTTCCTCTACAGACAAGGAAGAAAAAGGGTGTTTCCTCACACATAATCTATACAAGCAAGACATAATCTGTCCAAGCAAGCAGAAAGAACACCTAAAACATTCTTGTTGGCTTCATTATGGAAGTAACACAAAAAGAGAGGTCCTTGCCCTCCAACTTTTCCTGTCCCCCTTCGTATGCTACTATGGATGTAAGCATGAAACCTTGAAAGCTGAGTCCAGGTTTTCCCTAAAGACAGACCCCTGCAAGGATGATCAAGAACTTCAAGCTTAACTGAAAGCCACCCACTTGTACAAGACAGAGGGGCAGGGACTCTTAGCCACTGATACAAACAGCCAGGTGCAGGGAGTCCAAAGCTGCATCAAGACCTAAGTATTCCTGGTCTCAAAGACCAGGTACACTATCAGAGGAATCAGAAACTGCCTTCATAAAGATAATTATGATGAACAAAAGAGGATGGCCTTCTATTTACAGGTTTTCAAAGATCCTGATCCACTTCAGTTTCTGGATGACACTAAAGAAATGCCTTCTGTAGAGAGTGGAGGCTCAGTGAAACGAGAAGCAATGTATACATCAGTGTGTGGTGTGAAGCACCTCACCTCACTCTCCCAGCTGAATGCCATAGCCTACATTATTAAAGATGTCTACAAAATGACTATGATATAACACAAGTAGCCAGAGCTTGATAAGTATTCTTAATATAGTGAAAAGTGACTGAAGAAAAACGGGACCTTCACCAGGCCTTTCCCCTGCAGTGAGGAAGCTGCTTGGAAAAAGGCTCCAACTGACCTGCTCCCATGAATTATCTGTGTATGATACAGGAGACCTTTCATTAGTACTCAGGAAAACAAGAAAAAACTACTTTTACCCATGGATCTTTTACAATACAGCCAACATCTTGCACAAAAGGAGGTACCTTATTTTCTACCAACAGATGCTCTGACTCAGAGAAGAATATCTATTTTTTCATGTAAGTTCCTGCACTAATACAACAACTCCCAGAAGAGCAACAGATCCTCCTCAAGAAACAGGTTCCTAGAACACTGATTGGCTCAAATTAAAGAAAGAGATAAAAGATGGTTTGTAAAATATATCCACTAGAAGTAAAAGATAACTGCTCTTCAACAATGGCAGAAACTCCCTCTCTTTCCTCTTACAGGCATGAGGAAGAAATAAGGTACAGCTCCACGTTAAAAGATCATCAATTTTACTTCCACATTCCAGTAAAATCAAAATGGTTGCTAACGTCACAATGGGTTATATTATCAAGATGCAGGAAGTTGGGAGAAAAAAAGTCACAAACTGTACACATGAGTATACTTCTGCAACGGAATGGAAATTTTTGAAGGAAAAAAAATCATAGAAATGAGCTGTGCAGACAATCCTTTCTTCTGCTTCCCTCTAACAGACAATTATCAGTTACGTTATATAAGGTTTGCTTTCACCCAAATTACTCAACAAGAACAAATATTAGCAAAATACTTCTCCTGTATTGGCAAGGTAACAAACACATTCATCAGCAACCTGGTAAAGTGGAAGTTGTCCCTGCTCATGGTAAGAGGGTTGGAATTCAATTATTTTTTAAGTTCCTTCCAAGCCAAATCACTCTAAGCTCTCCTGCAGTTCCGAGGAACTTCAAGGCTGATGCTGGCTGATCCACTGGGTGAATTACAGCCCAGTCTGCTCTTTAAATTTGTTGGAAAAATACCTTTTTACC
>JAODKT010001744.1:29921034-29933891 GCA_027576195.1 Cossypha heuglini
TTTTTTTACACAATGCCTGTATAAACAGCAACCTGAAGGGCTTCCTAAAAAGACCTAAAGAAAACATAAATTGAGCATAAGGTTTTAAAAATTTATTTTTCATAGATAAATACAATAAAACTATGAAAAGTTAAATGTCACTACACAGAAACACAAACCATTTTTCATGTAAAAGACAAGATATTGTTTAAAGCTTTTCTTAATCATATTTCACCCAGAAGTTATACAATTCAGTTGCTATAAATTGTGAACTCTATCTAAAACAGTACTGGAAAATACTGCATGAAGTACAACAAGCCTATTCCAGGCATTCACAAAACAATCTTTACTTCTTCAGTTTCATGAAAACTTTTAAAATTATCAAATGAGAGCAGTTAACGAAACAATAATGAAAGGGTCTTTTGTTTCACTTCTTTCAGGAATAGCATGAATCCATCATGACAACAATGCCCACAGTCATTACTGTGCTGAGCACTATTTCACTACGAATTTTGTTTCCAGTTAGCAAAACTACTACTTCTTACAAACCACCCAGTACCAAAGCTCTCAGCTGCAGAGCCAAGAGCATAATTCAGTTTTCCTGACTTCAAGTCAAGCAGCCTAAGTGTTGTGCAAGGAAGCCATCACATAGATTTCCTCCATTTCTGTCAAACAAACGTCTTGCAGGAAAATAGTGCCAGTAACTGGAAAACAGGAATTAACCTTCTCCCACTGTGGGAGTTTGAGCCAGCTAACAGGTGAGGAAGAACTCCTGGGTGGCAGAACCTGCATTCATTTCTACCTCTTGTTGAACTACAACACAACAAATGCCTTCCAGACATGATCCAGAATCCACTCCTATCCAGAATGTGGGAGATGAAGGGCAACAGCACTGTTCATCAGACTATTGAGAATATTAACTGACAAATGAATCTAGGTCTCATTTGCATTGTAACTCTGATATTAACATTCACAGCATAATGCCCCAGATCTCCAAGTGCACCAAAAATTGTTTAACAAATAAGCCCAAGGGGATGCAAAAAGGTTTCACACACAGAGAAGATCTATGCTGGTCTGGATCTTTGACAAAGAGTGTGCTTTTCAATGCAAAATATATGACTTCATCCAGCTCGCAGTATTTAAATGACAAACAATGCTTAAATGTAATGAAGGATATCACACACTCTGCCCAGGGCAGCAGCCCCTGCAGTAGCATTCTTCAAATGGCTCACAGTGATGAAACAGCATTCCCCAGTTGAGAGAATTTTTGCAGGAATTTGCCCAAGCACAGGAGGGAAAAAAAAAATCAAAATAGAGGTGTGGAATTTGAGTTTTGTAAATATTTAATTTTTCTGCAATTCCAAAATAAAAAGGGACTAACCTGGACACTGAAAAGAAGACAGTAAATAACATGGCATAAGGCATCCTTTTGCTGGATTATAGCATAGGGCACGTAATCTCTGGATAGTTTTGTGTTGTTTCAGCTCTGTTTTAAAGAAACACCTAAATAAAAATGGGGATGCTGCACATATAAATATCTAAGTAATGCATACACTAGACTCTTTGGGAAAGGAAAAAAAAATGAACTTGGTTTTTTGGGGAAACTTTTTTCTGTTCAAGACGGTAAAATATTCTTTAGGAAAACTGTATTTCCTACATATTTTTACCAAACATTTACTAATTATACTGAAAATTTTCAGAATGCAGGACAAGCATTTTTAAAGGAAGAAAAGGGAGAATTAGGATTTTTGTAAAATATTTTGATCTTGAGTCACAATTCACCTTAGAAATAGGTTATGAAAATCCAAGTGGGTTGTATTTTTAATTTGTCTGTTCTCTTGCTTTCTAGGTACTTTATTCTTCTCAGCCTCGTCAAAGTTTCCTTGCCTTTAAAAATGAGCACCTTTGGATGGTTCTCACAAGACCAACACCCCTTTTCATCTTTGGCTATGCAGGTTTTCCTTCTCAAACACACAACCTCATAGGCTGGGTACAGCTTCATGTGGTACAAACTAAAATTCTTTCTGACCATAACAATTTCCACACTCCTCCTGTTCAATTACATGCAGCTCCTTGACTCACTCTCTGAATTCTTGTGTTTAGTTCTTAAAAGGATGCCAAGACAGCTTTCTAAAGCCACAAAAACATGCTCATTTTTTCTCACTGAATTACTCTCTTGCCATTTCTGTCAGCTGAACTTCCAGGCCAAAGGAGATGGCAGAACAGATACTAGAACTCTGCAGCTAAATTCAACTTGGACAGCAGATAAGGCTTCACTTTTAAGGATGTACCAGGAAAAAAAGATTTTATAAAAGCAACAGATTATATCATAGAATCATTTAGGTTGGATGTGGCCTCCAAGATCACTGAGTCCAGCTGTTAAGGTAACACTGCCAGGATCACCACTAACCCATATCCCTACATGGCTTTTAAATACCTCCAGCGATGATGACTCAACCACAACCCTCGGCAACTTGTTCCATTTTTTCCAAATGTTTGATAACCCTTTTTATGAAGAAATTTTTCTCAATATTCACTTGAAACATTCTTCTGGCACTTGAGCCTACTTATGTCCCCTCATTTTGTCACTAGCTGTCTGGGAGAAGAGACCCCACCTGGCTACACCTATCTTTCAGGCAGTTCTAGAGAGCAATGATGCCATCCCTGATCCTCCTTTTCTCCAGGATAAACACCCTCAGATCTCTCAGCTGCCCCTCACAGGACTTGTGCTCCAGACCCTTCCCCAGCCTTGTTCCCCTTCTCTGGACATGCTCCAGCTCAGTGTCTGTCCTGCAGTGAGGGGGCCAGAACTGGACACAGGATTTGAGCAGTGCTGAGTACACAGGGACAATCACTTCCCTCATCCTGCTGGCCACACTACTGCTGACACAGGCTAGCATGCCAGTGGCCTTTTCAGCCACCTGGGCACTGCTGGCTCATGTCCAGCTGCTGTCACCAGCACCCCCAGGTCCTTTTCTGCTGGGCAGCTTTTCAGCCACTCTGCCCCCAGCCTGCAGTGCTGCTTGGGGTTCTGATGAAAGTGTAGGACCCATCCTTTGGTCTTGTTGAACCTCATGCTGCTGGTCTTGGACCATGGATCCAGCCTGTCCAGATTCCTGTACAGAGCCTTCCTACCCTCCGGCAGATCAGCTGGACACCCTCGTCCAACCTAGTGTCATCTGTCCAGATCATCAACCAACTTATTAAACAGGACCAGACCCAGTACTGAGCCCAAGGGAACTCAACTTTTAACTAGCAATCAGCTGGATTTAACCCCATTCACCACCACTCTTTGGGACCGGCCATCTAGCCAGGAGCATGGAAAGAAAAGAAACAGAGAAAAAGACTTCTATGGAAAAGACAGGAATACAGAAGTTCCCAAGTGGCTTTAAGGCTACTTAAGAGTATGAGAAAACATATAATACATTAACTGATTGTCGCACTCTGTTCTATGCTGGTGTGGCCCCACCTCAAGTCCCGTGTTCAGTTTTGGGCACCACAACACCTCAAAAGATATGAAGCTATTAGAGAGCAAGCATCCAAGATGGTGAAATGCCTTGAGGGGAAACTGTATGAGGAGCAGCTGAGGTCACTTGGTCTGCTCAGCTTGGAGAAGAGGAGGTTGAGGGGAGACCTCATTGCAGTCACAACTTCCTCGTGAGGAGGGGCAGGCACTGATCTCTTCTCTGGGGGGCCCAGTGACAGGACCCAAGAGAATGGCCTGATGCTGTGTGAGAGGAGGTTTATGCTGGATATTAGAAAACGTTTTTCACCCAGAGGGTGGTTGGGCACTGGAACAGCTCCCCAGGTTAGTGGTCACAGCACCAGCCTGACAGAGCTCAAGGAGTGTTTGGAAAATATTCCAAACCCGCCGCGCCCGCACTGCCCCGCGGCACCGCCAGGGGGCGGCAGCGGCGCCGCCCCGCGCCTGGCTGGGAGAGGGGAAAACAGATCCCGAGCGCTCCCGTTAGGGCAAAACCCTGTCCCAAAACCTTCCCTTCACAGTCAATGCGACACAAAACGTGATGTTACACCAAATCCGGTAGGCGCTTTTGTTTTCTTTCCTTCATCTCAAGCCCATACCCTATCGTCAGACAGACTGGGTTGGGGTTGTTTCTTTTTTTTCTGTTTGCTTGTTTTGGTTTGGCTTTTTTTATTGATTCTGGTTTTATTAAGTGACTTTTCTTACCACACATATTTCAGGAATTGATTGTACTGTTTATAAAAAGGAAATAAACATATTCCCCATGCAGTATAGTGTTCTGGAAAAAAAAGAGAAACATCTAGTACTCCAAAGGTGAACCACGCCCTAATGCAGACAGAGAAACCATGACACCATGAAAATAGGTATCTGAAAATTACCAGTCCTACATTTTAGCACTTAACAACAAAAAACAGAATTACAGTTACATTTTCAGAGTGAAACTTTTTCTTCTGAACTGCTTTTTACCTGAACAAACAGTTTACACTTTCAGAAAGTACCACGAGGTCCTTTAAGGTCCTGTTTTTGCTGACATAAAAGAGTAATTTCTCATTACACCAGAAAACTAAGCAACACACACAGAGAGGGATTTTCTAGACTTAATTCACTATATTTCACAGTACTTGTGATCTCTGACAGTAAGAGCAACAGTTTATCATTTCAGCTGGGTATGCAGAAATTACTAGGGATTGTGTGGTGTCTTTTTCAAACAGTGACATTTATTAAACAAACTAATCTTTTCAGTAAGAGATTGACATTCTCATTCCCTCTCTATTGTGGAAAGGAGCTACTACAAAAGCAGTCACCTGAACTGGTTTGGTGCTACCCACAGCAAGCCATCATTTACTGTGATATCAGAGACAGGGATGGGAGCAAAATGCAGTATGTATGCAGCAGAGTGTAGCAAGTTCCAAACATTAAAACTCAGCATCAATTTACAAACCCCATACGTTATGCCAATTAAAAGTACACAAGACTTTTCTGGGATGAGTGGTAGGCACGAGTGGAGTAGTTTGCACTTGTTATAGCTGAATTCTACTGGACTTAGATGCATACATATGCATCATAAAAACCAGTACAATATCCCATTATAAATGAAACAAAAGCTTGTTCGAGATGAAAAGAGGTGGAAAAAAAAGAAACTGATTGTATTCAAAACACATCTGCAAGATATTCAGGTCTTACCTACTGATTCCCTAAATCTCAACAATTCAGGTTAGATCTATTCTGGGAGCAAGTTCTCGTCTCTTTTGCCCAGCAACAGTTCTCTCATTGCCCTGGTAAAATTGTTACAGTGCTCCCCCAACAGGACGCAATCAATTATTCAAAATTTGTGAGGGAACAGCTTCAACTGAAATAGAAAACTGCCTTTTGGCAGAAAACAAAACAGATCCTATTTCCCTGTCGTCCCTTCTCCCCTCTACCCCCCCTTTAAATAATTTCATTTTTAGAAAATAGTTTCTGCCTCTTAAGAAATAACACCCCAGCAACTAACATTCCTTTCATCAAAGATGTCTTCCTTTTCAAATATTGCTTCACAGAGGATAGAAGCTGGTTTTCCCAAGTGTTGTGGGACCTACAGCACCAGCTCAGTGGAGGAGCCTTGGAAATGGCAATTTACTCTCCCACAGGTGTTAAAGGGGCTCTAAAGAAAACAAACCTCACCTCCTGAGGCACAGCTTGTGCCCAGTCTTCCAGTAAGGTAGATTTCTCCACCACCCGTTTTTTAAAATCTCAGCAAGGCTTGAGGAGGTAAAAACCTGGAAGCCAAGTGATTTCATCTCAAGATCGAAATTCATTGAGGTAAAAGGCTGACAAATCAATTATACTCGAATGTTGAATATGTGCAGACACACTGGAAAGTGGAGAGTTTATTTGCTGTTTCATTTTCTGAATGTTTTTCCTAGACTTTCACCCTGTCACATGATTATGGTGCTAAGAAGGTTTTTTTGTGTACACTTCAGGAAGATAACTACTGAAGAGACATTGAACTTTCAGTTCACCTGATCAACACTGGCTTTAAAAGCTACCTCTGGCTTAAGTCAGCCCCACTCACTTTAACTGTAAACCTAACACATTTCTTTACAGTCACAATATTTCTGGACCTTCTGCTCCTTGGAATACCCACACAAATGAAGTCTGAGAATTTAAGTGCTACAGCAAATTGTGCATAAGCTAAGTTCAAGGGGACTTGACCTTGTCTTGGCATAATAAAATAAAAATTCAAAAGTTTGGTTCTGCTGGGCTTGTGGTATCAGGATTTGATAGTGAGATAAATTAGACTCAGTAAGCATACATAATCAATTTCATTAAGCTGGATTTCATTAAGAAAAAGAAATTAAGTTAACTGTGAAATAAAGTAAGTGCAGCCACCATTCCTTAAGTGCTTCATTTCATGAATTATTTATCCCCTGCAGCTAAAACATTGCTTTTACTCTTGTGGCATCTTAAAATTTAAAAAAAGAAATGGAAAAAAAAACCAAACCCAAAACCACTGAAGCACCATATTTATCACATAGTACAAAGTTCTAATTATAATTTTATTCAACTTCAGCAGTACACTTTGTACTGCTACTGTTTTTGAATGCTTTGTCTTCCTGCATCCATATTCAAATAGCAAACCAAGCAGTAGAAGTGACCAACTCTAGCACCAAAAGATTGTTATTCCATTGGTCATTCAACACCTGCAACTCTGCAATCTGAGAAAAACAAGCTGGGTACCTGTCTACTACTTCCTGCAACTGGCTTTTTAAAGGCCAATTCATTACTGGGATACAATCCAATCAGGCCAGCATTTATATTTAATCATCCAGTCATAACACAAGACAGTTCAAACAATGGAACAATTGTTACTTTCCAAGCTTCATCCCAACCAGATTTTCTATCCCTGTTAAGGTTTCTAGTAGCTTTTGTTCTCACTCTATTAATAGAACAACCATATGCCATATTCTTGGAAGCATTTTACTTCTAGTCAAGCATTCCTGTGTCTAAATATGCAATCTTACTACACACAGTCACATTAGCTTTATTCTCTTCTCTGAAGGAAATAAACCTGAATATAGCTCTGTGTAATGCATAAAATTTAATGGCATATTTGATCATATCTAAGTCTAAAACCCCATAAAATTCATACTATACAATGCATTTCATACAACCACCCATGTCGTATCACAAACCTCACAGAACACAAACTGAAGGTTGCATTGACCAAAAGGTAGCAAAACTCCATAAAATCAAGCTGTTTTGAGCTTGAAGTCATACATTCAGCATCATTGATATACATGCCACAACAAACAGCTCCATTTATTAGCCAACTCTTCACTGTTTTCCAGTCACACTTGTCATACCTCTGCATTCCTTTCCTTCTACCACCACATTCCTGCCTTCACGGTCCTAAGCAACTCACCTCTCCCTCTCTAAACATCTCAAGAGTCTGCTCAGTCATGCCAGAGAGCATTGCTGAAGTTCACTCCTGAACTTTAACATATCTTGCACATAACTAAAATGAAATCAAAATGAAATCAAAATCAAAATGAAATCGGTCGCAAAAGAGTTTAGCAATTTTTCTGTCATCCAGTCAGTGGGATGCACAGATGAAAATGCAGACCTGGGGACTGCATTTAAAGGGTTCAGGTCTGTAAGTCTTATATGGGTACTCCTCACAGTGTATTTGGAAAAGAGGAGAAATAATCACTCAGCCCCTCCCAAGACCTTATATACCATGAGACAATGGATTAAGCCAGCTGCATCTGCTTCAGTAAAACACACTCAGAATCCCTTTACTCACAGGAAAGTTTCCTCCTCAGAGTCTCAAAAGAAGTATAATTATTTTTTCAAACAACAAAATTAATCATATAGCCGCAGCTCTGAATTTTTCTGGGACAGTGTCACCAGCAACCTATCATCCAACATAAAATAGTATTACACTGAAAATCACCTGTACCTTTGATAACACTGATAAAACACTCTCAGGCAAGAAAACAAGCAGAAGAGAGTGGTAAAATTCAAGTATTTTCCATTTCTTTCCCTCGATCCTTTTGCAAGGCTGGATGTGAAGTACACCATGCAGTTATGCATGACTTTGCTAACATCATTATGAAGAATTTACCACATACGCCTCCAGTGTATGTAGAAATTATTCCTACAATAGTGTTAATGACAGCAGTCAACAAACAAGCAATAAATCAACACAAGGGGCAGAGAGGTGAAGTCAGCTGCCCCTTTTCTTCCCTATCAAGATAGTAATTTTTACTTGTCTGGTTCATTCCTATAGCACTAATCCGGGTTTATCTGCAGCCATTCTTTCTTCACTTGAAAGGATGCCAGCAGAACGATTTAAAATTAAAGCCCTTGATGCATTACTCCTACGGAGTCAACGCTTCACATGCATGTAACATCAATGTAAGTAACTTCAGGCGTCGCTCCAACCATTAAATGAAGCCAAACTGACACATCCTTATGAATCAGGGCCACTTCCACTGAACTTCAAACTGAGTACACAAAGAATAAACTAACCAGAACAAGCTCAGCAAGTGACAGAAAAAAATTTATTCCTTCTTTTGCAACTTTCATAAACCACATGAGGCTTTGGAAAGAACTAAGAAAGAAAAACAAGAGAATCCTTTTGCATATGTGGCTGAAAGGAAACTAAACAGCTCAGAATCATTAAGGTTTAGAAATGCTTCCATTAAATAACCACCCAAAGCAAATCTCATTTTGGTAGCCACTGAAAGTTCATTCTCAACTGAGATTTGGAACAGAAAGTTTTCTTCTTGTGGTCTGAGCCACATGAAAGAGCATTACACACTTCAAGAACCTCCTGACACACAAAGCAGAAGCAAACCATAATAAAGTCTTCGGCTTTTTTCCCATCTGAAAGAAACTGAAGTTATGCACCTGCCTGTAGATGAACAAGTTTTAAAAAAAACTGAAGAAAAATTTAATCCTTTTTTCAAATTATTGTGATCCAAGAGTTTCAGTTCATCCTTATTGCTGCAGAAGACATTAGGAACTTAAATACTGGCTTCTACAGACAAACCAGGAAAAGATAGCTTGGAAAAGGAGCTGAAAATTAGGTCAAAATATAAAAACAGGGGGGAGAAGTTAATGAGTAAGATTTAACTAATTAAATTCTATAGTTCACCACCATGGAAACATTAAATAGACATCATAATAATTTGCCAAACAAAAAGCCATTCAGAAAACGACAAAACATATTTAAGACTTCAACATATGTTAGAACGAGATTATAAGTATTTCACAGACACTAAAGGGACAGCAAAGAGGGGTATATCAACAGTACTCTGGTACACGGGGTCTCACATTCTACCAATAGCTTGACAAGTGCCTCCAAGGTACAAGACTCCTCACCTTCTTCCACCACCTTAACCTAACCTTAAATCTTGCAGGTGCACTGGGCACTGCACACAAACAGCCAGGAAACAATTCTTGCCAAAGGGGAGCTCAGTGCACAGCAGCTATCGGAAATGTCACTAGGCATCTGTCTGCAATCAGCACTATGTCTTTAGAAGTCTGACACGGGGATTTTTTGCCCTAATGTAACACATCATACTGAGGTAAAGCACATACAAGTATGTCGACTGCCATCAACTGAAAGGGAGGTCCTGCCAAAGTACCAAGTCAGAAACAACATCTCCACTGAAAAACTTTTAGGAAACTAAGTGTTAGAAAATAAAAATTCACAGCCAAACTATAATTGTTACTTAGCCAACAGACAAAAACTATGCAAGTACAGTTTCACACAGAAAAACTGAGTTCTTATGCATCATCTAAAGAGCATGCACACACATGCTACCAATTAGCTATGCTACTGTCACTTCAATTGCTTTAATAATCTGTCAACTCTATGAACAGAATAACCAAAACCACTGACCACTTTTTATTTTTGGAATAAGAATTACTAAGGAAAACAAAGAAAAAAAAAAAGTTAGTTATTTCTCATCCTGTTCTGCAACTCCTCAAAAAGCTTCTGAAATACTGATTGGACAGAAGAATCCTCAGCCATGGCCACTGAAAGAATTCCACATTATCCACTAGGTTTTTGCAAGTGCTGGAATATAGAAAGAAGAGCAATCAGTGCCAAGTGCTGACCCGGGCAGCAAGCTGCTCAGTTCAGTCAAAGGCCAACAATTTGCTTCTCAGAGCTTTGTTTATGGAGTCTAGAATGACGGTCTAGCTAGATATCCTGCATTATCTCTGAAAAGTTCATAGTGACTAAAGTTATAAGGGGTGAGCATTCAGAATGCTCTCTCATCACAAAATAGGCACGCATGTGCAAGCAAGAGGTAGGGCAGGCTAAGTATTTACAAATTATTAAGTCATAAATAAATGAATAATGAATAGAGGCATTATTTCTTGTAGCTGTATTCAGATGCTGTAGATCAGAGCTGATTTCTTTCCAAGTTTTTTGTTTTTTTTTTTTAAATAATGTGTTTTTTTAACAAGAACCATCCAAAACTCAGTTATGAAACACTCCCACAATATTGTTTATTAGATCTAGAGATTCCAGTGGCAGAATACACAAGAAAGATATTGATCTCTGATTACCTAATAGGGCACAACACAAGACACAAACACCTGGAAAGCTGCTGCTCATTATCTGCCTGTTTAGTTAACTGCTAGAACTGCAGGCCTTGAAGGAGCATTTTCTGCTTTACTTGACTTTTTCTCTTTACTTCTTTACTTTATTTTGAAGATCTGGGATAGAGATGCCTGAAGAGTTCATGAAGGCTCTCCTACTACTTAGTAAGTTAGATGATGCTTTATTCTCATAAAGCATTAAGAATAATTGCATTTACATATTGTTTTCCACTGCACTCTCCAGTTAGGATGCATTCAGGAGCATAAATCTGCCTGAAGGCTGGTGTTTGCAGTATTTGTCTCTCCTATCAGAAAAGATGACATAAAATTCTTAGAAAATACTTAATTTTCATGGTAAGAAATATATTCCAAATACAGCTTTAAAAAAATGAAGCGATTCTAAGTTCCTTTGCAATTTTAACAGCCATGAATTGCACTCAGAATTCCTAGTACAGTTATAAATTTTATATTTGCACAGCTCCATTTGGAAAAACAGACAGGAAGTTAGAACTCACAGCAGTATCTCTCCAGGTTCTCTTCTCTTTTTCATCAAAATAATGAGCAAACTGGTGTGTTTATAAAAAAAATGGAATTGTGACCTTATTAGTAACTGTATTATAAGGAACATAACCATTGCAGTAGCTCCACTGACCATGTCTCCTGACTTAAGTTCAGTCCAGGTAAGAAACATAAGCCTTCCCACAGTCTCACACAGGCAGAGGGAAAGATCAGTCAAAGCTCCCATTTTGTGGCAGAGAAGCTGGCACTGAATTCATAACCAACACAACCAACCCATACTGCACAGACTCACAGCTGTGAACCAAAAGGAAGGTTTAACCAAACCAATTAATTCTTACTTCTTTACATGAAGGGCAGGCCCTGAAATGGTTTGCAGAAATGCCCTACACTCAGTTGAGACCAGACAACTCACACTTTTTATCAAGCCCACAGAAGTATTGCCATTAACTTCAAAAGGATTCCACCAATATTGTTAAAAGCAGGCCGAAAAAGTGTTGCTATTTGAGATGAATGAAAGGAGACAACACAGCCTGGCACTATATTTGTCTGAATACACTGTGAAGTGTCTTACTATGGGTTCGTTCCATAATAACTACAACTTGTTTTAAGTGAAGTATTTAAGCTATAGCCATATAAAGTGTACATCTGTAAATGCAGGCTTTGTAACTTCTGTAGCTCAAATGTGCACAAGTCAGACTTCCCATCCAATTCAGGAAAAGCACGTGTAAACCCCATCCTCAAGAGAACCCTGCAAGGCAAGTTACCAGCACATTAATATGGCTGTTTCTATTTCTCTCACTAGAGCCATCAGCAAATGATTACACCTACTTACCAAATGTACTGGAGCAACAGTGTCAAATACGCTGGGATCTATGTCAAAGAGCTTACAAGAAAGATTAAGAAGAGATGAAATACAGGTGAGGATGAAGGTAACAGAACAAGAAGAGTGGAGTAAGCTACCCGGATCAACTGCACAACCTCCGTGGTGAAGCAAACCCTAACCAAACAAAACCAACAACAAACAAAAACCAAACCATTCAACCAAAAAACAACCCAAACACACTGAGTATGGAAATAGTAATATAAAATAATCAACACTGCAAGGATATTTAAGGGTACTGATTATTCTACAAGCCACAAAACAAAGTATGAGGCATAAGTAAGTGTTTATGGCTTCCATCCACGTTTTAGTGGCGGTGGGGGACGTGATTACAGGTTAGTTCAGTTTTCTGCATGCCGGCATGCACACCGCACCACCCCTGATAAGCAGATTCTGCCTGCTACTCCATAGCCACGTTTATTACTACAGTGGGGAAAGCGGCTTTTCTTCATGAAAATTCTGAGTTTGCTCCTCCACAGAAACCGGGGTTATTTTCGGTTAAAACACTGCCTTGCACCCTGAGCCCAGCCAGTATTTAAAATACAAAACGAGGCGTCGCCTTCGGGCGCCGCATGAACCGGCCAGCGCTTCGGAAGACCGCCTGCCTCCCCGCTCCCATCTAACTGGAAAAAACACGGTATTCCCACCGCCCGCGGCTCCAGCATTGTCTCCGCCAGCCCGCGCGTGGAAAGCGCGGAGCAAACTGCAGCCCGCACCGAGCGGGTCCGCGCCCAGCGGGTCCGCGCCCAGCGGGTCTCAGTACCGAGCGGGTCCGCGCCCAGCGGGTCCGCGCCCAGCGGGTCCGCGCCCAGCGGGTCTCAGTACCGAGCGGGTCCGCGCCCAGCGGGTCCGCGCCCAGCGGGTCCGCGCCCAGCGGGTCTCAGTACCGAGCGGGTC
>JAODKT010001744.1:29934677-29954092 GCA_027576195.1 Cossypha heuglini
GGCCGGAGCCCGGCTGGACAAAGCCGGCTCTGAGCAGCCCTCCACAGAGAGACTTTGTCCTGCCGGGGCCCGGCCGCCCTCGCCGCCAGCCAATCGTGCCTGCAAACGCCCCGGGGAGGCGAAGAAACACTTCCATTCTCCCTGGGAAGAAAAGCATTGTTATTCCCCATTTACAAAAATATTTCTTGTGTTCCTGCCCTTGGCAGCGGCCAGCAGCTGACGCCTGTCACAGGATAAACGGGAGCGATGGGGCCGGTGGCCCAAGCCCGGGCAGCGTTTCTGACATGAGGCTTTCGGAGAGCATCCACAGCCCCGTTCTGTCAAACAGACATGCACCGGTCACGTCCACCTTTTCTGTCAGTGTGTTTTTAGGAGGACGTGGATGTGAAAGCCTCCACAGAGCTGACGGAATCCTCACATCCACAGCCTTAGTCAGATTTTCTTCCCACCACCTAACAGCCTTCCACATCAGTCTCGAAAGTCCACACCACTGCTATTAATTCAGAGGCCAAATTGCTTGCTTTGGGGGCTGTAATTACATCTTCTAAAATTAAAAAAAAAAAAAAAAAAAAAGGCACGTTACTGAGTAAACTGTTCTCAAGAGCTTGCAGAAATGAGTGGTCACTAAAAGCCCCGAGGAAGAGATGATGGGCAGAAATTCAACCACATTATATTCAGAAATGAAGGCTTCTTTCCCAAGTGCTGCTGTCTTCCTGGCTTTATGCTATTTTGGGTGGATGAGGCAATACTTGAATCAACTCTTGGAGGGAAGAAACTGAGAATGAGAATCAACTGTAAGGGAAAAACTTTAAGCCAATGTTTAAAAGAAAGAAAAAGAGCAAACAGCTCATTACTTTGTATAGCCTACCCTCAAATTTGAAGAGAATAAGACATAGAAATGCCAAAGCATGAACTTTGCTCTTTCTTTTGTGTTGTTGCTCCTCTCAGTTATACAAGTGAGTGATACCAGACAATTTTTTGCAACACTAGCAGTCCAGTATATGGCTCAAGTCAGGACTGCTTGGAAAAATGAAGCACAGGGGGCCAGGTTCTTCACACACATGGGATCCTGTGATAGTTTCTGGCATCAAGAATTTGTCCATGAGATACAGTATGGCAAGGCAAAACAGCTGTCACTCTCCACACCACTGCACACCTCTGCAAACTGGAGGCAACTTTCCAAAGAGTACTGTTTGGAAATATCAGCATGGAATGTTACATCACAGCATTGGCAGAGAAATCCACTGTCCAGTACTTGTTGAAACGACATGACACAATGAAAACAACGTGATTTTGCTGCAGACATATTTTCAGATGCAAGAACAACATTTGTTTGGATGGCAATATACTTTTTGGGAAGAAGTGCTTGTCAGACATGAGGTGGGACAGGAAAAAGAGAAGCCACCACCAGACCTCTTGACTGCCATATCTTAACACATACACAAAGTTCCAGGCAGCATAAAGTAGAGCACCAGCCTCCTGAAGCTGCATCCTTCCACACAGGTTCTGCCAAAAGATGAAGAGTTACCACTTGGTAACTAGACTAGCTTCGAGGGGAGAGCAGGCAGTGCCAGTCAGAGCAATCTAAGGGTCTGCCTATCCTGTCCAAGGCCAAGGACTTTTTGTGGTTCCAGATAAAAGCTGTGGCTTGACCTAATGCCTCCTTCTGGCATGTTCTGTGACTTCATCAAAGCCACAAAGTGTTATCACTAGCAGAGGCTATACTTCCCTGAGCTGTAGGGCAGCAAGCAGGGTTAACACACTGAGCTAGCCTGAGGTAAGTGTAACGCAGATGCAGGAACTGACCACAGCTACGCAAGCCAGATAGGCTGGTTTTCAATTCTTTACCACAAAATACCATCTGGAAAGGGCCTATCCGTTTGTCTCTAGTTTCCTGCAGTAACAGATGGAAAATAATCCATGTGGGCTTATCAACATATTTCCCATGTTTGTCCATAAAATTTCTCACTTTCAAGAGCAAAGCATACATATTCTTTCCTGCTTTCTTATTTTTTTTCCCCTAAAACTAAACAGCTACTCTGCCACAATGGGCACATAAATTATCCCATACCAGTCTCAAATGTGAGCACTAAGTAGCCTTTAGTGCTCATGCTCATTCTAGAGCTTGGCCAAATGCCCAGATGCTCATAGTGATGGCATGGACTGATGTAAGGAACAGTGTAGTAATAATTGCCAGGTTTCTTATCCGACAATTCAACCACCAAGAACAAACCTTCAGGCCTGCTCTTTGACCAAGATGGATATGCTGGAAGGCCTTATGAGAGGAAGATATTGCCAGCTAAGCAGCAAATGGAAGGATACCAGTGTAAATAGTGATGCGAGTTGTGTGAACTCCCCCAGCACCTCAAGTGTCTGCCTCCTGTGGTAGGAAAAAGGGGGAGCAAGTTCTCAAAGCATTCAATTCACCTAACAGCTATTCCATGGGAGGACAGCATCCCCATTCTTTTCCCTTGTAAGCCAGACAAAACCAAACCCCTAACCTGCAGCTCAAGCATTTTGTTTACTATTAGGTACAACCTCTCCTCTTCTGGTATAACTCTCATCTTCTCTGAAACACCACAGACCTGTCAGCATGGATACAGAATACCTATAAACTAGCCAAAACTCGCTTGGGACACAACACAAGCAACACAAGCAGAAGAGGGGCAGGAGTCCCAGCCAAATGGTCTGATGTGTCTGTGCATGTCCCTGAGCACGCTGAGTGTTTGCAGGTATGGCTGCATGCACATTTCAATCATTGGTCTTCCTTTGAAATGGGAAGTGCAGGTCCAGTTATAGGCAGTCCTGCAAAGGATGTTGCATCATGAAGAGTAAAGGCTGGGTATCAGCACCATGTCAAAATTATATGAAAACTGGGCTACACATTTCCAGCTCCATTCTCTGCAGTATTTAGGACTAGCTATTCTGCATGTGCAATAACTCTATAAACCAGCATCATCTGCAGGGGATTTCATGCAATGTTATGTAGGTGTACAGAAATTTTAAAATTAACTTCAATGGAAAGATTATTGGTATTAACTTTATGAAAAACATGCAAATAACTTACAGTGAACACATTTCCCATTGAAATTTTTAGTTTAAGTAATCAAGGGATACATTGTTTAACTACAATCAGATTGAATCTATGGTCTGTGTAGCACTAATTTAGAGAGATCACTTGCTGTAGCCTGAGTCATGCAAGACCTAGGACATATTCCATAAATTATCTAATGCTACTGTGAATGAAGCAGTTGTGCCACATCTAGCATCCACAAAAGGCGCACCCATTTAACACTACTCTAGAGGATGCAAATTTAAAACAAGTATCTGCTTTCACAGCCAGCCAAGTAAGGCTATTCTGCAACTCGCCTGCAGCAAGCATGTTATGATGAAGGTTCTCTCCATCTCCTCTCCACCATCAAGCCTTTTAACCTGTCCCTATGGCAATCAATTATTTTTGTGTTTCTTTAAATGTTGAAGTTCAATACTTGGTAGTGCTGCTAGACAGCATGGCAAAAAGGCAACCTCCTTATAGAGCTGGGAACTGATTTCAGAAAGAGATACTGGGAATGTAGGCTGCTAGTCTAGTTGTGGAACTATCTGAACAGAGATGTCAATTTTGCTCTTGTTTTTAAGCAAGTGCTCATGATCCTGTCATGAGAGACACTGTAGAAGTTTCCAAAAATACCATGTTGTCAAACAGCCTTTCCCCCTTCCCTTCCAGGCAATCTCTTTAGACTGCCATTTGTCATCAGCCTGCAAAATCACACAAATCAGTCAGCCCAGTCCTACTTAAATGATTCATAAATCCAATTACGTCTGCTTCTTTATATAGTAAGCTGGGCCCTAACAGGTTCAACCTTCAGGATTAGAGGATGTGTAGGTAGCTGACCTCTGACTCTCAGGAACTGCTCAGGAGCTCCATACATATGGTTCAAACATGCAGCTCTACACTGGGGCTGTCACATACAGGGCACAGTAATCCTAATCTCTGTCTTGGGGGGACTGGAGACGAGACACCTTGTTTAACTATCTCAACACTTGCTACCATGTGCAGAAGTGAGTCCAACAGAGGGCCACCCAGATGGTGGGGGATGAAGCACTGGCCCTGCAAAAGGAGGCTGTGGCATCTGGGTTTGTTTGGCTTGGATGAAGGATGGCTTCAGGATACTTAGCAGCAGCCCACTAGTGCTGACAGGAAGAGACTGAAGAGATAAAGCCAGGTTCTTAGCAGTAGCGCAAGGTGGATAAGAGACAGTGGGCCAAAGTTCAAACAAGACAGGTTCAGATGTACATAAAGGGAAAAAAAATTCCCCATGAGGACAGACAAACCATGGACTCACTGCAGAGAAGTTGTACAGTCTCTGTCCTTGGAGTTTTCAAACCCAACTGGGTAGAGCCTCAAGCAACTTGCTCTGATTTCACAGTTGACCCTTTTTTGGGCACAAGGTTGCACAAGAAACCTCCTGAGGTCCCTATCCACCTGAATTATCCTATCATTCTGGAGTTGCTGCATGACTCAAGTGCCAGCTTAACGCAGAATGATGCAATTATTATCCTGGCCCTTGTCTCCACTCCCAAAGTACAGCTTGTTATTATGCAATGTAAAGATTTTGGCATGCAGCTGCAGGGTCTGGTCTGTTGGCTGTCTCTGATCTAGTGTAAAAATGAACAGCTATACACACTTTCCAAGTCTCAAAGCAGCAATACTAAGGCTGTTATTTTAGAAAGCATAGATGTCCCAGGAAGAAACCCAGAGCCCAATGTACACAGCATCCCACACTTTGTACATATTTTTAATGGGGTAATTAACAGTGCCAAATCCTCTGTCACTTATGAGGCCACCTATTTTTGATGTTTTCAAGAGCAAAATATTTTAATTTTTTTTTAAACCTAGACACAGAGATTTACTGAGACACCTCAAACTGCTAAAAATTTTAAAATGTAAATAATTATTTAAAGCAAGAAGCAGCACTGTTCTAAGCCAATCATAAATTCAATTTCAAGTTCACAAAAAAATTTGAAACACACTGTTACATGCTGAACAACCAGGAACAGCACCGGACATTAACAGTATGAAATACAGTAATATATATATTTTTATAATGTAATGTAATGTATATTTTCCTCAATGTTTTGGACAGTCATCAGTTCTACTAGATCTCACACGTTACAAGTCTGTTCTGCTTTAAACCAGAAGACTGTTTGTTTTGTTTGTTGCTACTTTCTTTTTGCAAAGAATATGTCAGTTAGAAAACACAGATCTATAGCATATTCATAGGATAAATAAAACAGCAAGAAAATATGCAGAAGTGTTTGTAACAGTTAATAAAACTCATAGTTGTGAAAAAAAAATAAAGTCTATTTGTTCTAAACACATTTTCATCTGAGCAATATTTTAAATTACACTGCAGTTCCTTGAAAATTACACTAGCAAGGCAAGCAAATGAAATAGTTTGACCTACCACTAGAGAGCAAAACAGGGTCTTTAACAGTGACTGCTTGGACATACACACACCCCCACCCCATCAGACTGTGCAAATTTAAACAACTTGCCTTGACATAAGCACTTCAACCCCTACTACTTTAAGAAGCTACAAAAACTAGTACCATTATTCTAAAGAGTGAAAGAAGAATGTAGTTTAAACAAATCCAAACCACACAAGTGTGTACTGTTTTTCTCCCCAAACACCACACAGAAGTGTGTATCAACACTTGAAACAAAATCTCTTTCCCAACCCCAACTTTTTCATTATAAGCAGCAGGCGCATTATGGTTGAACATTCATTTTGCTTACATCTCATTTCCTTCCTCTCTTCTCTATGTTTCTTGACTACTCCTGGCAAGGCTGTGAAACAATCCTCTGCTTTTAGCTATTTATATGCCTTTCCCCTAGAAGTCAAGCCCTACAACATCAAAGCTTTACTATGGCAATCAACTGTTATGGCTCAAATTAATTAAGACAACACAATAAAGAAAACAGAGATCCCATTCTCATGGAAATCATTATGCTTATTAAAAACAAGCAAAAAAATATGCAGATTACACAAAATGTAACATACACAAAGATGTGTTACTTTTTTTCCTGATGTAGAGGTTAATTTAAAAAACAAAGCTCCAGATAGCAGTTCTTCAGCCAAGTTAGTTCTTTAGAGCACGAAAACTATGCTTCAAAGCTCTGCCTCTCCCCATCCTATTTATACTGGCAAACCTCCTGCTGATGAGCTTATTAAGAAACAAAGCAGTTCTGCAGCCCTATTCAGAAACAGCAAGGTCCCAGCCAGGGTACTAATGCCCACTTTTGGGTGATGTCTTTCACAAATGACTAAAGTGAGTTGGCAAGGGTCCAAAAGAGAACAGCAAGAACAATCAGGGAGAAATCAGATGCATACAGCCATACCAGCCATTCACTTGCCAGTTCCACAACTCCTAGAAGCCCACAGACAATGCAGCTGGATCCACTTTCTGAGCCATCTTGACCTTACTGATAAATGGTTCTGGAGTTTCTTTTGCTAAGAGTTGAGCTCGCAATTATCCACAATCCCTGATGTAAAGTTTGCATACCCTACCATAGAAAGTTCTTGTTTTGAAGAAAATGTCAGAGACATTCCCGCCTAGTTACATTTCACTGATATTCTCCTATCAAATTTTCCCTCACTCCCAGAAAATTAAACACAGAAGTAGCTTTGGTTAAGTATGTCACAAATCAGAAAGTCAGGACAGCAGATACTTTTAAGTAAATTACTAAAGCAGTAATAGCTATTCATCTCAAAAATGAAAGTCAATTATAGCTTTGCACGGGATCGGCATAAAAACTTTTTCCTCTCTTAAAATCATTATCTGTTAATGACTGACAAAAACAAGCCAAGCATGTTCGATCGACACATAAAACTAAGGACGCATTTTATAGTCCTTCTGGAAGCACTTGAGAAAAGGTTCCAAAAGCAAGGTTAATATGCCAAAAGGATTATATTTACCTTAATGATGTACTGTAAGAAAATATGCAGCAAAACAACTCTCCCTGTGTGTGGCTATTCTGTTTCCCAGGACTAACTGAGTCACTAAGCAACTCCCATGAATATTACCCTTTGTGCTTAAAGTAATTTATTTATCCCCAAGTCCATGCTAAATATTTATATTTGCTGAAGACATCATCATAGATTACATCCATTCTTTACCAATGTTTAGCTAACAGATGAACTAGTACAGGCCTGTGCATTATTATTTGCATAACTTCAGCAGAATATTGACTTCATTGCAGAAACCTCTCCTCTTCTGGAGGCCTGTTGTACATCATCAAGTTCTCAGCAAATCTGCATATAATCATTTTAAGTTTATTTGAGAATTCAAAAGAGCTACTTTAAATTTCATATTACTCTACTAAGCACAGTTTCTTGAAACCTTATAAAAACATAGCTAAAAGAATATAAATCTTATCTAGCACATGATGAGAATACATCATTTTAAACTAATGGTTAGGCCTAACTGATGCAACTTGACCAGTACCTTGGGAGGAATGATGATTTTTGAGTGCCGTTGTCTACTTGCTGTGCAATGCTTTGGGCTTGATGTACAGCTGCGCTCCCAGTCCCACTCACAAGGAGACGGCAGTGCAGTAGTTTGCTCCCTGGAAAACAAAGTTTCATTTAAGTCACGTGTAACCACAAAAAGAGTGCTTGTGAAGCCTGGAACATTGAAGTCCTAGAGATAAAGAGGATATAAAATGTATTTCCCTGCTTAGTTTGCTTTAGCTTCCTGGCAATCAAGTGGAAACAGTGCTTGAAAAAAAGGAGGTATGCAGCAATATTTACACACCAATCAACACATTTTTGCCAATGAAATAGGGTATTGACAGGAAGCATAGTTACTTAGTTGCACTTCTCCTCTCCACAAACCATCCGGCTTTTTGTTTCAATTTAGTTTTGGTGTGATTGTTTAGCTTGCACAAGACAGCACACAGGAAAGCTGGTAACAGCATTGTACCTTGAGCATAACCTCAGCAAGAACAATCGGATCCATAAGCTCCCACGACATTAGATGATAACTTAAGGACTTCAGCTGCCAAATGACAGAAAGGAAACAATTCCCATTGTAATCTTCTTCTTCTTCCCCTGCTCAGCAGGCTTTAGCTACCTCTCTTGGGCACAGGTAGCATGCTAGCTTCCACTCAGCATTCCTATCACAGGGCTCCCCCTCTCCCCAACCCCTTGTCTAGTCCTTGATTACCCCCGGTAGGAAAAGAGAAAATGAATGGCTTCACTAAAGAAGGAACTTTTGACAGAAATAGAAACACAAGCTAGTGGTTAGGGTTTGATGGTGGCTTTTGGTTTTTTTTTAAAAGAAAACCAACATGCAACTCAATGATTTTAATTATTCTCTCAAAAACATCCTTCCAAAGTGTCCCATCTTCAAAGAAGGATATAGCCAGACTTCCCTAGAAAAGTATATTAGCTATTCTTTTAGCAGGTTTGAGTTTGTGTGCCAGTTTCTGCCCCCCTTCCCCCATCCCCCCAATGTATAGATGTTTTTTCATTATGGTTAATACTCCATTAGTGATTTCTAGATGGCTTGAGAAATGTAAGAAAGAGATACTGAAAGAATTCTGCAAAACTTCCCCAACTGCCTACAAGTCTGGCCCAAGTTTCGATGTTTCTTATGTGTGAGACCCACTTTTTCCTGAGCACAAATGTAATGAGGTCACAGGTTCAAAAAGCAAAATTAAAATTTCTAAAATATTTTAAAAAGACATTTTGTTTCAGATTAACTTTTAAAAACATGCAATAATGCAAGCACCTGCCAGACATCACCTTGAAACTAGAAGGTTATTTTCCCCTTTCTCCCCATGCTCTTCTAGCATAAAAGCATCTTTCCAAATGCAAACTACAGTTCTAAATCAAGGCATGATTTCAGAAGTTGCAGAACAAAAGCATGCTTAATATGAGTTTATATGACCACGAAAGAGCAGCACAAGCTATGCTGTGCATTTGAAACAAACTTCAGCCTTACTGTTCTAGGCTGTGCACAAAATACTATTCTGGAGGCTGCAGAATAGTGACACAAGCAAGCTAAACCCAACTACCACTGCTGCCATCATCTTCCCTTTGTCAAACTTTATAAAAATCAATCTGTCACAGAAATCACATCACTATTCCAAGCAAAGATGGAAGTAGAAAAACTTAACTTTGTAATGCCTTTGATAGGAAAATATAAATTAATGCCTTAGCAAAATAATGTTTTTATGCTTCAGAAAGGCAGATGCCTTTCCTGCTTTCTTTTGCACAGTAGTCTGGATTTTTAAGCAGAATTCTTACAACTTTCAAACAGTGGCTCTGGACCTAGCATGACACTCAAGTGCTAATTTTTATTTTAAGACATGTTTAAGAAAAATAAAGTGCACAATTTTGCACCTGAATCTGTGCAGTGAGGAGCTGACAAATGAGGACCTCTATACTCTTTATTCTGTATTAGGTTTTGGAAAGTGTCTCATTATGCTACAAATTTTTCCTATACACACACACCTACACTTTTGTAACATTTTATTTTTACAAAGAATGTGACAGGGTACCTCTAGAAGTTGAGTGATAAGCTGGTCTTAGCAAAGTGTGTTATTAATGTGTTTATTCCAGTCATATAGGATAAGCAGTATGCAGCTACAAAAAGAACAGTGCTTTTTTTGCCAACTCGGTTTACTTTGACAAAATTGCTGGTTACCAACCTTTCGTTTCCTGAAAGTTTTAATACAAACATAAAAGGGATCCCTATTACAGTCCAATGACAACAGCTTTGCTGCTTTTCTGAAACTGTTGGAATGGCAAATCCAAACATAATCCAAATACATCTTAACCAGCTTGAAATTCCAAGTGTGCACAACAATCACATCAACTAAAACCTCTCCCAAAAGCAAAGAGATGTCCAAATAAGAATGCTGGAAATAAAAACAAATTTTAACAGTGTACTTTGTATTTTGATACTGACTAATACGCAGTAATAGATGAAAGACAAACAGTCACAGTTACAAAAGAAATAGACATTACAGTTAATAAGTTTCATTTTTAGAGGGCTTGATTCAAGCTGTGACTCTGTCCAGACTAACCTACTTCAAAACGGAGAAGAATTCTACAAGAATATATCATTTACTTTCCAACACAGCTTCTCAAAATAGCAGGAGAAATCAGGTACCATTTTATCAGCCTATGAAGAGCAGCTGAAAAAAAAATCAAAGAGATTTGCATGTACATGATTTATATGGAACAATCAAAGGAAGTCACAGTTCAGCACACTCTGCTGTCCTGAGCCCAAACAGACTGCACCGAGAATCCTTTTTAATGGGCAAGTTTTTAACAAAAAACCCTACAAGCACTCATTAACATGACATTGGAAATTTAAGACCAACTAGAAGAACACTTGCATTAATTAAAAAGGCGTAAAACCATTTCCATCAGTGCATTTTCTATACTAGTTTTCATGGTTCTGGTGATAGATCTGGGGGGGAAAAAAATAAAATCATATGGCACCTAGTGATTTATTTGATTTTCCTGTTGCTACCACCATTAAAGAAGGCGTATTTGATAAATCTGAGTTCAGTTATAGTCAAACAGCCTCAATTATAATCCAAGTTTTTCTTTGAAGTCCTGCTTACACAGAACTATTCCAAACCAATAATTGGCCTTGGACAAAAACATTGCATATTTTGCACTCCTCTGCTACGTCTGAAATGAAGTTTGTATTGTATTCTATTGTATTACAAAAATAGGAGAGACCAGAAGGGCTGTGAAGACACACATCCATCCATGGTACTAATACAGGGACAGGTGGGAGAGAATGACAACTCCATTTTCCACAAACCACACATTTTTGGTGGAAACAGTTACACACAGAAGGATTTTTCTGAAGCCTAATACTCAAGTCGTGTGATACAAGAAAGCATTCTGATTTTTTTTAACAAAAATCAGAAAAACTTTCTTGTAGGGAAACAGTATTCCTAAGTATGATGAATTCCTGCTTCAAAGCAGAGAAGTAAAGTTGCCTGCACAGACGAAAGTGTTTTTTGTATTCTCATTTCAGAAACTGCTTCTTTGATGGTTAAAAATTAAAATATGCATATTTTTAAATGAGGAGAAGGGAAACACAGACATACATCAGGTTAGTAGCAAGCAAAAAATACAAAATAGCCATTTCATTTCTGTTCTGATGAGTATACACCTGTTTATGCTCTCTGTTCTTCAGCAAACTCCTCATTTAGAAATAATACCTTCTCCTAATTTTTCCTGTAGCCAATGACAGGTAGTACACAGAAATTTCTAAAGAAACCATTAAGTTCACAACTACTGAAGATACAGAGCTTGGAAGGTACAAAAAATTATTACCTGTTTTATGAATAACTCTCCTCTTTCTGATAACACGTTTTATAAATGCATGATTTAAGGTGAGCAATTTTTCCCATAGTTACTCACTGATTGCTTTTTAACACTTACCCTGGATGTTTCCACAGATTTGCATGTCTACCCTCAGGAAGCAGTTCCCTCTTGTTAAGGGGAGTAATACCTATTGCTGCTTCTAAAATAGTTATGTATTTCTTGTACCGCATCCTGCCTTTCTCAAGAGTTCCACCACACTAAGAGTTCCATTCATCCAAATGCAGCTGCTGCAACTGAAGACATGCCTCTTCACTGATTTGAAATGCTGCTTTTTAAAACACGCTACAAGTTTGAAGGATAAAAATATATGCTTTTTTCCCTCTCCCAGGCTAGGATAGTTAGTAGAAGAGAGAGAGAAACCAAAGAAAAACTCCTACCAGATTCCCCAGAAACGTCATTGTTACGTAATTCGATCTTTGAATAAGACACTAATGAAAATGATTGGAGAGACAATCACGGTTCTAAGCCTGGCCGGATAATGCACACTCTCCAATTGACTAATCCTTTGGTAAATCTCTGCTGTCTATAATCTTTCAACTGCTAATGGAGCACTAGGTAACTTCTCTGTCAAATCCATCCAGGGAATAAAAGAGATCTGCACAGAAAACCTGAGACCATTTTAGACAGTGACAGACAAAAATAGCTTTTGCCTTAACTTTTCTCATCAGGAAGCACCAGAAAGCTCTCCACGTTAGAAGTGTCACGAGGGATTTAGCTGATCTACTCAGAAAAGACATGGAGAAATACTTCCCTATGTGGCTTGTACAGAATTGAGAGAGTTAGAAACACCCATTGTGATACCTACTAGGCATTCAAATATGCCTCACATGATGCCAGAAGCCACATCCCATGTCAGAATTGTTCTAGCCATGAGGTAAGTAACTGTGCGTGCCAAAGACCTCAGGTATGAACTACAAAGGTGGAGACAGATGCACATGTTGAAAGAAGCAACAGTGACATTTTGGAAACACTGCAGGACTGTCAAATTGCAATATTCAAAAAGATGTCCTTGATTGCAAAACTAACCAAGGAAATGTTGATGTAATGCTTCTTAGATAGTAAGAAACGAATGCTTATATGTATGGATAGAAATACATAGTTACATATATTATGTAAGTATGATGCACTTATGCAGTAATAGAGATAAAAGCATAGAAAGAAGAGAAGTAACAGGAAGACTGAAGCCTGGAACCATGACTGCCTCTGTCAACTGTGCATATTACCTATTCCCTAGTATTATTAGGCACGGGTGTATTTCTATTTGGGTGATATCATATTGCATGTTGCTTATTTAGAAACCAAGATAATTTCTTGTGCTGTAAAATATTTAGCTCTTAACAACAAGATTTATATAACTACTTCCAGATCATAAAATACTTAAAATCGTGCATTAGCCATATTTGGTGTTTAATATTCAATCACATCAGTAGGTTATGTTAGCACATGCACACACTGAACTATCTCAAGTAATTATTAAATAGTAATCCATGTGAATGATTTTAGAAGAGCAAAATAAAATCAAGCATATTTTAGATTCAGGGAATACCATTACAGTTGTCAGAGGGAAAAAAAAATCATTTTCATAGTTGCATGTGATAAGGATTATGTGATCTGAAATGTAGTGATGTGTTAAGAAAAATAATTAATATATTTAAACCACATGAATTAAATTCAGAAAACAAATTACTTATCTGTGTCAAAAAAAGCATTTAACTACAACTTTAAACATCTGTATATGAAGCATTAAGAAGCTTAGGAAAACAGAGTAGTACTAGAAGCCCGCAAGCACAGCTAACGTCATTAAGCCTGCATGCATCTTGACTTCTGATAGCTTTGGTAGCCCTATCGTAAAGGCTGCACTGAGAAAGACAAGAAGTGAGCAGTTTTTTGACAATTCCAGTACTTAAGGGTCTTCTGACTATAGAAGTTCATGACAGTTCTATTTTACTCAAATGCAGAAATATTTTTATAAAATCCAGTCTTCCCTCAAAGCTGGTTTCATTAACAACTTCCATATTACCACACTTTCTCCTATGAAGTTTTGGTATTTCTTTCTGTCCACCTTCTCCTTTAACACTTCTTTAACTCTCAATTTTCCCGTTATAGATGTAAGAAATAGTTCTTCAAAAACTTCCACACAGTAGTTTTTAAAGCCACTCCTATGCAAAGTCTAAAAAGCATTAAGTACAACTCTGGTGCATCTTTTGTCTCTTTGAGCAAAGCACACTAATTCTGACTAGAACAGGAGCCCCATGACTAGTGTTGTACTCAGGGAGGCCAAGCCCACACAATAACCACAAGTTACTCTCAAGTACAGCTTTCGGTTAAATGGTTCGTGAAACTTCCAGGGATCTAGAGGGAGAAGGACTGACTCACAGTTTATCAACTTCCTTCAACTTTATTTAGAAACAGAAATTCAAAGCACTAACAATGCTGTAAGTGCATTGTTAGTGAAGGATGACTTTTGTAGAGCAAACAAAAAGTCTAAAACATACCTTCCTCCATTGTTTCCTGCTGGAGAATTATCATCCCCTCCACTTTTTCTGCCTTTGTTTTTTATCAGGAAGAACAAAAACTAAGTTTTATTGGAAAGAAAACAGCGCAATTTTCTTAACTGAGAACACACAAGTGATCCCTTGGAAAGTACAATGTATTTCTGAGAATGGGGAAAGAATGACAGAGCTTTTTTCTCTATTAAAGAAACATTTACGAGATCAAAGCAAAAAGCTTTATTTTGCTCTAATCCTTGTCAGATGAAAACAGTCATACACTCTTAATTAGATGTAGAGCATATTTCTTATAAACTGATGGCAGAGGCAGGATCACATCTTCCGTCACTTCAGACCCAACTAAAAAAGAGACAGTCATTGCCCAAAGCAGCTACAATTACTTTCCATCTTGTGAAAAACACAGAATCCGATTCTTTCTCATCTTTCAACAAAAATCGGTGTAACAGCTACCGATCAAAGAATTATCTTATTAAGAGAGCAAAGAAACAAGCATCTCTTCCTGCATGCTTTTGCTCAAGTGATAAAAACAACTGTGACAGTCGGTTGTTAACTTCCGGAACACATATGTTTTGTTTGCGCCACAACCAGCACATATGTAAAGCTTGATCTGTTAAAAAAACCTTAAGGTAGAGGAGCATCAAGGATCAGGCTGGGAGTGTGGATGGTGGGAATGAAAAGAAAGGAGGACCTTGAAACTTCTTTCGCACATCTTCACTGATTGCAGATGCTTTTGGCTGGCCCCTCCTTAGAAATCGTCCCTTCCCTGAACAGTCCATATGTTCCTGGAGATTCTCAGAATCAGCTTATACCAAGTTGTGCTAAGGAGGTTAGAGACACCAATAGTCAAATCTGCTGGCTATTAAGCAGAGCAAGATGATGAAGCAGATGTTAGAATAGAGAGTGCAAGCCGGACTACAGACAGCCTTGCTGTTAAGAGTGATGTGCAGGAGAGTTTTATGGATTTTCTCTAAAGACTTAAAAAACCCAACCAAAAATTAACGAGGCAAGGTAAATAGCACTTAGCTTGAACCAACATGTGAAATCTTGGTTATGATGATGCTGCATTGTAAAGCTTACACACAGCTTATCAATACAATATTGATGTCAAAAAATGAGTTTGGTACAATAGAGTTATAACAACACAGTGCTTTTGGGAGAGGTATCATTGAGCCAGTCTTAGGAAAAAGCCACAGTGGCCCAATATATCTGAACTCATGCCTAACTCAATGAAAATATACCCAAATCTAAGGAGACATACTAAACCTGAGAGTTCGCATGTATATACCACACCCCAGCATATTGCACACCTTTAAGAAGTAAAAAGAAATTTCTCAAAAGCAGCTCTGGGTTGCTAGTACTAAATAAAAGCAGAGACAAAAGCATGAAAAGGGAGCAGGCACTGGAAAAAAAACCAGAACAACAGGGCTTTATATTTTGCCTTCCACACTTTTTATTGATGGTACTATTGTATCAGGCAGTATTTCTGTCTGTCGTTTTCACTTTATTCATGTGAGAAGAGAGCGCTAATGAGTTTCATTTTCTTCCTAGATTAGCAGCCATGGTTATCTGAGGTTCTGGGACTCAGATGCACAATGACAATGCTGACCTAAATTCAGAAAGACTTGGGTAGCTCATGTTTCCTAAAAACAAAGCCTGCAGCTGATGAATACACACCAGGGCAGATGCTGTACCAGATACCAAAACAGAGCTCCCACAGCTCACTCTGTTATTACTTAGCTTGGATCATAAACATCCTAAATACATTCAAAAATGCAAGGGCCATCTTAGACTGAACAGAAAGGAGTTGACACAGTCTGCACTCCCATTTGAAACAGAAAACTACAATATTCCCTAATGACATGCACTTTCAAAAAGCAATCAGCTCAAAAAGAAAAAGAAAACAAAACAAACCCCAATAACAAGTCAACTAAAACCAACCCAAACATTAACAGTTTAAGGTATTAAATGACCTGAGTATACTTTGCTGCTGCATGAAGCTGTTTAATTACAATGCTGCAGTTAATACCTATTTAAATTATGTAATATTTAAGTAAAAAATAACCTCGACTCTCTAGAGTTGTATGTCAGCTTTGTCTGGTTAAAGAAAAACAACAAAACCACAAAAACAAAAAAAAACCACCCTCAACAAACACAAAAAAACATAAAGCAAACAAACAAACAAAAAACCCTCCCGAACCCCAAACAAAAATACCCACATAATTGCAGCAGGCTCTAAATCATAATTTACTCAGTCAGGGAAAAAAAAAAAAAGTTTTTGCTCTCCGAAGTGGGACTAGGATAACCCAAGCACTGGTAAAAGACAATTAAAGAGCAACAGAAGGCTTCAAAGACTCTGGGAACAAGCAGTAAGCAAAGTTTTTGAGGCAGTAGACACAGGTATCCAACACGGTGCTGTACTTTCTGGGGAAGAGGATAGGTTTAGTAATTGAGAAAAGCGTCCCATTGAACACCTCTCTTTTGACGATGTAAATTCTCAGTGCATTTTGAGCCTTTGGTCATGGGACTGAGACTGAACGTTTGACTCTCTAAGATGATTTGCACTGGTGCGTGGATGCCAGCACAGTCACGCAAAACCAGTCATCCTCATGTCACTGCTCCAATCTTTGTAGGTAACACACCATTTGCAAACATTCATCACTATGGCAAGAGTCGTATATTAGAAGACAAAATTACGCCCTATATACTTACTCCCATAAATATTTGTTTTACAAACAGATTATCTAATTTTTGAGAACTCTGCCAAAGTTAATAGAAATCCACTGCAATTTGGGATGAAGATCCACAGCCTTTCTACAGCTGATGACAAAGATCAATTGTCAGATTTTAAAAACTAGTTTTTCCCCAGCAGTTAGAATTTTTATACCTATTTGAAAATAAACCAGGCTTGAAAATCTAACCTCACAGACCTGCAGCGGCTCTAACATGCAAGTGCTCTGTTCCCCCTGTCATTAGAATCACCGATTCCAAGACTACTACAACAGGACGAAACTGACACAGCCACGGTATGACAAAAGTTACACCACCCCTGTAACAGTAAATACTGTTATTTCAGCAATTAAAAGTGAACAGTCTTGTAACACGAGGTTTCATTAACCCCACAAGGAAGTTCTGGAGAAAGACAAGATTTGTAACCATTAAAACATGCACAAATGCTATCATCCAGAATTGCTCTAAGTTAAACGCAGCTATGAAGTAGTCCTGGAATATTAGGCCATTGCCCAGTTGAGGATTACTGTGGTCCAGGAGCTTTCTAATGCTTTTAAGCATATAGGTTTTACAAAGGGACAGGATATCCCATTTTCTGAACCATGTCACTACCTAAACATTGTTTTAATCACTAAGAAAGATTTCCTTGTTGTCCTTAGAGGACAGGGAACCAGGAAAAGGGGGGATTAAGCAATCAAAAAAGTATCATACATTTTAAATACTTTGATGCTTCATTCTGCAGAGCTCTATTTAGATTATAGTTCACACAGAGTGTTGGGATCACCCCAACTCTACCGCTTAATTCCCAACATTTGCCTTTAGTCTCACAAAAATCTAATGCCATGGCACTAAGCATCTCAGCAGTTACTGGCAGTGACACAGGGCAATAGCAAAACACAATTAGATACAGGTTCTCGAGTGCACGGTGACATCCTTTTACAAAGGGAAGAGAAGTCACTGCCGCTACTTGAAACCAGTGTTTAGGGCTTAAGATGTTTGCATGTAACAGTCCCAAAGCAATTATAACAGTAAACTAACCTAAAAATCACATACATGCAGAAAACTTCCTCAGAAGCCTGACGACAGCCTTCATAATCTTCATAATAATATTATACTAAATATAAATCTTATTGGCCACGTCTGTTAGCATACACATGCTTACTAAATGCAAAATATTTCAAAGTCTCTTATAGCAACCTGATAATCTCTCAATTAGTATTCATTCACACAAGCAACCCTCCTATGCTTTTCAGTAGCTGATTCTTGCCATATCAGGACTTCACTGATCCTGACAAGTATCACTATTCGAAAGAGCTGATAGTTAAAGCCTTAGACGACAAATGCTTCACAAATAAAAAAGCAGTTTTGCACATACTAGCTTCTCTTTTATTTTCCTTTAACTGTAGTTCACAGTTCTCAACCTTTAAAATAAAACTTTGTAGAACAAAAGAAAAGGTAAGCTATTTTGTTGCAAATGATGTGGCCTTGATAATTGCAACCAAAGGTTAAAACAAAGGAGATCTTTGCAGCCTCTGCCTGACCACAGCTATGGAGCCAAGAGCCCTCGAGTATCATCTTAGCTGTGGGAACCGACGCAATTTTATAAGCCGAAGCTAGGGAGCAGATAATTCAGAGATTCCACCAGTTTAAAGTGAATAACTACTAGAAAGTAGCATTGGAAGTGCGGAAGTTTTCTCGTTTGTTATATGCCTCTTACACAAGTATGTTCAAGCAGCAGGTACTTTCTCATGCTGGAAAAAAAATACGCAAACAGGTTTCAAGTACACGGTAACTCAGGGCAGAGTTGTCTACTAAAGCAAACGCATGCCACTGGCAGATCAACCTTGGCACTCCAGGGTGAACACGTAATGTACCTAGGCTCCAGCATCGCAAACACTGCCGATGCCAAGGCACTTTACCAGAGCAATTAAGACATTTGTCTTCTGGAACTGCCTGTTCCTTTGTTTCACGGTTCCCTGTTAACTTGAAACTTCCCCTGACCCAGTTAACCAAAGCCCTAGGCACGGCTGGAATCCACTCAGGATGTGCCAACATAAAGATTTCAGGAATTCTCAGTGCAACAAAGGCAGCCCAAGCCCCCGACGGCGGGGGCGTGCGCTGGCCGGGGGAGCCGCCCCCCTCCCCCCGGAATAACCCGGGTAAACAAACACCCCGACTCGCCGGTGACATCTCTCCCACTTTCCACGTAGTATCGCACTCTGCCGGAAAGTACTTATCACGGAAAAAGTCACCGAGAGCCGCTTAATCCCGTTAGAGAAAAGCCGATCCCCGGCCGAGCCCGGCTGTTCGCGGCGCCCAGGTGCGGAACCAGCCTGGGGGGCCCCGCGGGGACACGGCGGGTCCGGTCCGTGGACAAAGGCGGCAAACCGCGCTCCAGGCGCGCAAACGAGAGGGCGATAAAGCCCAGAGCACAAAAAAGGAACGCGAAGGAGAAGCCGGGCAGCTCGTGGCCGTAGCGCGGCCCCCGGGGCGGGGAGAGGAGGCACCGGCCGCGGGGGACAGGGGGTGCCAGGGGGCACCGCACCTGCCCGGGGAGAGGGAAGCGGCGGGGAGTGCGGGTTCGGGGCGGGTATATCCTGCGGGGATACTCGCCTGCTCGCGGAGGGCGTCCGGCAGCGGGAGCAGAGGTCCCAGAGGCGCCCCGGCGCTGGGACTGCGCCTTGCCCTGCCCCGCCGCCCCGGAGCTGGCAGCGACGGGGGCGTCGAGTCCGAGTGCGGGGCCGAGGCTGAGGCCGTCTCC
>JAODKT010001744.1:29954489-29969209 GCA_027576195.1 Cossypha heuglini
CGGCCTCGCCCCCAGGTAGGGAGGAGAGGGGAAGGATGGGGAGGGCAGGGAACGGCAGGGGAGGGGCGGTGGGGCCGGACGGGGCGGGCAGCGCGCCCCCTCCTTAGGCGTGCCCCCACCTGCGGCTGCCGCCCGTGCAGTCCAGGGGTGCCTTCGCCCGGCTCCCTGGCCCACGCCCGCACACACCAACACCCGCGGCGGCGGCAGGGGAACAGGAAATACCGGTCGCAGCCCGGTGCTCCGCGCCGCTGAGTCACCGCGGCGAGGCCGCCCCGCCCCTCGGCTTTTCTCTGTCCGTCCCGTCTCCCGGCAGGGGACCCCGGCTCCGGTCCCGGCTCTGCCCGCGGCACCCCGCGCCGGGCCCGGGCAGCAGAGCGGACCTGCGGGCACGGCCGAGCCCTGTCGCCGCTGGCAGGGCGCACTGTCACCCAGCCCAGCGCTGAGTATGTTTTCCGTTTACATCAGTGTTTTGTTTGGAACTTGGGATCACTGCCCATCTGAACCTTTCTAGCGGCAAGACCTCTGAGACAGCCTTTAACACCACTGTGCACTGTTCCATGTAGGCCTCTCAATCTGCTTTTCCCTGCCCTTTGTCACAGAATAGCTGCGGCCACTTACTGACCGTTCGGGAGGGCTCTGTTCACACCATCACTCTCAGCTGAAATACACATAATTAGCAGAAGGCAGAGTAGTTAAATTTCCAGGCCGGAACACCCCATGTCACTCTGCAAGTCCACCAAAACTGTAACAATGCCATGAGAGAAATACACTCAAGGCTGGCATTCCACAGGTATCAGCTTTCGGCATCACTGCTGTCCTGCAGCCGCGATGAGAAAGGCAAGGCCAAACAGCCCTGGCAGGATTCTTTGGAGTCATATTTCTTTTGCATTGTAAAGCACTAAATGTCATCAGGAATTCCTTATCTGCTGTCTTATCTGGTGGACAGTTAAACCCCTTCCAAGCCCCTCTAAAATTAAACAGCACTCTCCCAGCCCTATCAGGCCTGCAGAACAAAAATCTACTTAAAAGTTTTCTGGTTTGTTGCTATTTGCAGGTGAGAAATATAATAGATTCCAACAGCATTTCTAATTCAGATAAACTTCTTTCTCAATAGGTACAGTTCATGCACTGTGTCTCATACAGAAAGTAAGATAAGGAAGGCAAACAGTATTCTTCATGAAGGGGCTGGACTTTGGAAGGAGGCCCTGAAAGAACCTATTTTATTACAGCAAATACGAAACTGCATTCAGATATTGTATGGAAAAAGCCTGCTTGTAGCTATTGTTAATAATTAACATGCATGTGTATACAATGGCCTTCAAGCACCTATTTCAGTCTAAAAGTCCCAACAGCAAAAATCAGAGCGGAAAAAAAAAAAAAAGAGACTAATTCAGGGCTAATTCCTAAACCTGGTATTTTCAGTCAGCTAGACTAATTCTATGATCAGCACGTAATGCAATATTGCTTTCAGGCACAATCAAGGCACAAGAAATGGAAATTTAGTTTTACTTCCAGGTATGTGTCAGATCACTTGGTTTACACTGTAGTGGGTGTCTGTTTCCTTAATGAATGTTTTAAAACTACATCTGTTAGTTCTCCAAATCTTCTGCAACAGTGGCCTTACGATGCCTGGTTAATGGCTCTAAAATACTGTTAAGAGGAATAAGACTATGGACACATTAAATATATAACTGATTTTTTTTAGTACAACAGTAAAGAACATTGATGGCTAGCAGAAGAGCCTACATCTGGAAAGTAACAATATCTGCAAAATCATTGTTACTGATCACTTTTCGTAATTACCATGATACAAACAATTTTTAAATCAATTCAGCAAACTGGAGAGGGCAGCAACATTATATGCTTTATTTTAAACATCTATTGTTTTCTTATCTGAACTTGTCTGTCTTTAATTAACCTGAATAATAAAAAAAAAAGTTTGTAATTAGGAACTATTTAGAATACTCTAATTTTTCATGGCTCTGTTTATCCTATCCCCAGGGAAGCAGTCTCCACTGGCCACCTCCCTCAGTAAAAGGCATGAATACTGTCTTTGTTCTACAACTGCCAGCAGTACAATTTGCATAAAAGACAATTTGGGAGAGAGAGGGATGTAACACCACACAATTTTTTCTTATCTTTATACAGGAATTTTAAAAATCTCAATAGCAAAATGGACTGGAACATGTTTGATTGGTTACAATTACAAATACTGGTGTGGGGTAAATTTAAAACACCATTCCCTAAAGGGTCACATGGAGTACTTTGCCCCATATCTCTTGTTACAATTATAAATACTGGTGTGGGGTAAATTTAAAACACCATTCCCTCAAGAGCCACATGAAGTACTTTGCCCCACGTCTCTCCCTGCCTTGCCAATGACATCAGCTGTTGGGAAAGCTAATTTCTTCCTGATAGCCTTTGCTTCTGCCCCTCCCATGCTTCCTTTACTATTCTGAATGTTCTTCCAGGTTTTTGGCAAGCCTCCACCTTCCTTCCCAGGACTCCCACATATTACAGAGCTGGTTAGCACAATCATGGTGCTCAACCACTAACCAGAAGCTAGAAATAATGAAACACAAACCTTCTTGTAAACCCCCTTTCTCTTACTCTGCTTCCTCCCCTTCAGGACAGGCCTTTATCCCATTTATTGAAGCTGCCAAAAGACACTGGGAATTTTAAGGAAATAAGATGTAATGATTTTATCACATGGAACAATCTTGCAAAGAAGAGGTAATGTTTTCCTTCAAATTACCCACAAATGGAAAAGAAAACGAACAAACACCAAACAAGAACTTGGGCACATAACTCCTGGCAAACAAAGGTGGTACTTTGCGATCAATGCAGACTGCGTACAATTGCTGTAGGCTTGACTACATGAAGGAACTGAGACTTCCAAAGAATCCTTGGCACATAGCTAACAATAAATTTTAGAAAGGATGGACATACTAGGTCTTTCAGAGTGTACGCCAAAACCATTTAAAAAAAGGGTCAGATTAGCAGTTGGTGAAAATTCTGGTATACCTAAAAAAAAGCCCAACACACCCCAGCTGATCTTGGGCAGCCAGTAAAGCTACGTATGGCAATACTCATCCTTCCAAAATATTCTGCATGTTCTCCTTCACTGACAATGGAGGAACTACATTGTGGGAAAAAGTAATGCCCATAACACAGTGTTTCTTATTGATATTGTCTGTGCATAGTCTATATTTAATGACACTCCTGCAGCTATTTCTTTTGAGAGAGGTGAAGTAAGAAACTACTGACGTGATGTCAGGTGGGGAACTATACAACAATCTTTTTATTCCATCAGTTACGGAAGTAAAAAACAGCTCAGAAAGTGTTACTTGTCTTGGGGCAATAAACAGTCTGACATTAGGATCAGAGCTCATTCTGTGCCTCCATTGCACGAGTGTGACAGCTCATGGGAGTCCTTGCCCCTACTTACAATTTGATGCAAATATTAAAGCAAAAAATGAGTCACGTCCAATGATTCATCTTGTACACGGAGATAAAACTCATTCTAACTTGCTGACACTATTTATCTTCACCAGTTAAGATTAAATCAATTTGTTACTCAGATACTTAAACCCAGGAAATGGTTTGCATAAATAGCAGTAGTGTTACAGATGAAGGGCAAGACATGTAAACTGTGAAAGCTGAACTGCTCTTATAAAATCCACCTTCACTGGCCAGACTTGGACAGGATCTTTCCAGAACATGCTTTAAGAGACAGAAAGAATTCAAGAGTATGCACATGTCTGTGGCCCTCACCCTTATCATCAAACCCTCGAATCACACCTTACATAATGACTTAAGAATTCTACATGCAATTTTATTTTGGCATAAGCTTTTCTACCAGACATAAGAGAATGGAGAATGAACTTCTAAATATGAATCAGATGAATGTTAGTGGTCAAATTGCATGCAAATACTTAAGAAAATAATTTTTGAAAAAGTCAGTTGGAAAAAATAATTACACATGGTCAGGCACAGGAACAACCAGGTATCCTTGACTCAAATATCAAGTCATTAACTTCGACACAAACGTGTTTAAATTACTATTTGAAACTGCAGGAGATTAAGCTAAATATTATAAAAGTAACTATACAGAAATACATATTTCCATATTCTATAAATACACAAAAACACATATTTCCATATTCTATAAATTATCTTCAGTGTTCTAAATTCAGAACAGCAAAAACATATTCTATTTTTACCTCCCTGTACTTTTTTAAAAAACATGCTTTACTTTTACATTAGTGAGATCTGTGAGTCATTGTATTTTACCTCATCCAGTAGAGCTGAAATTTATATTGATTGTATGCAAACAGCATGCACCATTAACCAAGAGCTACTTCCACTGAAACGTTTCTATTTAGTAGTGGGAAATAGCAGGTAACAATGTTTATATTCTAAATTCAAATACTGGACAAGAACACTTTACAGTTATTGTTTTTCAATGACAATATCAATCCTTACCTGTCAAACTAGCTAGAGAATCATGCCAAACTAACCACAGCATCAGAGAAATCAAAAAGAAAAGTATTGTGCACTGGACATTTTTCCTAGGATCTGCAACTTTTCCCTCATGCATTAGTCAACAACTTGGTCTTTCTGCTTTATTGTCAGTTAAAACCTCCAAGCTGTAATATCACAACAGTGCAATTGCTGAAGTATTGCTGTTCATGATTTCTTTAAAATGTTTTTGTTGTAAGATCCGGAGTATATAGTTTATTTCCTTCACATATTTAATAGCCTGATGAAGACAGCTTAATCAGCCTAAGAAAAATACTTGATTCTAAGAAATTTCTGCATCAGCATGGCACCAGGGGAGCTTTGCTCTATCATGGTGATACATGATGATCTAAAACCACTTAAGAAATGCAGTAGAATAAAATTAGTGCAAATTTTCACTACTATGAACTTAATTTTGCTCAGCTAAAAAAAAAAGGAAAGTAAGTATTTTCACCCTTAGAAGGACAAAGAACTTTCATTACACGCATTATGACATGTTAAGTGTGACTATGATGTGTTATAATAACCACAAATTTTGAGGCAATACATTCACAGTACCACAATTTATGTCAGTGTAACTCATAGGCATATCTTGTTTTGGGTGAATGTTTCACCAAAAGTTCAGTGCTTGTGTGCTGGTCAGAAGTCACTAGGTGGTCAGTCATGCAAACAAGTCTATAGACACTAAAAATTCATGACTTCTGCAGAAAGAAAGCAAAAAATGAAGTGACAGGATGGGTGACCTCAAACACAGGTACTACATGGGCACAGATTCAAACAGCACACAGAAATCCAAAGACTGAGCACTAGAGAAAAAATATATTATTTTCATTTTTGTTGCACAACATATTGATGCCAAGAAAAACGAACAGAATTAAGCTCAGGTACTTCAGCCCAAGAAAAGAGCTTGGCTTGAGGTTAAAGTCTTTAAACTTCCATGAGGTAGAATACAATCAAGTATCTTCTTTCCCAGAATATATTAAGCAGGACAAATCCAATTTAGTTTTTAAAGCTTTTGAAAACTCTTTTGATAGTAGTTCATGAAGAGATACTCTGTCATGAGAATATACCCAATTCCGTCCAGTCCAGTCATAGCGCTTGGGCCCACTAGAAAAAAAACACAACAAAACATCACACACTGTGTAAGTACAGATTATTTCAGGAGACCTGCTGGAAGCCTGTATGCATAATGTATGCCACAGAGTGCCCAGGAAAAGGAACAGATAGGATGGGGAACATGGGTGGGCAGTCTGAGGAAGTGGAGCAGAAAAGGCCTGATACGTCAAGAACTACTAAGCCATCAAACAGATATATCTGAAAAGTGACAAGATACATCCATCACTCCTCAAGGAGACAAACACTTTGCCTTCCTGCTTTTGGCACTGATTTCCCCATAATTTCTTCCTTTATCCCATTCTTCCCTCACAGATGTAATTTTCCTGCACATAAATATCACAACAGGTATTTGTACAATGCTGAGTTAATGCCACTGATAAGTTCTTGCAGATATTCTAAGCACAGCAAAGCACAAATAATTTCATTTTAGATGCAACAAAATAATTTAGCCTCTGATAGCAAATATATTGGCATGTGGGAGATTTGTAACTAAAACACTATTATATTGTTCCTGGCTTGGCTTTTCCAGGCCTACATAAAGTATTAAGAAAGAAACTTGGAACACATGGGTTCTACTCCGGACCTTGCTATCCACCCAGTTTTCCACATGTCAAATGGGAGAATGATTGAAAGGTACTCACTGCAGTTAACATCAGCTAAGCAAAGGAAACAGAAAGGAATGAAATGGCCACCTGGGACAAACGGAGGAACCCTTGATCTTGTAGGACATGTGTCTTGGAACTCAGTCAACAGGCAAAGCCTGCTAGAAAACAGACTATTCTACGTATACATAAGCACAATCTGCTAGGTTCTCTAGCTACAAGCATAAACACTGACCTGAACCTTGACTATCCTGAGTTACAACAGTCAAATTATGAACTTTCCAACCACTAATCAATGTACAAGAAGTTAAAAAGGCAAGCACAAATCCAAGTCACTTTTGCAGAAATCTCACTGTCTGTATCAGAAGTAGTAACTGATCAGGGTTATGTGCTCCAGTTATTTTACTAAGAATTTCTTACTTCACCTTTGCAGCACTTACGTTTATACTCTCCTGAACCTAGAGATGGAATCGGATCCTGTCATTCACGAAAGTCAGATTAAGACAGGCCATTTAATCAATGACAAAGAAATATGTATGTTATTTGAACTGGTTTTAAATGTTACGCAGTAAATATCAGTGATAAGGTTAGCATATGAAGCACCTTCATAGTTGAAGTATGAATCTCCAAAACACTGTACAAATGTGACTTTCAAATTAATAGTTTAAGCAAGATCTGGTGAATTCTATAAATTGCCTACCAAGTTAAATACAGATTAAAAGTATTTCTCATGGAAAGTCTGCATATATGTTTCAACCATAAGAGAAAAAACCTAAAATATCACATTAAGGTATTGCTAATATTCTGTAAGTTTGGCAAGTCTTTTCAGTCAGGAGCTACATTAAATTACTGCAATCACACTGCTGCCAAGTTGCACACATCCCCTTGTGCCCTTTTTTTTTGTAACTGTCAACTAAGCAAAGTTTTCACTTAGGTGTACAAACTCTCAACAGCAAACAGATGGTAAAAAAAAAAATTCCAAGAAAAATGTCTCACATCTTGACAAATTTGTCTCCCTTGGGATATATTCTTAAAGACTAAAGGTCAATATTTATTGCAAAAATGCCCCAGAACATTCAATGGAAGCAATTACTGGCAGTTACATTTGCTTCTTTCACTTCCCAGCATATTACAGTCAAGAAGATGACAGTTCAGATCATACAGTATTTGCTGGAGTTGCTTTTCAGAAGTTAGGAAATAAGTGAACACATAGCATCATGTACCAGAAAAATAACACTGTTTATCTAATACCAGTTAAGGGAGTATAAAAAAAAAAATTAATTTTTTTCCTCAAACTCTATATTCTGGAGCATGTATGTCTTAGCTTCACTAGAGCTAAACAGGACAGGAATTATCTGAATTTTGGTTTTCATAAAGAGATGAAGTCTGTGTGTCAGTGACACAAAAATCTTATAAGCTGGTTCCTTCACCTGGTTCCTTATCAGCTCCCTGGGTTCTTTTCCAGGGATAGTGGCAAAGAATACAGATTTTGAGGGGGGACAGCTACAGCATTTTCCTACTTATCTGGCTGCCCTCCCTGCTTCAACCAACCAGAAAACCTGGAATGGATCAAAACACAGCATTAGAAAAGGCAGAGGAAGCAGCTAGCTAAGGCTCCTGCAAAGAACAGATGCTGGACAAAAACAACCAGTGTGGGCATACATAAACATATGAAGCAGGAAATCCCACAAGCTTAAAAGGGAAGGAGCCACCCTGTTTAAAACACAAAGAGAAGTTTAGATGATGACATCATCATTGCCCTGTTTCCAACAGAAGCTTTGTTTGTTTCTTTTTAATCATTGCTAGTTATATTTCCTATGAGTAAGCTGTATTCCTGCAGACAATGGTTTTGGGCTGAAACAGCGTATGAAAATTCTGTTACACATTTCCTGTATTAATTTAGGTATGCCAATAATACTGCAGTACGTCCCAAAGCCCTATACCAAACCATTATTGAAAATTCAGATTATAACACGTTCTGAGAATATACAGAGTAGAAGGGTTACTTATGAAAAGGATATTACATGATCATGCCATGCTGTAAATAAGTGGAATTACATTTCCACCCAGTCTGCAGATATTACGTAACTAACTTACCTAGTGGGTGAGGACAGCCAAATCTGCCGGTTTGGTGTTTGCTTATTGATTACATATGTTCCCATGTCTCCACCCAATTTAATTGTTAGTACTCCACTCTTAAAAGACAAAAAAGTGAGAAATAAAAAAATTGTATCCTGTTAATTTGACAACAATTACTTCATCTGCAGTGGCAGAAACTTACATACCTGTATCAGATTCTCAACCATCTCCCAAACAATAACAGCTAGGGAGAATGATCATTACATACTAAAAATGTAAATTAATATCTAGCGTATCTTTGAGTCTGATCTTTACCTTAAACCTTCTGGTCAGAGTTTGATTTTAGTGTTTGAACCATCCACAGTGGTACTTCTTAAATAATATTCTTGAGCTTGACCTGGCATCTTGAAAGGACCAGATTTGCAATTCATTGTGCAATGATTAAAACATCATCCAATAACAACTTTTTTATATTAATGAACAATGCAGAACTGACATGGTTCAAAGTCAAGAAGCTTTATGTGTCATTGCTAGATTTCTAAGCCATGCAATTTTACCTTACTTTTCTTCACTAACTGTAACAGTTTAACAGGGAACAAACACACGTTTTCCTTGATAATTCTGATTCATACCTGAAAATATGTTCAGTTCTAAATACCATGATTCTCATTTTCCATAAGTCTGGTTTTGCTTTGGTTATGCCACCTTTAGACCATTATCCTAGTGAACATTCATTTTCTCTCTCTTGCTCAAATTTCTTACTGACAACATGATTCATGTTTCTCGTAACTGACAAAAATATTTTCTGTTCTGACTTTAAAAGTGAAAAAATAAAAATATTTGGACTGGAGTTGACCTAAAAGTGATCTGAATTATACTAATTAAAAAGGGAAATATTTCCACAGAATGCAATGTGATGATTTAGATAATAATTTATTTAGTTCACAGTATCTCAAATATTTCAAGCCCTATAGCACAATAAAGCTTCTTTAAGGATATCATACTTTTCATGCTTTAGTCAGAAGATACTACTAGAGCCACCTATCATTGCTTGGGCTATTTGCTATCTATAAAACCTCACTATGGGGAAAAATACTTTCAGGTATGAGTATCTACTGCCTGCCAACATATTCTGTAGCATGAGCAGTGACTCAAAGCTTCCTTCCCATACAAAGTAACTCAGTGTTACTGGGTTTTGACACATCTCAAGTATCACCAGACATAAAGTAATACTCTCAGAATCTGATTTTTTACCTTAGTTTCCATGCTGTTTCTGTGCTTAAGGCATTTATATGTGACCAAAACAATAAAAATAAAAGAGTAATAAAAGGGTTAAAAGTCCCATCAGGTTTGTCCTGCCAGTTATTTCTATTGGACATTAGTACACTGCACAGAAGGACAAGAACAAGCTACTTCTCTGGCTGCGAGAATTTCAAGTTTTCCTTATCTCAGTGGTCTTACAATTGTAGAGATACAGCAGAACAAGAACAGGATGGATAATGCATAATGATATACAGATTTCAGCATTCTCTATGTGGTTTGTAATGCCATATTAAGTACTCAGTACATATGTTATATGATGTTATGCTACATGTTTCTACAGAAATAAGTATATAGGTAAATATATGTACAAGTATATAAGTAAATAGGTTTTCAAGGAGTTAACAAAAATTATACTACTATTTATACCATGCGTCAGCTGTTAGCGAGTACTGTTGCTCTATCCTTGCAAAGTATAGAGACTAACCTCCACTGCAGTGTTGAAAACACTTCCTCACACATTTTACAGTACTTCTGAAATACTAGAAAATGCAACTTGAATTTTTTTAGGAACTTAAATTGCAAGATACTTTTACCATATCTTAAGAAATACTGCTGTACTTTTTTGTACTACTGGATGAATGTTCGTTAGTTCCTTGTAACAAAAATATTCTCCTAAGGAGATTTTTTTTTTCCTGAACACAAAGATATAAATTTCTCAAAGCAATCACGTTTACAACAGGCACAGCAGACCTTTAACACATTCGCCACCTTGTGGCTTCCTGCAGCACTGACCCTGTTTGTTTAGAATTAAAACTTGGGCTATTTAACCTTCTGCTTTCAACAGAAATAACAACACATTAATTGTAATCATCCTGTCTATATAGTAAAGGGCCACTGGTAAAAATTAAGACGTAAAAGTATTATCTCTTGAGCTTCACAAGTCTGTGTCAAACATAATCCACTATACAGCAGATGGAGAAAAAAAATTATGACATGACTCATCAGCTTAACATATCGAAGTGTCTAAGAATACTAGAGAGGTAAATTTTAAACATTGCTGATTTTTGTCCTAGGACAGTTATATCAGGCTAACAGGTGCTGATATCCTAAAACATACTGAAGAGTAATGGTTAAACAATGCTTTTTACCAGGAAAGCAATTAGCTGCAACATTATCTACGTACTAATTAAAGCAACAAGTAGTATTTGCTAAACAGAAAGCTACTGGCAATACATTATTTTATATCCCAGCTATCAGAAACACAGAATGAAAATTATGATGACAAAGCTATACATAAGGAAGTCAAAAACTATAGACTTTTGTTTGGGTTTTGTATTTTGTCCAAAATATATGAAACCCAAATCATCTGATTCAGCATCCTGGAGCTCAAAACCTTAACTGGTAGTTCCAGGAGAAAGCAATCTTGTTGTGGCAAGCCATGAAGAGGGAGCTATAGAACTGCAGTATTGAAAGGCCTGTGTAGCAGACAGTAGTGTGGGGACAAATAGCACTCTTCTCCAAATCATGTCGAGCGCTGTACCACACAGATCACTTCAGGAATGGATACATAAAAACTAATAAATTCCCTATACAAATAAAACAGACATTTTATTCTGAGTTGTCCTCCTGCAAAAGAGCAGACTACTGAAGCTCCAGCCATACAATGTTTCCCGTGACAGTAGTATTCTCTGGTCTCACTACTGCAACAACCTATCCAACACTGCACCCGCCTGCTGCTTCTCCCCAGCACAAACTGTCATCAGTAAAGCCAGGATAAACATACACCTGGTTAAGACACGCTGCTTCTCTGCATTCAGGGCAATCAAAGAAACTGCTCTAACAGTTATATGTGATGTACTATGCCATGTAGGCCTACTGTTCTAGAATACACCAGAAGGGAACTGATTGCTAGGTCAGACATCTATGCCTGTTTAGGAAAATTCAGAAATTAGAAAATAGTTTACATGTCGTCTTGTGCTTATTTATTATTCTATATTATATCTTCCTCTAAACATGAAAAATTTTAAATCCCTAAATCACAGAACAGTATGTGTTACTTTTCACCAGAATTGTTGCCCCAGTCAATATACAATAAAGATGTAAAAACTCATTGTATTTTCAGTGTCAGCACTAAGGTGACTAATTTAAAATTCTCCTGCAATAATTACAGTGGTAATATAACATTTAAAACATACCCCTAAAGAAACATCATAATCTTCTGGGGTAAAAGGTTTATCTGCCAGGTCCTCAAAGAAATCTGCTAAGGAATCCAGTGTTTCTTCAGCCAGTTTCTCATAAGTGGTCTCATCTAAAGAGCTACAAATGACATAGAAGTCCATAATTAGGAGGAAAATTAGAAGACAGCATTTTCCCTATAATAAAAACATACCAAGACTTTGGATTAAACTGTAACCATGAAATGATCTTATAAAACAATTAGTCACTTTTCTTAAGGTGATGTAGGTAACAATCCACCTTATAAATGGAGGTGAAATTTTGAAATTAATTGTTATTAGAGATCTCTTAACTGAGGAAAAGGTACTTATTTCCTTAGATATACTAACCTCCATTTAGTAAACACCATCAAATTTCAAAATAAGGCATTTTTATAAAAGGACTTTGTGTAAGAATTGCTTAATTTTCAACTCTACAAAGAGAGACAAAAGCATGTCCCGTTTAGAAATGTATGTCATTTGACTCAACAAAACTTGCTGTAGCCATACACAGTTTAGAAATGTCATTGTCACATGTCATGTTTATGCATAGCATTTGCTTTCTTAACTGGAATTACCCACACAACTGGTAATTACATGTTATTTAAACTGCACTTGTGAACTAGCACTTATGAATTACAGTCTTCTCCAGAGAGTCTCAAAGCAGCCTCGTGGCCATTACGTAAGGCTTAAAGCACCTGTGAGACCATTTCTCTTTTCCTCTTTACTGGAACAAAGTGTAGAACAGTTTAATTAACCAAATGTAATTAAATCACGTAAGTTGTTCCACCTCTGTCAGTAAAATAATCTCAATTTTTGCTAATGCTTATGGCAATTAAACAGTTACCATGGGCCGAATACATAATATCTATCAGTTAGTAATAGAAAACATATATTTTTAAAAAGTTTCTTATCCAGTAAATGAAATATGCTCTATTTCACTTATGTGAGGGACACCAAAAAATGCCTTGGGGCATGGAGAACAGAAAGTCTTTGGATTGGGCAGTACTCATGTACTGGCTCAGTGTCCAGTTTAGGCACTTAAAGGCAAGAGCCATTTCAAATATCTGCACAATCCTTTACTGTGTCTCCAACTGCTACATCAGAAGGGGAGAATCTCCAACAGATGCTGTGTCACCTCCTCGCAGAACAAGCAGAAACTTCATATCCTCTGGCATACATGAAATGGTGCTAGACACCTGCGTTTAGGTACACAAGTTATTTGTAAAGAGACTTCCCAAATTCACACAAAATCCTGTTAGCCTAAACAACAGCTGTCCTTTACATCAAATCAATGTTACATTAGTTTGTTAGTATTAGTTATTAGTATATAAGTTATTCTAAAATACATAACCAATATTTTCATATTAATATACAAAAATGCATTTTTACCTTGTGTCACTCACAGTTCCTGCATTTCTCAAATTCATGAACGAAATAGTCCTGCTCTTCACATCTGAAGAAAATTGTAATTGCTGTTTAAAGTAAGCAGAAGCAAAATGGAATTAAAGTTAAAACGTAAAGAATTACAAACTATATAATATATAAATTATATACATACATATACATATATGCATATATACATATATGCATACAAATTATATAACATCTAAATTACACTGCTCCTTGAAGTCCTTTCCATTCTCAAGTAAAATGTCTATATTCACTATCACAGAGCTAATATGGAAGGAATTCCAACTATTCTATTGCTCTACCACAGAATTACTGAGCAACTTCAGACAATTAAACGGCTTAGGCTTAAATTTTCTTAAGTATCCACTACTCAAATGCAGCACTACCAACAACATGTATTCCTCTGCTGGAAGCCAGGAACATATTAAGTTGAAACAAACACAAACCCTGAACCTTCCTTACTTACAAAAGAGCCAGAATCACTTCAGATTCCAGATTTACAAATTATGGAAAAGCTGTATTGCCATACCAGCAGTATCAGACAAAGGAATCGAATGGGGAACCCCGATGAGGGAAATCAATATAAGCATGAAAATAAAGCTAATCCCCACGTCAGACACAGTAGCAGAATTACTTATGCTATCCACCAAGAAAGGAAGATGGCATGATTTCCATTTTCTTCCAACTGGCACTGAACATTCGGTTTAATGGCAGAACAGCACTCACGATTACTTTCTGTGTACTCATGCAAGGTTCTGAAAACTTCAGACTGAGTTGAAAAAAAAGTGACATTTGCAAAGGCTCCGTATCAGCCTCTCTTCAAGCACAGAAGAGCAAAACACACGCCATCACTTCCACTGTGGTGTGACATCTATCCGCAGGTATTACCAAGGAGTTGCCTGTTATTCCAAAACCTCGACACAGGCAGAAACGTCAGAACGGCAACACAACGGTACAGGCCAACAAAATACACCACGGTGTCTGACTGCACCCCTTACCCTACAGCATTTCATACATGCTTAGAATCAAATGCTACAAGACCACGAGCACTTTCAGGCTCTATCCAGGCTGAGAAGCTCTAATTCCATCAGCGTGCACCCATGCCCGGTTTGTGACCGGAGGCTGCCAACAGTGGTGCCAGCACGCAGCCGGCAGCCGCCTCCGCGTACCACACGCGGCTGAGGGCGGCCAGCACCGCCTTCTGCGCCTGGAGAGGGGCGGCGGACGAGCGCACAGCTCCCGTGGGCGGCAGCTCCTGAGGCACGGGGGGAAGGCGAAGGCAGAGGGCAGGCGGGAGAGAGGTAAGGAGGGAGGAGGCCGGCGCTGGCTGCTGCCAGCTGACACTGACCTGCTCAGAGCCGGCAGCTGGCTCGGTAATCCCCGCCTGTGGCCCTTCCCTCCCTGCCCGCCCGCCGCCGCCCTCGTGCGCGTGCGCGGGGCTGTCGGGGGCGGTGGCCGCGAGGTGTGTCCCGGAGCTGTTGCTGTGCCTGAGGTGCGCTCCGCAGGAGCCGCA
>JAODKT010001744.1:29969707-29981933 GCA_027576195.1 Cossypha heuglini
CAATGGGCAGGTTTGATCTTCTCCTCAGCCCCTGCTCGCTCCCGCCTCAGCAGCCCCAGGATAAATCAAACCCAAGTGCTTTGCTACTGAGACAGCACAGGTGTACGGGAGCCTGTCTGCCCGGCGAGGCTTTCGAGGAGGCGGCGGTTTCCCCTCCAGTCTTATCCCGGTGGCCTTCCCCCGGCACTAGCACGGCCTGGCACGGCTGTCCCTAGGAAACAGGTGCTGGGCCCGGTGTGCTGCTCAGGCTCCCCTCGGGGACATCTCGACCCCGACGTGTCATAAAGACAAGGAGCTGCGGCAGCCATTTAAGGCGGCCGCCCGCGCTGAGCGCCTTCATCGCTTCTGCCCTCAGAGCCGGCAGTAATCGGTGCTGCCTTCAGAGCCGGCAGTAATCGCTCCTAACCTCAGTCCCGGCAGTAATCGCGCCTATCCTCAGCGCCGGCAGTAATCGCTCCTATCCTCGGAGCCGGCAGTAATCGCTCCTGGACGGATCTCTGCCGGCATCTGCTCAGGCAGAGCGGTTCCGCTGAGGAGGCTTACAAGAAGCTGGAGCCTGGGAAGAATAGCAATTAGAGGCCACACTACGCACCGAGTTTTCACTCAGGGACCTGTTCTAAGACTATTTTATGTGACAGGAAGTATTCTGATCTTCGTCCTGCAGGTAAAATGTTTCGCTGAGCCAGTAAAGGGAAGATAAAGCACATAATTGATCACTCCCGCCATACCATCAACAGTATGTGAAGATGTAGAGTCTCAGCCAGACATGTCGTATTATTACTCATACTGAAAGAAATAAACTAGGTTTGCCAAGTAGATGAGAGGTAAGAAATAATTCCTATAAAAAGGTTTCTTAAAAAGCCTGAACAGTTTCTGTGGAAGCACAGATGACTCACTTCAGACCCTTCCACGGGACAAGACCAAGAGATGCAGTCATTGCAAGTAAAACCATAAATATGAGAAGAATACAAGTATTCAGAAGCTTATGGCTGGTTACTGTGTGATGCATTTTTATATTTCAAAAACTCTTTATTAAAGTAAGCAGCTGGGTGCTCTGAGCCACCTGATCTAGTTGAAGATGTCCCTGCTCATGGCAGAGGGGTTAGTCTAAGTGACCTTGAAAGGTCCCTTCCAATCCAAACTATTCTATTGACTCTATGATCTCCCACTGCATTAGGGAATAAGTTTTCAAGTTTCTCACCAAGATTTGTAATTTTGGAATATTTTTCTATAAGCCAAAATTATTTTACTCTACACAAGGGGAAAAAGCTCAATTCAAGCCACTTGCACAAATTTCAACTGAAATTATGAAGTCTGTTTTAGCTAAAAGCTGTTTGTACCAAATTGTTATCTAACTTAGCCAGCTTCTTGTCTCTTTTCAACGGACTCTTATCTTTCTTTGTTACCAGTGTCTTCCCAGTTTGTGTTCTTGTTGTATTTTGTGCGGGAGGTTTTCATACATCACGCAAATTTAAGATACTCTTTGGATCCTTAAGAACAACCCATTCTTAGTCTTGCTGGTTTCTACGGAGTAATGGTTTACAGACTGAGATAAGGCTTGTAGGAACAAATTACTTGTATCAGGCCACAGAATACATTGGTAAAGCAAATGACTGATTTTCATACCTTGGTAGGGAAGGGGGGAAACAGCTAGAAGAAGGGAGGAATACCTGTTCTTTTATGTAGTATTTAATCTATTTAAAGATGGTGCTTATTTATATAGCTTGCTTTTCCTATAAAAAGAACCTTGGATGTTTTCTCATATTATCCAACCAGTTGAATAGTGATTTTTCTCTAGTCATCTAGGTCATACAGAACTCTCAATAAGAAATGTTCATCTTGTGTTTCTAAGTTTTTGACAAATCATTTAATTTTCTAAGTTAATGACAATTGATGTGTTTCTAAGTTAATGACAAATCAATGATAAAATATTTTCTCTAGCACTAGCAATTTCACATACAAAATATTTTAAAAAGTTAACAACAGTTAACTTTAATTCAAATGTAAAGTTCAACAGTTAATTCAAATGTAAAGTTCAAGTTAGTGAATTTTACAAGATGCTACTACCAAGCAAGGATCAGTCACACAAACTTCTAAAGGGCTCAAATTAGGGATTAGCAATTTAAACAATGGTTTTCTTAATGTTTTTCATCTTGATTCCTGTCTCTTAGGTTAATGTTGTTAATACCACAATATTGGTGTGAGTACCTTTTTATGGTGGTGTAAAATACCTGTGAAGGAGTTCCATATGCAGAAGCACTGCAGGGTCAGGCCCCACACAGTCTGGAAAGAGCTGATAGTTTTTTTACTCTAAGCAAATGTATGCATCACTGGAAATGTTTCAGCAAATGGCTTCTATGAAGAACAGGGGGAGTGCACTACTGATTGCTCTTCTGTCACTGTCTAATGAAAGGGTTGGGAAAATACCATTGACTTATATGAAATTAAATTGACTGAAGTATAAGCAGAGTCAACAAGAAAATAGATGCTGGGATATATGTGCTTTCAAACCACTGAATTGTAGTACAGGGACACTAAGTGGGTTTGTTTGTTTGTTTGGCTGGGATTTTGTTTGTTTGGAAACTTTTTTTTGTTTTTTTATTAACTGAGGGCAACTATTTGGTGGTACTACCACGAAAGGCAAAACTTCACTCTTAATTCCATATGACTAAGTCACAAGCTCAGATAACAAAACTTTGGAATTATTCCATACCTTTCTCTAAGACGGCATCAACCTGTGCTTTTTCATTTTGAGCAGCTTGCAGGGCCAGAGTATTCAGATAGCCCATGTTTGTGACCTAATTCTTCTTTGCTTCCCATGGCAAATTCGATTTGGAGAAATAGACCAATATTTTAAGACTCCCAGGAGTTGATTGTACCTTCTGTATATTATTTTTACTTGACATGACCTGCCTTATCAGCTCTACAGGTATATTTATAAGTCTTTATATTTTCATCAAGTGCTACCAATGTGAAACACCAATGCAAGATGAAGAGGACCAAAATACTTAAACACAAAACTTGCACATCCCTACAAACTCCTGTGCTCCCAGATGTTTGAAAATTTATACCATTTTATGCACTAGAGAGCAAAATAGGTTACAAGTTGTTGATCATTAACCACACACACACACACACACACACACACGCACACACACACACACTAACACTCCTTTTAAGTGCACATGCTTTGGAGAAGGTTTCCCCAGCAGGCTCCATAGTCAGGATTTCCTTTTTCAAGTGTTAAATGACTGTTTTGATTTATAAATTACTAGGTTCAAGGGAGTGTACACAAAAGATGTCTCAGAATCATTTGGTATAGACATTCTGGTTTTGGGCAGAATTTTTGCAGTTAAGTTGTGAATCGTTTGGGCTCTTCCTAAGAACAAATTATTCAGATGCTATAGTTACTAGGTAATTGGGGAAAAATTGTCATGGGTATTCTTTATGAAGGTTAATCAGGTGCTTAAATGTTTTTCCCCAAATAATACTAATGACAAATATCTGCTTTGCACAGAGACCTATTCTAAATATCCTGTACACTGTCCATGAAGGAGCAGACACTTGACAGAGATGTACAAAATGTTTTTACTCACAGGACATGCAGACTGGTTTTGCTTTTCTCAGAGGAATGCTGCAGAAAAATTACCTTGTTGAGATTAAACAGTCTAATTTTAAAGCCTAGAGAAGTGGTAATCATGAGATACAGGCTCCAAGTGAAGCCTTATACTCTGCATACTTAGAAAGCAAAACACCCAAAACCGCTTTAAATTTCTCTATACTGTGCATAATTAAGGAATTATTCTTACTTGTCAGGATTATAGTATTATATCAAAGTAAAATAAAAAAACCCACCACCACCATCCCCCACCAAGCCAAAACAAAAAAAAATCCACCACAACAAATCCTTAAAAGAAAAATTCTATACAGGTACAAAGGATAATTCTAGGACTTAAAATACAAAATTCTGGGTTTGTCCATTTAGCAGGTTTAATACGTTTACTCCTAGAAGGCTTGTTACTACCAATAACTTTGGCAGCTTTCTAAGTGACACTTGTACAAATTTTTAAATACACTACTGCATTGAAGCATGAAATCTTGGGCTGATGATCACTGGCATTTGGGATTATCTCCCTGTTCCTTGGGAAATTAGGGAACTAAAACAGTTTCTGTAGTTACCCTGAAATTATTGCCCATAGTAAAAAACTTGTAATGGTTTCATAAAGCAATACCTGTTGAGTATGTTACTTTGTCTTCCCTGCTTTAATTTCAAGATTCCCCTTTTCATTATGGCGCTAGTAAAGACAGATGCCATGTTTCTCATATCTCAAGAGGCCTCTTAAGACTGTCTCATGAAGGTAGAGAAATGCAAGAACAATTAAGTCCAGTATGGATCAATAGTAGGAAGACAGCAGTGATAGACTTTAGAATAAAGTATTTTATTCATCAATAAAACTATAGTTTACAGTAGTATTTTCTAAATAAATTACAGAATTTCTCTTTTACAAGAAATAAAGCAAAATCAAAAATATTTCAAGGACAATATATATACACAACATAAGGCCTTGTTATAAATAACATTTTTATCTCCTTTTATCTCCTTTTATCTCCTTTTTACCAACAGAAATTATCTTTAGAGGCTCATTTTCATACTGTATGTGCAGAGATTTGCCTTAACCCTTGTAAAACATCAGTTCCAATTTCCACTGATGTGGAGCTAAGCAATTAGAATGGAGGGAGCCAAAAAAATGGAATTGATTTTATTCACCACTGTGTTTATTTTTAAATAGGTAAAGTAGGTAATACATTTTGCTTGTGCATAGTTACACAGTGCATGCAAATGAAACACTAGAGAGCTGGTAAGAAAATATCACTTCAAAATGCAAAAAAGGTGATTGGCAATATTGTAGAAAGCAGCCTGAATACACAGTTCTTCACAGTTGAGCAAGCAACAGCAGATGACAGCAGAGTGTGGAATGTTTCATGTCATTTTTGTCAAGTGCATTGATCCTTTCTATGGTTCAAAGATCCTGGCACTTCTTAGAATTAGTTCTGTTGATTATTACTCTTTGTCTATTAGGCTCAGCAAATTCCTCCTTCTTGAATGAGGAGTGAAGAAAGTGCTCTTCATTAACCATGGTCACTTCTCTTAGTTTTACTCTTAATGTATTCTTTGTTACTGGAAATACAGAAATGACAAGTTAAGAGTTGTATTTACTTGTTTTCTTACAGCATTATAAACAGGTAACATCTTTCTTACCCTAAACAGACTGCTGTATAATTTGGCAGTCATTCTCTTATGACTTTGACCCCTAATCAAAAACATTGGGTCTCTTTTCTTGTACAGTTAACCCATATGGGTTTTGCAGGCATCACAGTACACTTGTATTATGCGAACTAGAACTACTTGCTGCTGCAACATGCTGAACACTCTGGATGTCAGAGAAGACAGAACAATCTGAGAGCGCTCAGCAATTCACAACAGCTTATTTTTATCTTGCAGAACTTTGGCATTTACTACTTAAATGTGGCAGTCTTCATATGTCATGAATGTAACTGCTGTCAGCTTCCACATGATGCTCTTTCCCCAGATGAAAAATCATAGCTATCAAAAAACTTTCAGGCACAGTTAATGTTCTAGTCAATGCTGTAGCAACCATTCAATTTCACAAAAAAAGAAAAAAAAAGAAAAAAGTTGTTAATAATCTTAATGAATTAGTGTTTTCTACACTACCCTCATGTAATAGAAATAGTTGATCACTTCTTGGCATCTCTGTAGTTAGAGATGAATGGAAAAGAAGCTGTTCTTTACTGAACATCTTATTATGACAACTCAAGGATACTAAGTTATAACTTAGTATCTAGTATCTTAGTATCTATCTTAGTAACTAAGGATAAACTGTCAGCTGAAGAATATATTTCAGTAAATTGAATGCATCTCAGCTGATATATCCAAAATGGAGCAAGATGCAAAATCAAAACAAAGGGATCTGTAATGACCTTACTCTAAAACCTTATTAAAAAACATTTCAAAGATGTAAGGTTCCATTTATTAAACAGATTTTTAAGGTTACCTTTACATTGTGCTTGTTGATACAAGCACTTAACTAACCTTTAAATAGTTTGACAACAGTCTAATCTTAATTATGAACAAAAAAATCTCTGAAGGCATTTCTTAAGCTTATCTCGGAAAAAAGTAACCAACAAATTTAAATCAGTATTTTTGTTGCACTAGCCCTTGAACCTTAAGAAACTATATTTCAATATTGTTCTGTGAAAACTTCAAACTTCCTACTGTATTGTGCACGAGTGTTAGGGTGTTCATAATCACTGATGTCACTGAGCACAGTCCCAATTTCTCAGCTGCTGTTTGCTCTGTCTCTCAGGAGCTGTGGTCTGGCAAGTAAAGCTGACTGACGTATTAGCATCTGAATGTGCTAAAGCAGTAAAGTACTTAAAAAATACAGAACCATTTCATATGTGAAGTGAAATTGTTGGACAAGTGAGTAAAATTAAAGGAAGTGGTATTCTAAAATCAATGTGATGTAAAACCAATGAAGACTTTTAATTTTTTTTTTTTAGACTAAATTTGGAAAAAAAAGTTGAAAAATGCTAGTACCAATAAGCAAAATAATGTTAAATGAAACAAGACAAATGAATCAAAATTTTCATTAGCATCATCTTGTTTCTGTCTGAAAGCTCAAATATGAATGACTGCAGATCTGCAGATTTCTGACAAATATAGTGATCACTCAGCACAGCTTCTGATCTCTAGACTTCTTACTGCTTTTCACTAAGGCTGTTATCAGTATTGCTGATGCTGGTTTTTGGTATTCCACTAATTATGCAATGGAACCAGGAACTAGCTAATTCTTGTTCTTGTTCCCTTTCCTCTGACCCTTCCAAAGCACTTCAGTGAAAAATTCCAATAAAAGTTGCATAACAGAGTTGAAGAAAAGAGACCTTACAATAAACTGTAGCAACTACTAACTGCATGAGTAAATCACAGAAATATTGTTTATGGTACTAATGCCATTTTGAGAAGATGAGATTCTCAGATGTTCATATTTATGTCAGGTACAGTCCAGTATTGTATTATTCTGGAAGGAAATCCATCTATTTCAAGGTGAAGGACTTGATCCTCTAGGCAACATTGTATCCACTACACAACTTTTGGGGTTACATTGATTACAGATAAAGAAAACGATGTTTGTTTTTTTTTAATAAAAACTGAGTTTGGCTGTAGCAATTTGGTCCAAAATGATAAATAATACACAAATGACATAACAGGAATCATTCCTGTAATCACTGCCTGAGATGTCTCACACTGTGTCTATAATAAATTTACTGTTTGAGCCTACTTGAGGCTTTTTGTCTTGGAGCATTTTTGTGCTCCAGTTCTCTTTCCATGGATATATTTTTGAGCTGATTGATTTCCTCTTATGGTGTTTTAAAAGCCCCAGGCATGAGAACATGTTGTTCCGTGATAATACATGCTGGCATTTTAGCACTTGACTTCCTCAGGCAACGTATTGCTTGTGGTCTGAATTGGTACTTTTTAATCTAATAAAGCATCTAATTCCTGTGTCTGATTTTCATGCAAGGGTGACTAAAATGTTCCTTCTTACATGTTTCTTCTGCAAGAACACCTCTGCCAAACTACTTTCAAGTGCTTGTTTGTTTTTCACCTCTGACCAGGTTTCAGTTTTATGGGACACATAGGCCTGGTTTTTTGTCTCTCCTTTTCAGGATCATGGATGGATGGATACAGGGAAAATACTGATAACAACGGAGGAAAGGAGCAGTTAACCATACTGCATTAAACAAGTTGGTTTGCCCCTTTCACCCTTAAACAATTTCTGCTTTGAGGGGAGTGCTTGATTGGCTCTACCATGCACACATAACATTTTAAGGATTATTATGCTCCCAGCGGAAAGGAAGAATACTTGTGAGTGAGAACGTCTTAATTTCTTTTTCATAATCCCAGAATTCAGGTTCAGTCTACTGTGTTTTTCCACCAGTATGTTCAGAGGAAATGGTGAGGCAGAGAAACTGAAGCTTCCATAAAAAGAGAGAGAAACATCAAAATTTGAGGTATGCTGTGCAGTGTGACTGCATAACTTCTAGGTTGTTTTACATGTATTCTATCTGGGAATTGCTTTAATGTCAGCTGCACTTGTTACTATTCCACAACAGCACCCTGAAGAAAACTACTCTGTGATTAGAATTTAATTGAAATTATGGGAGAGAGTACAGAAGAAAAGGGGTACTGAAGAGTAAGAAGAGTCAGAAAGTTTTGACAGTTTCTACACAGGCATTTTACAGACCAATATTTGTAAATCTGCTTACCTCTGCATCTACAGCAGATTTGAAATACAAAATTAATCTTCAATATTATTTTAAGACTTCAAAATCCTATAATAAAATTGTTATTTGGAAATAAACCACACCATTAAGCAATTTTAAATGTAATAGTAAAATAGTAAAATCTATGCCATTCATCTGACACAAATCATAGCTATACTAACCAGGATCTAACCACTGGACTTGCTTATCACTACAGTTACTCCATTATTTTATTTTACTGAAGCCCTTATAAGTCCAAATCTTCAGTAGCAGTGATATTTAAATTATACATAAAATTTATTAGCCTTTCCTTTAACAATGGGAGGCAATGCTGTATTTCCATGTGAAAACATCTGTACTACCCAAGAATTTTGCATTGTACCTAAGTATACAAAAGTGTTCTGTAAGCAAAAAATAATTCATTAATGAAATGCTATACACAGGACATATGTTTATTTAAGATCCTATAGACAAGACATATATTTATTTAAATCTTATATTTACCAGCAGATGACTTAACATATATAGCATCACAATGGAACAAATTTGAAAGCCTTTCACTGCTATTTACATGCATGCTCTTTTTCTGCTGGAAGTGTGAGGGAAATCAAACCTACTTGAAGGAAATAAATTAAATATCTAAGCCTGACTACTCTGATTTTACTGATATTGTAATACAGTATGTGTCAGCTATCTTTATAAATAATTTCATGGCAAGCTAAGAAAACACAGTAGGATAGTTTATAATAGCACATGTTGCTTTTTTAGCTACAGAAAACTCAGTCAAACAATTTGAGACTTCGCTGCGGAACAGTAAGGTGACTTTTAAGTTATTCCTTACTTTTTAAGTGGAATTACCACTTTTAAGGCATTCCATAGTGATCCTGAGCTAAGACCTTCAGGACCGGTTGCACTTGTTGATCATAGATCACTGTTAAGGAACTTTTGTAAGATTGGACTTATATCCTTCACTAATTAAATTCCATAGAATGTTGAGACACTGTTGTGTTTAACAGCATTTGCTGACAATGCCTGAACTGACACCAATAAATAGAGCTGCAAGAGAATTTTAAAAAGATCAAATTTATTCACAGAGGAGGAAGAAGAAAACCTTGTTTTGTGGATTTCTACCTCAAAGTGTTAAATGGGAGTGCGTTTCTTCTCTGTTTCTGGCTTATATACAAGAAACCTGTTTATCTCAGACACAATCATTTGTTTCAAACTCTCTGATCTATCATTGTGTTACATATTCATAAAAGCAAGAAGCCTTTAATGTTTAAAGTTATGCAGAGAAACATTTCAAATTTAGAAGTTTTTTCTATATCTCCTTCTATCTTTTATTATTTATTAATATTAATTTTATTTATTATTTATTCCTTCTATGTAACTGATAATTAAAATTATTTGTATGAATTAATCAGTATTGTAACTATGTTACTAGAATAATTGAAAATCATTTAGATTGTCTTATACCTACTGCTCATTGCAGATTATGCTTAGTCATATCCTAGTCATAAAAGCTAGATTTCTTAAGCTGTTATCTGGGTTAAAAGGTTTTTAAAAGAATAAACCAATATAACTTAGAAGTAAACTTCATTTGAGAATGTACCTAACAGTGCTTCTCAGAGTAGTAGGTGAACAAAATGCTAGTTTGAACTTGGTCTTCTTTCAGAATTAAGAAATTATAGGCCCAGACCAGCATTCAGTTGTGATCCCAAGATGTATCTCTACTTCTGTCCTGGAACAAAAATTCTTGCTGTTACCAGGTACATTCTCAGTTTTGACATCAGCAGCACAGTGTGAGTTTGTATGGAGTTCCTTTAATCTAACACCTCAAAGCCAATACCTGTAAGAAGTGTTTTTTTTTACAACCTCTGTTTCACCTCATCGTACTTGACTATTGGAATTTCCACAAAAAACTGTTCAGAAAATGCCATTTTTAAGATGCTCTTTATAGTAGAATAATACAATGCCATTTTACGACAATTTTTTTTTTTCCATACATGGGACTGAAAATTCATAGTTCTTCATTTACTAGTGGACTAAAATTTGTCCAAAAGGTTTAGCATTTTAGCATTTCAAAGCAGAAGGCAAAGACATCAAAGGATTAGTGGTGCCCAAAATTAAGCAAATTAAGATATTTTTCATTAAAATATATAGTGGGTAAGACTACAGCAGCTTGCCTTGTGGTAGAAACACAAATATTATTAATCACAGGTTTAAAAGAAAATCTGAGAATGCCATTTAAAACTACATTTTTCTGCTTGCATTTTGCCCTTTTAAAAGTACATCTTGTAATCTTTCCAACTGAAGGTCAGATTAGCTAATGCAGATGTCATTGATTTGCTTTATTTTTGAGATGTACATTAGAATTACTCCTAGTGTTCTCAAAAACATGCATCTTTTTCTTCTAACGTACATTTAATCATCCTCCTATAAAAGCAAAATTTCCTTCTGCTCCATGCTTATACTTTAGTATCGTCAGGTTTTCCCAGCCACAGGCTAATTGTTGTTTCCTGGTCCAATGAAAGATATCGCAGGGCATCAGGAAGTAAGAGATCAGTAGACGGAACAACATCCTATTCCTGTTTCTTCCACAAATACCCCAGGATGCATACAGGGTATATGTGATTAAGTTACAGCTCACTTCCACAACCATCTCAACAGTTAAGTGGGCATCAATACAGGGTGTGAGACATGAGGGAAGGCAGCGATAAGTAACTTCTCAATATGAGTTTGCATAAGAAGTAACGTGCTTAGCTATGGTATCCAATTTCCTTGAAGCTGTCAGCTGTTGCATACCTAGATGGTTCAGGTGTGTGCCATTACCTTGATTATTGACTTTTGAATTTGTTTTTCTTCAGTAAACAGAAAGGGTGCTGCTAGTTCCAAAAAGCATCTATGATTCTCTCCATTTAAAACCTATTTATTCTTCCAGACCTTTGTTCAGGGGAATAAACACTGGGTATTTGTATGACATCCAAAGTTGGGTTTTAATTATTCTTCTGTTGATATTCTTCAGTGGAATATACTTACTTATACTATACATACTTACTGCATTCTCCAAGACATAATAGTAATGAATGTTCTACAATGTGAAAACTAAAGACATGATTATCACACATGAAACTCATATAGACAGCTTAACAAAAGATGTTACCTGTGCCTGTCACTAGATTTTTCAGAGCATTCTACCATCCACCCTACAGATTTCAAACCTAAAAAGAAGTACTTCACAGTGCTAAGCAGTATTATTGTTAAATAAGACTGTTGCTTTATAAACTAAATTCAAAAGCTATCAAGAAGAAATGGTTTCACTTTTTAAAGCGGGCCAAAAGAACCATAGATCAGCCCAGGCTGAAGGGACCATAAGAGGCCATCTAATTCAACCTTTTGCAGGAAAGGGAGCCTGGATTAGATTATCAATCATCACTGTCCAGCTGCAAACTTCCTTTCATGAGAACTTTACCACATCCCTGGAGGTTGTTCCAGTGAATCATTCATCATTATAAAATCATGCTCATTGTAAATCATTCTCTTCCAATCATTCTCATTGTAAAAACAATTATTTGTTACATAGAGAGGAAACCTCCCCCACTACAACTTTTATCCACTGCCCCTTGAGAAAAGGAGGGTTTCAATACTATTTGTAGTCATGCTTTAAGTTTTGGCAAACTGTGTTAACCCTGAAAATTCTGTGGACGGAAATAACCTAACTTTTACAGTCTTTCCTCAAATCCTTTCCCCATCCTTGACCATCTTTATGGCACTTCTTTGGCCTCTCTTCAGACCATCCACGTCTGTTTGAGAACTGTGGGGGCCAGAACTCCATGTGCAGTCTGACAAGCGTTGGTGAAGTGGGATGATCACATCTCTCTCT
>JAODKT010001744.1:30008453-30026777 GCA_027576195.1 Cossypha heuglini
TTCAAGGGAAAACCTCTGCCTTTACTGGCAGACACCTGTCCTTCAAACCAAGACACTGAGCAAATTCAGCTATATGAAAGATAAAGTGTCAGCTCCTTCTGTTTCACAACAGAGTAAGACTTGTTCGAATAGAAAAAGAAGTCAGTTAATTTTTTTACATACATATAACTTTCAGTGTGTGTGTATATACACATAGCTAGAGAGACACACAGACATATACTTTATTGTGTATATGTGTATTTATGTAAATACACTGATTACTAGAGGATAATTTTCTTCTTTTAAAATTTTAAAATTTACCTGGGTCTATAAGAACTCTAGACTATCTTTTAGGCTTTGATGGGGTAAGTAACCTTGGACAAGTGGGGGATGCACAGAAAGGCATCCAGAGCCCCAGATGTGACACACTGATGCATTCTGTGTCATCACACATGCTAGGAGCTCAGGAAATACTGCAAGAGGCTACAGAGAGAACAATGTGTTGTGTTAGATAAATGTCTCATGCTGAATATGCAGCTGAACATTACGTCACACAGCTTTACAAACCAATCGCAAGGCATTGCAGACTTCTGCGATAGTTAAACAAAAAATTCTATTCATGGGCAAAAACAATGTATCCATCTTGTACCACAGGTGGCAGTGAACAACAAACTCTGATATTCAGGGCATCTCTTCTATGTGGTGAGTTCAGACTATCCATTTTGCTTTTTTATTATGAAATTCTTAAGATTTCCCTCAGATGAAGCAAATTTTTTCTCTCCAAAACCTCAAGAATCATGAGAAGCTCTGAGAGATCCGGACTATCCCTTTTCCTACTTTATATTTTCGTACCCATGCTACAGGGGAAAAAAATTACAGCGATTCTCTCTGTCCATAATAGGAACTGATTACATTCACCAAGGTCCTCTCAAAGAGCAACGATAGGACAGCTTTTTTGCTGGACTTTTCAGCTGAGGAAGATACTACCTTTCTCTAAAAATAAGACTGCTGCCACTAGGCCTGCCTTCCCATTCCTAGCTAACCAAGAGAGAAATTCACAGCACTTCTACATACAGTTTATCATATATAATAAGGGTTCCACTGCGTTAATTATGCCCTGAGAAAAAAAGTAATTAACATCTCCAAATTAATGGAAATTGTCATAATCATCAAATCCACTGGACTTCATTCCTGTATTAATCTGTACTGCCACAGATAGATCAGTGTAATCGTGGATATACAGAGAAACAGAGGGATAGCCCTGAAATTAGGATTGTGCTAAATGATAAACTTAAGGAGTCAGCAATGTGCCCTGGTGTCCAGAATATCCAGCTGTATCCTGGGGTACACTGAGCATAGCACAACCACCTAATATGAAAGAGGTGGTTGTCCCACTACATTCAGCATTGATGCAGCCTCACCTCAAGAACTGCATGCAGTTCTGGGCTCTACAGTGTAAGGAGGATATAAAATATTAGAATGTGTCCAAAGGAAGGCAACAAAGGTGGTGAAAGGACCACAGGGCATGATTTGTGAGGTGCAGAGGAGGATATTAAGTTTGAGGGTTGCAGAAAGGGTGGTGCTGATCTCCGGTGCCTGGTGATAGGATGCAAAGGAAAAGCTTAAAGCTGCATTGGGGAAGTTCAGAGAAGATAGAAGAAAAAGTTCCTCAGAGAGATGGTGGTCAAGCACTAGAACTAGTTCTGCAGTGAGGGAAGGGCTCATGGTTCCCAGTCTGTTGGTGCTCAAAATGGACATTCTATTCTATGACTATGATCTCAGATCACAAAAGCTTAACTGAAATAAAGGCTTCATCAGTGCTTCATCCATAATTATCCCTCCTTAAACAGCACAGAAAACAAACAGAGGTTAATAATCTGTACTGAGTAAATTTAGAGCAGAGATGAACACAGAAGTTTAAACATATACTCACTCGACAATCCCGCTGTAGTGTTTTCATTAGGGCACTGTGTGTTTCAGAGTCAAAATACAACCCTTCATGCATATCTTGCAGGAAATCGAGGTCTTTGAATGTAGGGTTGGACTTCTCCCTCTCTTTTCTTGATGCTCTCCGTTTGTATGTAGAGCCCTTCAAGTCGTATGTGAAATGCATTTTCAAGGCTCGTGGCAAAACATTGTTCATGACAACAATCCTAATATTAATGCCTCCTGACTGAACACAGTACAGCCCATAAAACTTGGGAAGAAGAGTCCTTGGATTCTGGTTCAGATTCTAAAACAAAAGAGATGTTTTTAAATATATGTATTTTCAATGAGCTTCCATGCTTAAGAAAGGGGTTTTTTTTAACAGCAAAGGACATTAACAAACATGAAGAAAAATGTGGATGTTTTCTTATTCAGCACAGTTTGTTTAACCAGTTGATCATCTTTGTGGGTTTCTATTCCAGAAAGCTAGCATAGGCACTGTCTTTTTGCCAGGAACTTACAAGGGCCAAGAGCAGAGCAGTAACTACATTTATGCCAGGTTTCTCCAACTCACAGGAAAGAACAGACTAGGCCAAACCTACAAGCATCTCAAAGACTTAATTTCTTTTTTTCTGACCTGAACAACCTTTGCATTTTACCTGCTGGAAGGAGTTTGGGTCAAATGCAGTTCTCATTATCTTGACTTGGATTCTGAAAAACAGAACCCCTCTCTGCATGAGGCTTTAGACACCCAGAGTTAGTGCCAAATGACTAAGTTATTTCCAAAGGAATGTGAGGTCAGGACCACAACTGACCATCGGAACAGAAAAGTGTGAAATACTCAAAATTCTACAACAGGCAAAATAAATTTGGCAGAAGAAGACAACAGAAGTGAGAGAGAAAATCTTCCTTCTGAATACAGCTGTTCTCAGTCTTTGGCATGAAAAAGAAAGAAGGGGAAAGACCATTTCAGGTCTTACTAAGTCACAACATACAACTATCAGAAGAAAGTACTTTCACAGAAATAATCATACTGATTGAACTTTTATACTTTGGAAGCCATTGCATAGCAGTGAGAAAGTTCCCAAAAACAATACATACTGGCCTTATATGTACTTCCAATAACTCAAACTTATGCTGAGTGGATTATCATGATTAGGAACAACAAAAAAGTACCTGCTACCATTGTCTTTCTTTTTTTAAAATTTTTTTCTTTTTTTTTCTTTTTTTTTTTTTTCACACAGTGAATCCATGTTACTTTAGTGCAATAATGGAACCTTCCTCATTTTTAGTATAAGTGAGAGGATAATTTTTCAAGTATTTACTTCAGAAGACAAAAGCAAGAAAAGAAAGTCAGTCACAGGTCTAATAATAGAAAGTCCACACACCACCCAGAAGAATGTCTATTTGTATGTATGAGTGGCTTTTGTTAAAAAAAATTAAATTCTTCTAACTTTTTAATCAATTATTTTCCCTTCAGATGACACACAAAACCCAACACAATGGACTTAGAATTAGCCCTCAAAAAGCTCTATTTAAAAATTAAGTATTGAACAAATTACATGGATTAAAATATCTTTTACATCATTGCTTTAATACATGAGGAATGGAAATTAGAAGTAGTTGGAAACAAAAGCGAAACTGACCGGTCTAGTTTCTTTGTCCACTCTGAGTGAAATGCAGAGGGTAGACAAACACAAAATGGAGAAAAAAAACTGAATTAGAAATTTAGAAACTCTATTTTGTTACTAGCTTATTAGAAGCAAAGCTTGGTATCAAATTAGATTATGACATTCAGCTTGAAGGCTAAAAGAGCACCAATTCTTATCTTAAATATATTATTGATTTATATCTATTCTTTCTGTTGGGTGTGTAGGGCATGAAGTAGAAAGGCAGGTAAAAATGCAAAAAATATTACAAAAAGTACAGATAAACCCAGTGAAATATTTCAAGACAAATGAAACTGAATCTTCAGAACTGTGACACAAAACAGGAGAAATAGAGGTAAAATACACCCTTCAATTACTTACCATATAATAACCTGGCAGAAGCTTCTGAAGAAATTCAGCCTCTTTGTGTTGAACTGTTTTGATGATGAATTCGTCACCACTAGTTACAAAAAATAAGGACCCACTGGCACCTGGGTTGGATAATTCAATTAAAGGTTCACTGCAGATTGAGTACTGGAAGAGACAAAAATTTTTTTTTCACTGCCAATGCATGCATTACCCAAACACAAGTTTAATATGAAGAACGGCAGGTTCAAGTAGGCACAAGAGAATGAGTTAGCAACACTACTGCTGCCGGCTGAGGTTTGGCAGGTCATTCTGCCCAGGCCATGCTGCACAACCATGGAAGAGCAGCTGGCAGCTGAGCATATGGTCCCTCTTCACGTCCCAAAACAACAGGTGAATGTTCCTTTGGAGTGAAGCCAGTGGTTGAGGTTGAACGAGTCAATCTCCATGCTGTCAGCATAGGAAAATTCTGAGTCAAAAACATTGAGAAGATATTTTCACTTGAACTGTTTTCTTTTCACATTCATTTTTTTAAAGAAACAGATACAAGATGGTAGAAAAATAAACTGGGAGGGGAGGTTTCTCACTACAGATAAATAGGCAAATCCTATTCTGTGCAGCTGGGATTGAAACTATTAGATTGATTAACTTGGTATAGCTATAGCTACTAATCTTAGCATAGTTACTAGTTTTTTAAATCTTTTACTAGTTTTATGATTGAAAACCACTTGAAACAGAAAAAAACCTCAATACCAGTAAGCAAGAAAAATTGGAATTTGAAGGACCACTATATTGCATATTTAGACAGGCTTCCTCTTTCATGGGACACATTAAGAATTACAATCACATTAAGGAGGTAAAAGACACCAAAGACTACACCTTACTTAGTAGAACCATACTTATATAGAGACTAATGTACATTTATTAGGTGCCCACTATTCCAAACTTCATTCAAATTAAATGGAGAGTAGACATTAAGCTCAAAAACCATAGAAAAATCTGTTTATATTAAACTTCAAAACAGTTATAGCTGAAAATCTAATAAATATGTTCTTTTATGAGCGCTTGAACTAAAGAAGCATGTTTCCTATAGACTCATGCCATTGCCTTAATGCATCTTCTTATCCTAGCTCTGGCTAAGGCTTACAAATTTTAAGAGAATTTTGCATGATATATGTAAATATTTCCTCTCCCTGCTTCTCTTCAATTCCAATTAATACAAAATACCTTTCCTGTTAATCCTATAGCTGCAATCTTCTACAGACAGAATGGCCATGCCAACCTATAACACTACAAATCTCTACACCAGATTAGCAGCTGTACTGCAGCAACTGCATTTTTCTTCCCAAAATATTTAAATCTTCATGAGTAACTGTCACTGTAATAAGCATTTGAATGCAATTATCCTAAACATAAAAGCTAAATGGAATATAAGCACAAGACATTGACCTACACTCTGTGTTGGTCATTTTCCAGTGGTATGCATTTCTGTAAAAAAGTCCACCCACCAAATGCTGCTATACAAAGGGCCCAGCTAGTTTTGACTGGACATCTCTGAAAGGTAAATCAAAACCGAAAGGTAAGAAAATCCCCAAGAGCCTGACAACCGAGTATTTATGCCCAAGAAGTTTCCCTGCAAAATGACAGTACTCCATGAGGTTTCCAGTGACAATTTAATTCTGCCAGCTGTTCAAATGCATTTATGCTTGTTATCTTGTCTGACTCCCACAGCGTGTTACTGCTCATCCTCCTTGGAAAAGGTGAAGCTTTAAATCTTGAGCTTTGCCACCTCAAATTAACAGTGTAAACTCACATATGCTTGCTGTAATTTCTGCTCTTCTTATTTTACTTCACATGCCCTTCAGCCACAGCTGGACAATCATTTACTACTTACCACATACCACTTGTGTGTTTTCCCGTGCCAAGAGGAAAAAAAGAATCTGCGACAAGTTGACTTTACTGGGAACTTCCCTCAGGGAATAGCCTTTTTGTAGTTAAACAGATTGTCACAAATCTTATTTACAGCGTACAGTCTTTGTATAAATGTTAATTTCTGCTACTGTGAAGGCTTCCTTAGATGGAAAAGAAGTTGCAGGTGATAACTTTACTCTAGGAAGTACAGTCTTTTTAGCAGCTGGCAACACAGCCCACATACTTCAGCTTTTGCCAAGTCCATAAAAAGAGATAGATAAATAACACATTACATAAGGACACTACTGTCACCCATTATGTCCTTGTCTCTAAGCTGGAGAGGCATAGATTTGATGGATGGGTCACTCAGCGGATAAGGAATTGGTCACATTCTAAGAGTGGTCAATGGAAGAAAGAAATTCTTCACTCTAAGGATGGAGAGGTGCTGGAAGTGTGCAGTCTAGAGAAGTAGTAGACGCCCCATGTCTAGAAGTGTTCAATACCAGGCTAGTTGCTTGGAGCAACCTGATCTAGGGGAAGATGTCCCTGCCTTAAAGCTGGAATAAATCATCTTTATGCCCCTTCAAATCTAAATTCTTCTATGACTATGATTTATAAAATTCCCAAACAATTTTATTTCCTTGCTACTACCATTTATAATTCAAATTAATTATGTTTTTTTTCTAAATAACTATGGTCATGAGGACTAGCAACACAAAATCTATATATAGCACTAAAGAATTAAAATAAGACACCTACATTAAGACACCAACATTCAACTTAATAAAAGCAAAACCACCTAAGTTTTGCTTTCAGGCTTATTGTCCAAATAGGAAGAAAACCCCATTATAGCACACTTGAACGCAAGAGAAAAAAATTAGTAATAGTAGTAGTATATTAATATTTCTGAACCATTTAATCAATTTTTCTTTTTTATTCACTCAAGCCCTTTAAAATTATTTTGGTTTTAAAGAAGCTCTTATCGATAATGAAACAAAAGAATTTTAAAACTCATTCCAAAAAGTACACAACAGACTTTGACATATAAAGTTGCTAATTTTTTCCAGGACTCTGATTTCTTGGGTAGCCCACCATGAAACAAACTGAACATTGGGCAAACATCTAGAAGACAATCCTGCTCAGCACTCACTCTATCCTTCCAAAAGCAGAACTACAGGAAAAAGAAAATAGTGAATACTTGTCCTACCAGTGTACAAAGTGGTACCACCAAGTAAAGCTTGCTTTTACAACGTCTGCAAATTTGCAATTTTTTTTCTCGTGTAAACTGAACACTGTGAAAGAATAAGTCTTCAATTTATGAAACAGAACAAAGCAGGCATTCTAAAATGCTTCATTTTTAGTGCGCCATCCATGTTCCTCAAAGTTAGACCGGAACATATGCAGACCTCACTTTGTAATGAACTGCCTAAGTAACAAAAATCACATGAAAGTACTTAACAAGAACTGAATTGATAAGTCACACAACTACTGATAATAACTTCTCTAGAAAAATTATCTGAATGACATGGATGTTGCTCTTGTCAATTAACAAAGCAGGTTTTCTATACAAATTGTCTCAAAGATAAAGAATTAAAATTTTTGTAAACATTAGAAATATTCACTAGTTATATACCCCTCCACACACAAAATTTCTTACTGATTAAAGGGAACCCTTAAAGGGCACCCTTTAAGAATCCTTTTCTGCCACAACAAAACTAGCATGCTTTATAATAATTTGTAACTCAAAGGAAAACTGCAGGCTCTTACCAAATAGTCATCGGGCTTGATACCAAAAAGTTCTCTGAAATAGCGGAAGGCAAGAGGTGCATATGTCTTAAATCTGAAGTCAGGGTAATGATGAGCAGGGGTAAGATTGCTCCCTTCACTGAAAACAAAAACAAAACAAACCAAATCACTGAGCAATTGTTAGCAGCTAGTTTCACCATAAAGCTGCCTAACTTGACTGTTTGCCTGCTCAGGAAAGAGCATAAATTTAGATAAACCTTTTTATCACTATTAACCATTAATAGAAATGTCTGTGAGAGACATTGCCAGCAAATTCCTTTTTCTCATCTGACAGGAAATTACTGTTTTCACCACCTGTATGCATTTGCAAAAAGATCACGTTTAAACATGAACAGGACAAAATCTGCACTCCAGAAGTCCTGGGTAGAGACTGACTCCGCTGAGTATTGAAACTCTAGTGTCATGGTCGCTGTGCTCAAGATTGCTCCAACCACAGCATCTCCCACCAGCCCTTCTCTGTTTGTAAGCAGCAGATCAGCAGGGCAGCTCCCCTGGTGGGCTCACTTCTCAGCTATGTTGGAAAGTTATCTTCAGACACTCCAGGAATTTCCTAGACTGCCTCCTCTCTGCTGTGTTAAATTTCCAGAAGACATCTGACTGGTTAAAATTTCCCAGGATTTCATGACAATCATGAAACATCAGCCCTCTGATTGTAGAATAGTTCACCCACCTCCTCATCCTGGTTGGGTGGTCTATAACAGACTCCCACCACGATATCTGTCTTTTCAGCCTTCTCCCTGATTGTCACCCATAGGCACTGAGCCTTCTCATCACTATCCTTGAGCTCTGTAAAGTCCAAACACTTCCTAATGTACAGAGCCACCTCTCCTTCCTTGCTTGCTCCTTCTGAAGAGCTTGTAGCCATCCAGTGCAGCGCTCCAGCCGTACCACTATGCTCCTGCAGTGGTGACTGTCATGGCTTTCCTGCTACTCTATGGCTTCTGTTTGTTACCTGCACTCCTTAACTCTTTTCCTTGTTTTATACTTATCATCTCACTGTATTTTTAGCCTGAGTTACAAAAGTCTTGAGATGAATACTAGATATAAGGTAAAGATCAGCAGCAAAACACTGCTAGATTTAAAAAAAAAACCCCTATGTTTTTTTTATGCTCATGGATTCATTTATGATGGAAACAGAGGTCTTTTAAGCAGGTGTAAAGTTCTATGCTGTGATTTCAAAACAAACAGGAATACTTCTAGACAAAGTTTTGGTACTGAAATCGGCCAGATAGAAACTTTCTAACACATTTTTGAGCATTAGAAGGCGGGCCTTTACTACAGAATGTTGGTCACTCTGGGGATCTTTCCTCTAAACAAGGGCCTCAAGAGCCTGTGAACAGAGTTTTTATCATACTCACAGACTGTATATTCATTAGCTATCCCTGCTTACTTGACTTTATTTGACATAACCATACCCCTTATCAGAAGTCCTTATATGATTCTTCAGGGTCCGTCTTCAATGTCCAGTCTCCTGTGGCTTTCCTTGACCTCTGCTTTTGAGTAAGCGCAATATCATTGTTTTGCACAACTTCTGCTTTGCCAGCCTTACAGAGCTGAGCTGGCATCCTGCTTGCATTTTGCATGACTTCTGTTTGCCTAGGTTACATCCTTTATCTATTTCTCCAAGGTTGGGCTGTTGTGGTTTACTGTCCTTGATAAGAGTAAAATGCTGTTCTGTTTTACTGTTCTTATCAGTTTGGCCAGTGTCTGAATGGTTTGATAAATAGAGAAATACAAAATCCAGGACTTGACACAGTTGCTGAAATCAGCTTTTCCAGCACTTCTTTACTCATTTATCATAACTAAATTATTCAGTAATGCAGAATGTACCATTATGCTGGGCAAAAAGAATATCCAAAGGACACAAAAAATTTTAAAAGGCTACAAATTCACACAGATATGAAAAGCAATAAACATTAAGCAACATTCCTGGAAAAGAGAATAAAAATTAAATACAATGAAAGAATTTAAGAGTTTTCATCCTGTACAATTAATACTTGTCATATGAACTTGCCACCTTTCATTAACAACAGTTTGAGGACACAAGCCTACTCATCCTACCTAGGTGCCCCTGCATGAGTGCTGCCAAAACCCCACCTAAACGAACTGTTTCAGTGACAGCAGGCTCCCAAAATGCATAACAGTTCAGACTCTTGAACAGGAGATGTGAGGAGGAAAAAACGCAAAGATTTCTGTCTGGAATTCACACATAAAAAGATGTTTGTGGATGATCAATGATACATACAAAGACTATAGAATATTGCTGCTTCTTGGAGTGCTAAACCCTACAGGTAATACTGAAGGCTGCCTGGTCCTAATGAGCTCCTCTGATCACTTTACATTTACTGCAGTATGACTCCAAGATATCAAAATCAAAGCCACATCTGTTTTGTTGTTCCATTATAGAGCTAAAAATGGAAATCAGTAGGATACAAGCTAAAGATGGTAGTGTTTCTTTACAGTTAAGATAGAAAAAGGGTCTTTCACAATGGGTTTCAGCTGCTCAGAACACTGCCAGATTTGTCAGACATCAAGTTCTATATAGCTGGTTGTGATTCACCGAATTTTTGTCCAATATGAGGATGCCCCAGTGGCCATATAGAAATCCGTATAGTTTACCCTGGAAACCTGGAATCATGCTTGTAAATGCATTTAATTGTCATAAGATGCAGAAAATAATAGAACAGTGTTCTCTACTGAAGTATCATGTAATTGTCCGGAAATATGAAGCATCCAAACTTTTTAATGAAGTTCTACATTTCAGTACTAAATACTTTTATAAATCTGCTATGACAATAGGACAGTTCTGAGCCATTTCATAATTGCATATGTAAAATGACCAACACTGGGCCAGCAGGTGCACAGTAATGCATAGCAAGTGAAGATTTATTACAAAACAGAGCAAATATCTTAGAACAGCTTCTACACAGAGGGCAATTCCATGCAATTAGAGCACATCAGCTACTTTATTACAGATATGAGTTAATTTCTCTATGCAGACAATTTTTCTTATTCTTTATGAAATCATCTTTAAAAAATTCTGTTTAAGGTCTACAGAGTATTTTACCACACCCTACTGTTTCTGTTAATTATATTATTTAGTTTCAGCTTCACTTCCTAGCAGAATAGTTTACTGATCCCAACAGTAAGCTCTTCAGTAATTCATGAAGCAAGCTTGACACAAATGTAAGATTTCTTGTTAGTACTCTGGAAAATAGTTTTTAATGTTTTCTAAATGGTACTTTTAACAGAAAAAGCACTCTCATTTCCAGAAAGTTCTTATAGTAATGGAAACCTTTCAAATTCCTTATCAATTTAAAGCTCATATGACAAGTATGAATTGAGTGTGGCCTTGCTCTTGCTGGAAAAGGACAAATTCCACTGTACAGAATGCTTGATGTAAGTACATCCCTACCCTATTTAGAATTGTTCACATTCCACTCTATTAGCTACTGAAAGAATGTATTCTGTGGTTTCTCTCCAGATTTTCTTTATGCATTTTACAGTTTCACTCTCATGGGATTAAAGTGTATGTGCAAAGCACTACATATAATGATTTTTAAGCAGTCTAGGGAGTTTCAAGGGGATGATTACGTCTTTGAAATTGAACAAGAAAAATGCCGACGATCTATTGACCAAAAATTAAATCTTCAAAATGGTGCTTTGGACATAATAACAAAGGGGGTAACCATGTAATTTCCCTCTCAGCTAGTTTAAGCACAGGTCTACTAGAAAAACAAAGATAAAGACTTTTAAAATTAGCTCTGATTCTGGTAATCTTGAGGAATTCAAGTCTTTCTATATGACAACAAAATACAGGCTTTGGAAAGATTAGGAAGCAATTGTAACCTATGAGATATTTTAATAACCTTAGCTGTTATACCACACTAAAGAAAAAGATTCATAGGCAGAAGAAAGAAGAGAGACTAATCTTAAAATGCAAGTTTGGTTTAATACTTAAACTGTGTTGGCTTTTTTAAGTCAAGCACACCTAAAAATGACAGTAAGTGCATCTTATTCTGTCTCTGTAAATGCTGAGAGGGTGTTAAAAAGCATAGATGGTGTAATATCAAACTAAAAGTGAAGTAAAACTAATTACATTTTTAATCGCTAAGCCCATGGCTGTAAAAATTTGCTTAACAAGACACCCAGATACATTTCTTGGCAGCTTTTCTTTGCTATGGCCTCACCCTGGTAGGATGTGCTCAGGAGATACCATATCTATCTGAAAGGGCAGAGAAAGCCAGCTGCATATCTTGGTAGCAAGCCTTTTTCACTGAAGATTGTTCAAAGGCTCTGATGGAGCTGTTAACAAAAGAATTAGTCTGTAGTTGTGACCCCATGTATAACTTTCTTGTGCGTCTTGTAAAAAAACCTGAAGAGGAACACCTCAGTTCTTTCAGTGAAAGCAATTCTTTTTCAGATTGTAAAATCAAAATAAAATGTGTAAAGCTAAATGCTCCAAACACTAAAAACTAAGATTATCTAATTGCAGTTTCATTGCTCTTGAATACAACTGCTTTTTATAAATTCATCAAAACGTATTTAAGTTCTAAAAAATATATCAAACAAATACATGTTGCAGGTCAGGTAGTGCTTTGGTATGTTCCTTTCCCATATGTAATTTTAGGAAAGCATTCCTTCATTTCCCACATGAATTAAGCAGGTATCATGTTTATCTGTAAAAATAGGTGTGTCTGTGTTTTCTTTATACTGTGGGCTAAAGTCCAGTGATAATACTGTTTTTTCTCACATTTTTCTAAACTTTCAGTTATCAAATGCTGTCCTAAGCGGTTCCCTTCAAGTCAGCTTTGAAATACAGCTAGGAATAGTATGTAACTTAAAGACAAGTCAATCATACCTATGTAACAGCTGAACACAGAAGCATTTACTTACAATTATGAAGATAAGATTATTTCATAACCAACTGGAAATGCTATTAAAATACAGGATCTCAGAGTACTTGAAAAGTATGTAAGCAGTCTACAGAACAATACAGCTATCTGGGTTATCAGAGGTTTACAAATAATTTGTTGGTAACAGAAGTAGCTGAGTCCAGTAGTTCATAACACATTTGCTCTTATCGCCGAAGTATCCCCATTTCTAATATTTGTTTTGCATCCTCCTCTCTGTGTTGTCACTCAACTCACAAACCATAAAAACCCTGTCAGAACTTGAGTAATTCTGTGCATCTTTGCAACCAAAGCACCAAGGAAGAGCAGCTGCACTTTATCAGAGTATTCAGGTCCCTTTACCTTCCTTGTGAAACTGCCCACTAGAAACACATATCATGGTGTAAGTTACCCAACAAATCACTGTTAGTGTGAACATTCAAATACTAGTCACACTGAACCTGTAGAGCATTCTATACACAAATACACTACTTAGCCCATCAGCTAACCTGTGATACAGGTTTGGTACAAAGTTATTTCCAAGGGTAAGTATCAGTTTTCTCAATCAGTCCTTAAAAACATACTAGAAAGCAGCACACTTCAGTTTCAGACGTAGGGTAGAATCCAGATTGGCCAAGTAAAGTTTTTACTTTCTTAGTACTTTTGACTACTTATCTGGGCTGTTATCCAAATGCTATCCCAATACAATGGTAAGCTTCTGACATTAAAGAGCAGAAAGATTATTAATGAATAAACTTTCATTAGCATCATAAGAAGGCAATTTGTAAATGAACTAGTTCAGTATATTGACTGTAGCTGAGTGTGCATGCATGTCATCAGCATCTAACACACTTCCCAGATCAATTAGAAACCATAGCAAGTGTTCTCAATATGCAGGGTCTAGACCCTGCAATAAAAGTGTATTAGCATGGGAAGTGCATAAGATTGACTAACAACTCGCTGCAAAAAAGGTCAAACTCAACAGTTGTACTTAGAAGCAGCCTCCATCTAACAAAAACAAAAGAATGCAGGCTGAAGCTACCATCTTGTTTGAAGCATTCTGTATTTCTGAAGCTTCATAGCCAAAATTAGCTGATATAATGGAGCAGCTTCTGTTTGGCTTCTCAGTCACCTGAGAAATGCACCTCCTTCTCTGTTTGCTAGAAGAGCTTAATAAGCTGCCTTCACTGCCAACTAACAAGCAGCTGCACAGTCCCATGGCCCAGTGACCAGTTTGAGCCACCACTGCCTGCCAGAGCTAGGCTTGCAGATGAGCAACAAGCCGTTCTAACCAAGGCCATCTCACTGGGACCCAGCACCACAGCCAAGTCAAAGGGCTGAAAAAATATTGCTGAAGCCATGTTGTACAAACAACTAACTGGAAGCAAATTGTGCCACCAGGAACTGCTTCCAGCCAAGGAAGACAGACAAATACATCCCACACAGCTAGTCCCAGCACAGAGAGCACATGCAGGATGAACAATCTTTCCACTGAGCCCTCCAGCCACTGTTGCAGCAGTACCAGCACCAGGTAAGCACCTCTGTTGCAGGATTTCCAAAGCAGAGTTGAAAAGCCAGAAAAGAGGTTTCTTGGAGTGGTTTCCCTTGTGGTTTCACTCTATTCAGTAAGTAGGGTGCAGACTTCAGACCTATCTTCAGAATCAAGTAGATCAGTGTAGGGTGCATTTTGTTTATCCATCCTAGAAGCAAATTTGCATAGTACCATTTTAAATTTATTTGGATGACGGTTCTCAATGAGAACCATTATAACAGCTTCCAGTAGTACCTCATTTTCCAAAAACAGCATGTTATACAAACTCCTGGGGAGCTTGAAGAAAAAGGGGTGTAAGGCCCTCCACCATTACAATGTGCAAATGAAGGCAAGCACCTTTGCAATTCAAATTCACCCACTGTACAGAGACACCTGTACTTCACTCAAAGTCACTTCCAGAAATAAACACATAAATTAATCTGGGCTAAACTCTGACCAATTTAACACAGTTACAGAGTAACTCTGGACCAGGAATAACCTGCAATCCAGTGAGTTACTTCTGATTTAGATCAGTAGTTCCCACAATACGCAGAGGAGTTATGTTCAGATCGGACCTAATCACTTTTTTCCCTGGCATTTTTCTCCCTTCTTAATGAATCCTGAATGCTTCAGTATGACTACTGAAGCAGAGATACAGGTTGAGGGTTATTTCAGGATCTGAGAGATATGCAGAGACTATCCTCTTCAACGAATAAAATTCATAAACAAGTGTTAAGTATTTTCCCTAACTATAAAAGGGCAGATATAACACTCTTCTGCTCACTGGAGCACAGGCTGCATTGCATTTCTACTAGCTTAGGTCTATCTTACCCCTACTACCCTAACAGTGTCCCTGTTGCTGTCAAAGAAGCAGGTGTGCCTATGACTGAAAAGCAGTCTTCTCGCCTCGCTGCCAGACACAAGTAAGGCAGGGAAAACACAGGAGGAAGGTAAGCACATTTCAGCACTACTCCTGCTGCACTGTTAGGTTCTCCTTCAGCTGCAAACTTCTGCAAAAAGTTTACTCAACCTCAGCTTGCTCCAGGGTACTTCCAGGTAGAGGTCAACCCACTTCACCTGCTGGTGTAACTAATTTCCACTAATTGCTTCAACCCAGAACAATCCAAAGGGGACCAAAAAAAAAGTCATTATAGTAATTACTTTTAACAATGGTACCATCACACGTAGGTACCCCCCTAGGAAAAAGTGAAGAGCACCTGAGGTGCACTTTGGGAGTGCAGCCCTAGCTGTAAAGATTGTGCAACCTTTGCTTTTTACTTCAAACATGGGTAATGAAGTTACCTATTGACATGACTCAGGACCAATCCACATAATACCATCATGAAACAACATCCCACTACTCTGAACCAGCAAGAAAGAATTCCACATTAATTTTGTGCAATCCCAAAGTATTAAAATTTATGCACAGTAATACATTTCTGGTTGAATTTTTTTAGATAAATAAAAGGTTACACTGAGACACAGCAAGGATTTGAAATTCAACATTTCTGTGCATCAGCGTAAGAAATCAAGTGTTGTTTGAAGAGATTGCTGCAGACAGCCAACTTTTAGTTCCATAGACAATGTTGTCAACAAGTGCTCTTTATGGAGCACCTCTTTGTTACAGTCAAGATGTCTCACTACGCTATATACTGCTTATTACCTAGCTATGCAAAAGAAAAACCCCAAACCCAAAACTACATTACTTTAATTTGTCTGACTTTCCTCAAAACATTTATTTTTATAGGAAACTGTCTGGAAAGGTACTACTGAAGCTTTTCTATTAAATTTTATATTAGTGAAATCAGTCTCATCCTTCTGCCTTTTGATTTTAGCCAGAAGGGATGTCTACTAGCTCTTTCTTAATACCAATACAAAACAAGGAAATCTTATTTCTGTGTGTACATGCATGCAAGTCTCACAGTAAAGAAGGTACATGCAATGCTATGGACTATAAACCATTTTATTTTATTTATTCATTTACAACTAAGTAAAAAAAAAAAAAAAAAAAAGAGTAATCTTCTTTCTCAAACCGTGCAATGTAATAAAACAGTTTTAGTATGCAGGTTTTCCATTTAGTTTCCATGAGCAATCCTGATATATCACAGAAACCTCTATCACTGTCATAAGCGGAGATTTTTCTCACCAATAAAAGCTTTGTTACATAATATGTAAATTTCTCACCTGTAAGTTGGATGTTTTAAACAACATTTTGTGATTATAGTGTATGAAAACACATGCATATGGTTAGCTTCTCTATATCTACCTAACTTACAAGAGAAAGACTACTAACTTGTGCACAAACCTTTTCATTAACACCAAAATAAGCATATGAATACCCTCAACTACTAGGAACTAAGGTAAAGCTTTCATTTCACGTAAGATTGTTTTTTCCTTAAGGATATATCACTTCAACGAAAATCAAGGAAATTTCATGAGGAAATACCAAAATTTCAAGCATATGCAGTTTTGTGGACTGTTAATTTAACTCGGTTTAGTGACACCAGTAAATACTAAGGATTATAAGTTATTCTAAACAGCTTATGAAGTAGCATTCAAACTGCACACGAACAAAACTTTGAAAATCTGATGGAAATCAATCCCAAATCCAGGAAACATTACATAGATAGCGTGTCCTTACTGAAATGACTGTATTTAGCACTTTTGAAAACCCAGAAAACACTCAACAGAGTAAGTCGTCCTGATTTTGAAATACATGTCTCCTAAACCTTCTTCTTCTCTTGTTAGCAGATGTAATTTGGAAAGGGTACGTGGCACTGTACTTCATCTTCTGAACACCAAAAATCAGTAAGACCTTGACTTCCCTTATCAGCATAACTGTATTGGTACAATTTCTATACCATCAACTTGTCAGTGATACAAGCTGAGGTGGCAAAGCAGTAAAGGTGCACAACCTTTAATCAGCATAGCTTGTAGAAGCTGAGTGATGTCACAGACTAGAGCCCTGGATAGAATTCTATAGTGTAAATATAAGGCAATGCTGTAGTATAAATTTTTATGTTATACTTAAAATGGCAGGACTTGAATTTTCATAAATTTTTAAAATCCTCAACAAAATATTAAGTATTATTTTCAGAAACTAATATACAACTAGTCAAATATGAATGTCAGATCCACAAATCACTTCAAAATAAAATTGACAGCTCCTTTAATTGAAAGTGTCAATATTACTTTCCCTCTCTATAAATGGTAAGTCTCAAATCTTCAGATGAACTGTGACCTTTCCAATTCTCTCCCTATCTTCATTTTCAATGACAACATGAAGACCAGATAATTTCAAGTTTCATACATCATATGTTAACACAATTTTTTTTGAACTGGAAAACAAACCTGGTTCAAAATACCTAGTTAAGAGTTTAATTATGAAATGGTATTGAAGAAAAATCCAATATGCTTGCTCTTACCTTGGTAGAAAGACACTTTCCACTACATAGAAGTCTTGCATAAGAACATCTCTGTCTGGTTTTGAAGTAAGATTTCCTACCGTGTATCCTATTCCCAACTGGATAGCACCTTTAATAGCCGAGGATGCAGTCTGTGTAGAAAGTAAGAATTTAAGCATCAGTTTGCTAAAAACAGATTTCTGTTCTTTATCAGTAATGTTATTGCTTAATGCTTTGCTCATTTTCATAATAACAACAACCTGTCATCTTTACATCTTAGACCTCAGTGAAATAACTGAATTTAAATTAAAATATTTAAAAGAATCACTATATACAAAATGAAACTTTTCAAGTTGCCCAAATAATTTAGGCATGGAGTTCTAACTCAGCACAGAATCACTGAATAGCAGATTGGAAGAGACGTCAAGAGGTTCAACCTTTTTTGACAAAAGCATGATCTGGACAAAACAGCCAAGCACCCAGTCAAGCCAAGCCTCAAAAATGCCCCATGTTGGGGAATCCACCAATTCTAGAAGATTATTCCACTGGCTGATTGTTTTCACTGTGAAATATTTCCACTTGTGCTCAAGCGGAACATCCCCAGGAGTAACTTTAACCCATTATCCCTCATATTTTCCACGTGACTCCTTGTAAAAATAGTCTCTCTATCTTCATTGTAACCACCTTTTAAATACTGTACCATGGTGATAAATTTCCCCTCAACCTTCATTTCTCAAGGTTGAACAAACCCAACTCTCTCAGCCTCTCCTCATATAGGGCTTCCTAGCCCTTTGATCATCTCTTTAGCCCTTCTTTCCACCTCTCCAGCCTGTCCATATCTTTTTTGGATAGCGGAGACC
>JAODKT010001744.1:30035784-30076021 GCA_027576195.1 Cossypha heuglini
ACCCACAGAGGGACTGAGAACAGCCTGAGTGAGCTGGGCTGTGACCCACAGAGGGGACTCCTCTGAGTTTGTCAACTCCTTTGGAGTGGCAAGAGGTTTTGCTGTTTGGTATTGTTCATTTTTGTGCTGGAAAGTGCTTTGTCAGTTAAATAAACAGCTTTTTTCCCACTTCCCTCTGAGGGAATATTTTTTCCACAAACGAGTTGAGGGCCCTCATTTGGAGGTTTCCTCCCAAATTTGCCCCAAACCAGGACAGAGGGAGAAAATAAAAAAAGGCAGCAACTGCATACTCCATATGTCTGTGATTGGATATGAATATCCAAGAGAAAGTATAGTCTAGTGACCTGATTTTTGCAAGCATGCAATGGAACAAATAACCAGTCTCTCTGGTATCACTTACCCTGTTTCTCTTTGACAAAAAATCTCACAACAAAAAACCCCCACAAACCCAACCAAGCAAAAAACCCAAACCAAAAGCAAAAGAAACACAAGACTAACCCAAGCTAATCATCAAATAAACCTCCCCTCGAAAGAACTGACCACAGTCTGCACAATTTACAATTTCTTTGATCTCAAAGTTATTTGAATTCTCTGCCTTAAAAGCTGCATGGAACATATATCTGTGAAGTGTCTCTTTCATTAACTAAGTTCTTTGATCTGGGTGCCTGAAACACTTTATTGTTCATATTCACACTATAATTTTAACAACTTCTCCACATTTACAAATAGACAGAAAACTCATAAATAGTTTCAGATTATAATGTTTGTAACAAATGCATGCAGCTGAACAGCTTAGCACCCCACCTTAAATAACATCATTTAGAAGAGAAACACCCTGCTTTTCAGAAGGGAGGAAAAAACAACAACAGCAGAAACAACAAAAATTTAAAAACCCCAAAACCAATTAACCGCAAGTTGTGTTCCCTCTTCTCTCATGACTTTGACTAGACAATAAGCGGGAATTAAAAGCCAGAAGACACTTATGTCAGACTGCAGCATCAGGAAAACTGAAAGCTAAAAAGAAAGAAGTGGAAAGAAGCAGCATGATTCATAATAGAAATCATGCTCTGTCTTGGTCCAGTTATGCATTTCAGAGTCTGAAAGGATTGGGTAGTGATGCTCATGCAAGCCCTTTCAAAAGGCTGTAGAAATGAAAGAAATTTCTTGGAACTTCAAGATGTTTTCATTCATGCAGATGGCAGGTCAGCTGACTACTGTAGGAAATTGAAGAGCTGGAGATTTAATTAAGGCAGATAAAGATGTTACCTACCATTATTTTAGCTGAGATGATCAAAATAATTTTTAAAAATTTCAATAATCTAGAATTCCAGAAAAAAAACCTGATAGCCTTACAGACTACTTCTATTTCTGGGAAGTTTTAAAATGGATGAAGTCAGACGTGCTCTCCTGGAGATAGTTTGTTTTCACCTAACTCAGACTAAATTAAAGCAGGGAAAAACAGTCATTACTACAGAATTTATAATAGATGGATAGCAGTTATAACTAACTGACAGATTGAGGAACATATGGAACATATTGCACTGCAAAAATTCTAGAGGTCGGAAATAAATTTTTCCACTATAAACAAAATTCATTTTTTTCCCCACAAGGAAGAGAGACGTAATCTCTCTGGAAACTCTGCCAAGGCCAAATATGCTAAAGAACTACAGGCCACAGCACAAGCCAAGGTACTGATCTCTGCTTTTGTAAGCTGAGGGGCACAAGCTTCTACACTTCTATTATGTTAAAAAAAAAGAAGTGGAAGCCTCTAAACAATGAGAATAGGTTCACAAGCACAGTCTGACTTCAGCATTGAATCAGTGTCTTGCTCAAGTGTTTCCACTGTGGTGAAGTAGGCTGGAGCAGAAACTGCCCAACAGCTGAAAAAGCACCAGCTGAGGAAAAAAACCCTTCCCCAGCCCAGACCTCTGAAGAAAGTGGCAAAGGAAGTCCTTTTTCAATCAAGCAAGTGTAACAATACCTGACTGGAGAACTGTAAATGCAACACTTGTGGGCAATTTAAGACAGGTAGCTTCTGACTGCAAACAAGCCTTCTACAGAGCAAGATCTCTCTGTGTAATTTACCTAAAACCATGGAATTAAATGAGAAATTATATGCTTCATGAACACAAGTCCTACCAGGCTTACCCTATACTCCAGACATATACTATCAATATATGACTCTGAACATCCATTAAAAAAAAAAGAAACAATATATGGAATATCTGAAAGAAGTGAGGATCATTGAATCACAGAGTGGTTTAGGTTAGAAGAGACCACCAGTGGGGTCATCTAGACCAACCTCCCTGCTCAAGTAGAGTCATCAAGATTTAACAGAATGTGCAAAGTTTCAAAGGAATTTGGCTTAAGAAAAGAGAGACATTGCTAAAAGTGAGGCATCAGGCAAATATATGTTTCAGTTAGCTCTGCATGGATAAATTTTGAGATCAAAATTTATTTATGTTTTATCAAATTTATCACAAAAAGGAGTATGATGATAATAATTGGTAATAATACTAAACTGTTTGGGACATATGCAGCACAGATCTTTAACACAGAACAACTGAAGGTGTAATCATATGGAAAGGAAATAAACTGGCATAAGATACAACAATTGTTGTCAAAATAATTATCAAATTCAGTAGCTAACGATTTGGTTGTTTAAATATGTAAAGTAAAATTTGCATTCACAGCTCAGCTTAGTTATCAAAATTGCTAATGGAGCTAAATAATTCTGGTCACAGACAATCGGTATCAGAAAAACAAACCTCCAACCACTATCAGTAATATCTAAATGAACCATTGATGCATGCTCCTACATTAAATATGTCCTCTCTTAAACATCTCTCTTGAAAAAAACACTTGACAAACAAATAGTGGTCTGTTTGGCAAAGTGCTAGAAAGCTGCTTTGCTTTTCAGGTTTGTAGTCTAAACACATCATATAAACACTCAAAGCATTTGGAAGCTTAGTAAATTTCTTAAAGTGGTGTTTCAGCCCAGAGTTGCATCTGTTGCTAAGAGCAAAGAATTTCTATCAATCTAGCAAGATGGTATACTTTAAAGCTGGACTGAACAAATTTTAAATGGTCAGCTCTGCAGTGGATAGAAATACCTTACGATTTCACGGACGGGATGAAGTAATTTCTAACACCCCATGGAACATGTTTTATTTTTTCTTGGTTTTAGTCAGTTCTGAAATATATTCACATACAGCAGATCTAAGTTATCGACATGAAGGGAAAAACATAAAATAAAAAGGTTGAAGGTTTTGTTTACCTTTTTATAAGTTTTCTCTTCATTTGGCTTTCCAGCAGTAACATCTCCATTTTCAGTAACAGACGACATCTAACAACAGAAGCTTAAGTTATAAAGAAGGCATTTGCTTTACAAAAGTAATTGTTCAGAAAAATCATATAATTTATTTTAAATTTTTGCTAAATTCAAACTTTTCAGAGGACAGCACACTACCAAGATCAGTGACATACCTAGGATATTCTTGTAAGTATTTTCCACACAGACTAAAAGGACAGCACTGGGCCAGGAATATGTCCTGCATATGACATATGACTCTGCTTCTTTTCCCCACACCAGTATGGAGTGAAATCTTGCTCCTCAGCCTACTGCATGAGATGTTCTTGAAAGTGCAAAACTATGAAGCTTGTGAGCCAGATACTCAGTGGGATGTCTTAGCAGACTAAGGCCCTTAGCTACATTAATATGCTATATCTCCTTAAAGTAGCAAGGAGATCACAGAATCACACAGAATTACAGAATATTCTGAGTTGAAGGGACTCACAAAGATCACTGAGTCCAATTCTTAAGTGAATGGCCCACACAGGGATCGAAGCCACAGCCTCAGCATTATCAGCACGTGCTCTAACTATTTGACATTGCATCTTATTACAGCTGTAAACCCATTCTAGACCAAGAATAAACCACTATGACAGAGATCACCTTGGTCAGACACTCAGTTTGTCTGCCAAAGTAAATAAAACAAAAAGGCACAATGACAGGGTTTAAAATAATTCTAGGTTTTACCAACGCTTTCACAACAGAATTATACTTACCCTTACGAACAACAGGACAGGTCATCTGGAGCTGAAAGTGAAGATCAAGCCATTCATTGGTGGTGTTAATGTTTTCCACAACCTATTATTAGAAAAATCTGTCATCACTATGCCTTAACAAATTTCCATCTTGAAGAATAGCTGTAGATTTCATTTTACTATTATTCTTCAGCCCAAGCAAGCATTCAGCTACAAGTGATGCTTTCCAAGAATCATGTCAAATAACATTGTTACTATACTTAGAACTTACTATACTTAGAACATATTATAACTTGGTTAATATACTTAGAAACTAGCAGTATTATGCAGGAGGGAATCAGTGCAGAGTAATTTCTTTTTGCCCTAGATATTTCATCTAGAGTTGCGGCACAAGCAATTGTGTAATTATATGTGTTATTAATCTTATTGCTTTATAATCTCCAATCATTTATAAGAAATAGCTGTGGTGGTTTGGAAGACAGCACATTGAAAAGTCACAGGTAACAAATAAAAATCTCAGGATACCTCAAATGAGATGAAAATCTCATTCTGTCTTTAAGCAGTACAAATAGCATCTTGTACATAACTAAAAATTGGTTTTTAAAAAGTATTCTCAGGCTTCATTCACTGATTCTAATTTTTCACTAGTCTCAAGAGTATGCTTAACAAAAAAGTGTGGGGGGAGACAATAAACAGAAATTTGGAGTTTCTGAGAAGAAAACAGTGCCTCCTTAGAAAAAACACACTTCTGACATTACCTACCAGTATTTTCTTTCTGCAGCTAACTATATTCTTCATTGTAGCCTCTTAAGTAATATGCCTTAATCAGTAATTCCTTCATTTGGATATGCATCAGCACTCTCCTACACATTGAACTCCTACTTAAAGGCAACAACTTAGTTTTTATAGCTTGTAAAATTGTATGTCTCACTCACCTATATTCACACATTTAATATTAGTATTTAATATTAGTATTCACTCATGCTTGAAATTCTATCAGTACACAAACAAAGGCATTAAGAACTTGCTAAAGCAGCTTTTGTAGGAAAATAAATGTAACTTTAATTACTAGTAGAAGACATTTAAAATAACTGATCACTATGTTAAAACACCAATTCCCACCTAAGCTGGGTTAAAACACACCCCCCCGTGCCCTCCACATACCTCCTGAGACTATTGAAACAATATGATGTTCCACTGCACACTAAACTTCTTAAATTATGAACCCACATACTCAGCAAAACCCAAACAAATGCAACATGGAACCTTTCTTTCAGTAAATTACCTGAAGAAAGCACTCATGCTAGACGTGGGAGAAAAGCCTGATTTTTTCCCAGCGTAGACAGACAAATTATTCAAGAACATTTCACTTATGTGAAAATATACCCCTGCAATGCCGACAATGATAGGAAAATAGACAATGAGAGACCAAGTTCAGTAACTACCAAGTATAAAAACTCATACACCATAAAGAAGGTATTTTTTTCCTGTATGCGTCAGTCAATTTCCTAAAGGCATCTTGAACAGAATTATTTCAGTTCTAACGTTTTGAGAAACTGAACACACAGCTCTATCTTAACTGTGGTTATGTTAAACAATTTTCAAAACTTGTGCTGTGACAACCATCTCTTGTTCCACTTAACGATTCTTTTTGCAAAGCAAGTATTATTTTGGGGACTTTCTTCCTGCCCTAGAGCTGCTGAAGTGGTACATGGTGCCTTCTCAAATGCTTTATAATGTGCAGAGCAACAGCTACTGTCTCAGTTCTGATGAGGTTTAACAGTTCAAAGACAGGTCACAACTTACAGTCTTAGTCCAGGCTAAGATACAAGTATTTGGTTTTTTGTTACCACAGCAGGAAACTACTGTAACTAAAGCACTGAATCTCTGAACATACCTGGCAAAGGAAAAGCTCACAACAAAGACATGGCAGGTAGAGGAGGAAAACATTTTGTTTCAAAAATACTGTAGTGTGCTGACTTTGGCTGGGAAAATGTTATTTTTTTTCACAGTATCTAGTGTGGAGTTACATTTTAGATTGGTGCTGGAAGCAGTGTTGATAACCCAGGGGTGTTTCCTACCCCTGCATGGTGCTCACCCGGCACCCCGGCCCTTCCTGCGGCCTTGCTGCACCAAGGCCTCGCTGCGCCCTGCAGTGAGGGGGCTGGGCATGCACACGGAGCTGCGAAAGGAAACAGCCCGGACACACCAGCCCAGCCGAGCAAAGGCATGTCCCAGACCACACGGCATCGTGCTCAGCATGCAGACCCGGGGCAAGAAGGGAGGATGGCCAAAGTGACTGTGTTGTCCTTCCCAAGTCACCGTCAGGTGAGATGGGGCCCTGCTTTCCTGAAAGTGGCTGAGCACCCTCCTGCCCATGGGAAATGGTGAATGAATTCCTTGTTTAGCTTCGCTTGCATGCACAGCTTTTGATTCACCTATTAAACAGTCTTTGTCTCAACCCCTGAGTTTTCTCACTTTTACCCCATTGAGTCTCTCCCCCATTCCATCGGGGGTAGCGAGCGAGCCAGTATGTGGAGCTCAGTGGCTGGCTGGGCTTAATCCATGAGTGAAAGATGGCAGTAAAGATCTCCTCTCGAGCTTCCTAGATGCTATCCTACCTGATGACAAAGAAAATTATTAAAGTACAGTAGGAGTTAAAGAATTTTTTTCCCAAATACTCTTGAAGAGTCAACCTTTTGGTCACAAATCTTACATGCAGCAAAAACCTCTGTGACGTGTACAGTTTTTGAAACACTAGTTTGCAGCCTTCAGTTCCACCCTTCTGCTCCCAACACCTCCTAATCTTAAATGCGGGCTTTAAAAATACCATATGTATTCAATGTACACTTCAGGGGAAAAAAAAAAAAAAAAAGAAAAGAAAAAAAGAAGTGTTTCACAGTTTAGTTTCTTGCACTAGAATCACAGAACCACATGCTTCTTAACTAACAAAAATCGCAATTTCCCTCACTCTGGGGGAAAAGTGCCATATGCATTTCCCCCTAGAACTACAGGGACACCTTTTTAATTTCTCTGATCAGCCAGAAGCCCACAATGTAAACATCACCCTGCCCACCACATAGCTGGCATTTTAAGAACTGAAATGACAGACAGCAAATGTGAGCTTCCTACCCAACTTTGATTCCTTGTTCTTGAATTTTTAATTCCATGTTCCTTACATAGCCAAAATGTGTCTTTTATTAACAGCATAAGGTATTGGTTTTTCCAGATTATAAATAACTATCTGTTTTTACACAACCTCAGTTGCTGAGGCCCAGCTCACATGAACAGGTATTGGTACTTACACCTGAATGGCCTCTCACCTCAATTTCAAGCTAATTTAGAATTGCCTATATCTTCAGTGAAAGCTGACATCCAAGAAAAATGCTATTGCTAGATTCCTCCAGGCTCATGTATTAATTTATTCAACCAAGAATCAGTTCTGCTTTCTTTCCATTATCATGAAAACATTTTTTTTTGAGAATGCTTTTCTTAGCATATTTAGATAATTTCCTTAAACAAATCCTTTTTTAAAAGCACTAATAAAACATGCTGTTGTGGAATCATGCTCCAAATAAAAGCAATGTAACTTTCCACTACATGTATTGCCTTGTTGTCATTGATAGTTAAAATCGAAATATTCTTTGTAGCTTTTAAAACAGACATATCCTTGGGTGTACTGCTGTCAGGCTTCTGCAATGAGTTAGAAACCTCACACAAAAGAAAACATATTTATAACTTCTCACAGGTGTAATCTTTAATTTTAGGTATGAAGAGTAAAAACACAAGACAAAATAAGATTAAATGAAACTTTAAATTTTCCAGTGGGCAGAGGGAGAGCACTAGAAATTAAAGAATACAAGAAACAATTATGCATGTTTAAGATTAATAATATGCAAATAAAATAGATGGTATGGTGAAGATTTTTCAGTCTGAAACACACAAATGCATTTTCAAGAAACACTTTGGGGTTTTTGTTTGGTTTTTTTTGCAAGTGGATACATTGGGATGGAACACACAATTTTGGACTTGATCCAGAAACTTCATTCTCATAGTTCTGTGCACTTCAGATTACCTATTTACTTAGCTGTTCCTTAATCCTTGAACAGTTCTCTTCTGCTAGGAGGACACAAAATCCTCAGTATATGGTAGGTGACTTCTCAGATAAGCACAAAGAATCTTATATTAAATTCATACCAATGATACCAACTCAGAACCAGACAAAAAAGGATTATTAGAATAGTAATTTCATCTGTCATAGGTAACTGGGAGTTTACACACCAAGACTGCACTCTTTCTTGATCGCAGCAGTTTGTCAGCACAACTTGTAAGGATGTTGACAAGAATTTCTAGTCCTACAAAACAGCATTTATAGTGAATTCCATTAAAAAGAGTAATCAGGTCAAATTCTGTCATGGCTCCTGTCTCCCCTCTGTTACTATTTTGACACAGCATCTTCTAACACAACTATGAAAACCACGGTCATTTAATTACTGCAAAACTCACTTTTACTGGTGAGATTTGTCCAGACGTATTTGCCTTATGGAAGCTGTGAGAGTAGGTTTTAAAATCAGATCTTCAATTCACTAAAAGCACTTGCAGTTTTATAAGGCAGCATTCTTCCACCAAACCAACCACATTAGGGACAGTCATACACTGCCAGATTTCAGCTCTACTGTGAAGCTGGAGACCTTTGTTACAAAAAAATTTGCCAGAAGGGGTAAATCTTCTAAGACAAAAATGCTCTACAGTGAAAGAAATCCACAAATATATATTAATTAATAAAAAAGTTACTGTTTTCATACTTGTTCTCTTGTTTCCCCCACTCCAAGTTCAAATGCCCAAAAATCATTAATGGTATTCTTGGAGCTACCTGAAGGCAGCTCCAAGATCAAAAGGCACCATTAAAGCTAACTCACCTACTTCTTTGAAATTATAAAGACTTGAGCTCTTAGGCACTGAACAAACTTCTTTTGCAGATGATGCATTTATAAAGTCTCCCTCCTGTCTAGATTCTCTGCCAAGTAATACAATTTGCATAACTGCACTGGATTTCCAAATTAAATCTCATCTTATCTTGTTTATTATTCCATGAAACTTGCTGGTCCTCTGGACCACTGTTAAATTCAGTTGACAAACTTAGGTCAATCAAAACTGTCAATAGGTTTTTTTTCCCTACCCCCTCCAGTAGAATTTGAACAGTAGGATTATTTATCAGATTATTTGTAAAAGAAGTGGTTTGGGACACAAAAAAAACCTCTGACACACATAAAAATTGCCTACATACATCTTGTTTCCACACAAATCCAACCAAAGATATCAGCATACTATCAGCACTGTTTTCAGAAGGCTCAAGAGGAAAATGATGTGTTAGCTTCAGGTGAATAGAGGGACTTACATTGGTTTTATCACATTTTAGCTTCTTAAAGGAGCTTTTCTCCATGCTTTAAAACAATGCTGACTATAATTTTCATGGTTTAATTGCCTTCCTTCTGAGTTTACCAGACAATGAAGAGTGGTGTTTAGGAACCTGCAAGCATTGCTAGGCAGAGTGCCAATACACAGATCTAAAGAAGTGAAAGAAGCATAATTTAATGCACAGAGTGGTAAAAGTAACAATACATCAAAGATCCGACAGCTTTCTCAAGAGTCATCACAAGTTAACCCCCTCTCCAAAAACCTTGTCTTTTAATGTCAGAGAACATTTTTTTATACATGAGTGCTTGGGCAGTTGCATAGCCTTCAAATAAAAATTGAGGTAATGTATGTAGCCACTCAGTTACAAGAAAAAAATATATATACAACTCAGTTCTCAATTTTTTTTTTTTAATAATACTTCAAACACTAGTTTGTGGAATAGATTCACTTTGTACCAAAAGGACACACAGACATCTAAGATTAAACCTGTATGCTCCCATATCTGAAACATCTGAGGAACAATATTTTGAAAATCATGTATCCTGAGAATGAAGCAAATGTTTACATGTTGCAATGGACTCAACAATTATGAAAAAGTGATGAAAAGCTTCAAATCTGAAAGTATTTGGATTTTAAATGAGAGCATTTGATCCACCCAATCCCTATAATGCCTGTCAGCCTAATGAACCTCTACTGTCAGCTGCTGTGACTTTCACTCTTCGCAGAAGCACTGAACGATCTCTTATGTGTTTCCAGGCATTACTGAAAAAGTAGAGTAAACTTTTTACTGGATCATAAATACCATTAATTTATGCCACTAAGGAATTAATTAAAAAAAACCCCAAACTATCTTTTCTCTCTATCTGGCAGGGGGAAAAAAAGTATCATATGAATTTAAAGAAGGAGGGGAAATGGAAAAAAAACCCAAACAATTAGGTCTGAAACCTTGCCAAGAGCTCCCAATCCACAATTGACTATGAAGGTTTTAAGGGTGACAAAGTAAAATCTTCTGTGTAAAATCTGTGGTAGTACTAATGCTGCACTTGCAAAAACTGGAAAATGCGGTTCCTGCTAATTAATGCTACGATGAACAACTTCAGAGTGAACAGCTTAAAAAAGCAGATTAGAAATTGTGTAGCCTGCAGTGCCTGACAAGAAAAGCAAACCAAACAACAAAAAAATCAAAACAAAGAAAGCCCTGATTTATCTACCTGATTTCTTTTTTCTTTTGCCTCAAAAATAATAAGATGGAAATCAGAAGTAGGAAACTGATGAAATTCACAAATAAAGTAAAAGGGGAAAAAAATTTCTTCTCCTGGTCTTTATAATACCATCAGGCCAGCACAAATGCTACAGTGAAAGCAGCAAGCAAAAACCAACACAAAACGGTCATTCAGACTGTTCATCTGCTTTAAGTCATGTCAGCTGTTCACATCACCTTTATTTACCTAGCTTTAATAACGCACATTAGTTTCGATGCCCTGACAGATCTCTTAGTCTCTCAGCAACTAATCTGAGCACAACACTAAGATTCTGATACTGTTTGATTTCTACAGTTGCCCTCCCCTCCTTCCTCCCCCCAGTTTCAGGAATATGGCACAGTAGTTTAAAAATGTCATAACAGGAGTAGGATTTTTTTCTTAATTTGCTGGCTGGATTTGAAAAGTAACTTATCATACTGTTCATACTATAAAAAACATATGTTCATATTGTAATGCTTTGATTTACTGTAAAGGTCAGATCATCTATCTTCCTCCTTTAGCTTTCAGAGTTGAAAAAAATGAAAATGTAGAACATCAGAAAAGAACGCCTCCATCAAAGTTTACAAATACTCGGAATACATCTGATTACCCAGAAGATTTGACAACCTACAAGAGTCTCTTCCTCTTCCATTTAAAGTGGAGCACTAACCTGTTCGTCAAGGTGAAACACATTACCATTGTAATACCCAGGATCACAGATTACCATTGTAATATGACAGGATCACAGCTACAACATCACAAACTATAGCTACAAATCATATCCTTTGTTTAAAAAATAATCTACTGTGATTCTCTCAGATGGAAACTTTTTTACAACTATCCAAATAAAACTGAAAATTGATTGAAGGAACTGAAGTGTAGAAGTCCTTGGAAACACAGCATACTGTGCTCCTTCAACAAAGCACACAGATTTTCATTAATAACTTCTGTATTTTGTGAATTCTGCATGTGACAGATAACTTGCAAGGAAGAGGTGGGTTAGCCTTTGTTCCCCCTCCACGAATTTCCAAATCCATGGCTTCATTCCAAGGGCCTTAAATCTATCTCACTGCTCTACTTCCTATTAGCCTACTTAACATTTACTGTCACATACTGCGTCTTCTCCTCTCCCCAGAAGCACCTAAGGATCTCTTACGTCTTGCTAAACAGCATTTGTAAAAGGAGAGCAAACTTTCTACTGTGTACTAGACAGTGTTGATGTCTTAATAACTAAGGGACTTTTCCACATCAGTGAGCTCAGATCAGCAATCAGAAAGAATAAACATTTGATCTATGACATAACTGACGTCACATTGTGTATCTTGCAGAAACTGTTAACAGGCCCTCCTTTTACAAAGTGAAATGGCCTCATTAACTTCTCATTATTTTGTAACAGTCTGAAAGCATACAAAGCAAAAAGGCGTATTTGTACGTGGCCAAAGAAGACTTTTCAATTGCTACTTATGTTTTCACAATTCTGATTCCCTGTACCAATAACAGCATTTTTAGAAGACTAGCAAGCTTTCTCTAAAGTCATCTGGAATTACAAATTAATTAAAATGCCAAGATGGGGTTTTCTTTGAAACAACTGAAAGAAGGAAACATCTGCATGCTATATACAACAGTATGCCATATAAGTTAGTTACCTGTGCCACAGTGAAGGGCACAGGTAGAAGACTTGGCAGAGTCCAGAATCAGAGTTCTGCTCCTTTACTTTGGCAACTTTGATATAGCAATGGACTATTGTTACTAACGCATACCAGACACTGCACTTTTGAGATAAAACCACCCACATAATGCATGCTGTCCAATAAAATACTGCAGCACGCTGAGACAAATGGTTGACAAGGAAAGCAAAAGGCACAAGGAGAGGGAAAATTCTTCTACATTTGTCTTTGGTGGTACATGCAAAACAGAGTGACAGGGATCACATAATACTGAGGTCACGATTTTTTAAAAGGAAAGCATGGCAAGCTGCTTCACTCATATAAGCAGCACATAAGATCCATGGGGAAAGAAATCTCATGAAATCTCAAAAAGGAGATCAGTAAAAGTGTCGATTTCTAAAGGAATGATATAAACAGAGATGCAAATAATCCCTGGGCGGGGAATAGATATAAAAGAGGAATTTGGCCAATCCAAAAACTTTAGTAATCTGAATCTCCAGAAATAGTCATTAGAGAAAAGAAAAATAGGTCAAATGGACTTGGAGAAGATTAAGTATAAAAAGAATAGACTGAACATGGAAGATAAAAAGCAGAAAAGCATGGGACAAGTCACTTTGACAAGAAATGTTTGTTATGATTGTAACAACAAGAACTTCACAATAGCTGTATTGCTCTAGTTTGAAACCTTTATCTTTTTACTCATCTACATTTTTCCATCTTAAAAGGAGGTCAACCACACTCAAAACTGCTAGGCAAACATAACTTTACAACAGAGGTGGGAATAAAAAGTGGTAATAGGAATTCTTTGCTTTAAAGAACATTGAGACTTTTGGGTAGACAACAAAAAAGCCATGGTTAAAATAATTTGCATGCACTAAAACAGATGGCATAATTTGTGCATCACTTCTACACAGGTAACTCATAAATGATACACTATTGGAAATTTTTAGGCCATTTGCATATTAGCATGCAACTAGTCACAACAAATTTTGCAGAAGGATGTGTCATGGAAACACTGAACTCAATGAATGCATGAGTGGATTATTATGATCTTCAAGTTCTCTTTGCTTTCTTCCCCAGGTCCTGTGAGTATAACTTTTGTACATATAGCTTTTAATGAATGCTGATTCAGTTAAGCTGTTCAGCAGTCAGACTATCTAAGAAATTCAAGTATTTCAAAATCCCATTTTTGTCTCAAATTGAAGGCCATTCCATAGAGCTGCAAACAGACAGTTGAAGAATGGAAGAGATTACCCTGGAAGATGTGACAGGTAATTTTGGTTGATTAGACTGTTTAAAAAGTAGTTGATACTACCTCGAAGGAAGGAGAAGATCTAGTTACTGCATGACTCCTGGTTTCCATTGAATCACTACGTATCACTCAGACTGGATATCTGGTATTTCAGCTGGTCCATGCTGGTGCCGCTGTGGTCCTGCCTTCCAAGCACGCATTTGATAGCATCGTTATTACGCGACAGCGATACTCCTGTCCCAAGAGAACTCATCTAGACAATTAAACTAACAAAAAAAGTAACCTACCAAAGAATATTAACCGTAATGGAGCTCCTTACAACAACTTTATGGTCACCCTAAGATCAAAAAGAAACCTGGGAGGGAACGAAGAAGGTAATGAAAACTGTTAGACCATTGATCCATGATGGAGGAGACGCCAATTGCCTCAGTTGTTTCAATCACTCACATACTTTTGAATAACCTCAGAGTCCCCAGTCCACTAGTGATGATACCAGGAAACAAGACTGAGAGAGAAAGAAGAGTTAGCAGCAGCGCCTGACAGGCCAGGCAACAAGACCCGAACTGAGTTCAACACTAGCTTGAGGGAAATAGAAATGCACGACTAAGATTAGATTCCCAAATATTCATACTGCAATTTGTTTCTCAGGTGCATAGCTTGTATGAAAAACAAAGTCACTCAAGAATGGGTATAGAAGAAGGACGTAAGCACCAAATTCAAGCATAAATTCAAGATGAGAGATACTATAAGTTACTCTAGTGAGTAACAAAATCTATTACCACCAATTAACCCCCTACATACTATTTTCCTTCAGGAAAGCTAAAACTGCAATTAGTAGAAGTTTTCCTTGGCCCCCCTACAACTTAATTTTGGTTAGCATTTAATGGAAAGCTCACTTAACTCTTGAAAAGGATTTGAAAATACTGTCTTGTACCAGCCTCAGCAGAGAACAAATCCTACACCACCAAAATTCCTTTAATTAAATTAAGATGTCTCAGTTTCCTACAGAGCAGGAGTTCCTCAGATACATTTTCAAAATCCCTCACAAAGCTATAGAAAAGGAAATTGTTATCCCATTTTATGAAATGCCCTATAAAGCACAAAAGCTGGAGTCTTCCTGGTTTAAAGGAGCTGTCTAACATTTTAAACCACAGAGACAGCTTCAAGGGAGAAAAAAAACAATTTCAGAAGCTGCATAGGACAAAAAACTCAAAAAACATGATTAATACATTAACAAGGATTTCTGAAATGAATTCAGTGAAGAACTGCTCAGAGTGTAAGGAAATAGTGCTATTTGTCAGAGTTCCTGTCATCAAAAGATGACATATTTTGCAGCCACTAGAGTAGAACTGCAACACGGGAACCAAAAGAATTGTAAGAATTTTTATAAAGTTATTCCATTCACTGACTGGAATGTGGCTGCTTAAATGTAAAGTTTACTACTGCCCTTATACTGCCATATATTTCTGTTGATGCCAAAAGGATCTTTTGCCTTTTCTTTTGTATACATTTTTTACAACTTTTACGTATCCTCAGTACTCTTAGCATACATAATTGTAATTCCTTAAGTCTGATAATTTAGCATAGTCCTAACATTTTGTTAGGCCAGGAGACCAAACATCCTAAAGGCCTTGTAGAAGGAGGCCAGAAAACCCTACACTGCCTTGGGAAATCAAGGTCCTCTCTAGAACATATCCTATAAACTAGAGATTTGGCTCATCCAGGAGGGAATTCCTTGGGATGGGAGGCTATCACACTATTGGTCGAGGCCTCCCATTGGGGCATCCTTGTTCGATATGCTAATTTTTAAAGTCTATAAATTGTATACGCAGTCTATCGTGTGCATTGTGGCACATTCCACCTTATTAAAGTGATGCACCAGCAAGGATCCTTATTAAAACACTGAGGTAAAAACCCCTTACCCCTTAACTATGTCTGGCTCTCAATTTTTTAAGATCAGGAAAAGGCATCACTGTTCTCCAAGCCCTGTCTTGAATGAACAGATCAGAATGGACAAGTGACAACTTTTTTTCCCCAACAGTATGCTTTGGCACTCAGCTGAATTATGAGCATGTCTGCACATAATATACAGATCCAAACCATAGCAACACACACACCTACCCTACGGACTTCAAGCAACATGGTAAGAAACACGTACAGTAATTTTAAGGTACAGACACTGAGCCACAGAATTTTTAAAAGGCAATACAAATGCTTTCAAATAAACCTTTAAAAGTAGTTATTTCCAGCCAAATTACATAAACAAATTGTTTTCCAACAGTCTTTCACTTGCCAAACTAAATTGAAAAACCTGTCCCTGAACAGTTTTGGCAGCAAGAGAGTAAAATGAAGTCATTACTAGATGTTTTTGCCAGTTCTGAAACACTCTATTATTATTCAGAGGTTGTTGATACTCCACATATAGTTGCACCACTTTGAACATTTTTGTATTAAAAAAATGCAAGTTAACAAACAATATAGAAGCACCACCACAGTCTCCCTCCCCAGGAACTTCTTCACAAATAACTAGCTGAATTTCTTTAAATAACCTAGCTAGAAATATTACACGAAAATTCAAAATCTTAAGCTATCATTGTAAGTCGAGAACACATCTTCACTTAAATTAGCCTTTTCAATTTAAAAGTGTCCATGTACACATGAACAGGACTTAAAACAAAAAGAAGACAGTTTACCACCAGCAACAAGAGTAAGCAGTGTGTGATAACTTTGTAGAAGAGCCATACACAACCTCACACCAGAACCTGTGAGCTCTTCCAAGAAAACGAGTATAAGTTTTCCCACAAATTAAAAGGTCTCTGAATTCTTGAGAGGTTTAAATAAGAACCTCCTTGCTTCACACAAAAGCCCTTTGAAACACTATCTCCACCTGTCACTGCATCATTATAAGTAGGTTAGAAAAGGCCTCCAGTATTATCTGTAAGTCAGTTAACAGCCCACATCATAGTTTTCAACAGGTAAAAATACAGCTTTCAGCATTTAGAAAGAAAAAACCCACACAACTAATCACAGTTTTTCTTCAATGTACACTGTTTTATGAATTGTTAACTAGAAAAACAACAAAATTCTGTCAAGATGAAACATGGCTATGAATATCACAAAGATTCCATAGGCTGAAGTGAAAACACCCCAGCAATTCAGTCAACACGTTCTCCCCAGGAACAGAGTGTTCTTACAATTTAAGGTGTACAATGAAATAGCCTATTTGATTATATTCCTTACCTGGCATTAATCTGCTGAAACACCTGATTAAATAAATTAAATATGCTTTTTCAGCCTATGATTTCACTGGCTACTGAACTGGGGGCTTTTAGTCTGAGATGAAAAGAGATTGGTTTGCTCAATAGCACATATTTTAAACGCATTTACAGAAAATTGCCTTTCAAGAGTTGTTATTAACAGTGTGTAGCCCTTGAACCTCTCCGTTTTCTATCTTGTTCCTGGGAATAGGGAGCCTGATGATTAGCTATGTAAGAGAAAAGTAATATTCATTAAAATTTCATTCTAGCTGGCTATGCTTTTACTTTATAGAAATAAACCAGTCTTCAGTTTTGCTTGCAATATCACAGCATTATAAGAGCACTGAGCTGTAGCCCAGCATTAGTAACTAAGGACTGCCAAATAAAGGGCAAGAATACTGTGAGACAAGCCAGCCAGATAACCCTGTCTGATTATCCTTCATCCTCATTCTGCCAACAAGGATGGCCAGAGAACAGATAGATGGTCCCTTCACCGCAGGAACAGGTGCAGCAGGTCATCACAAAAACGGTGATGGTGGCCTGAACAAATTTATTGCAGAGCACAGTATTACTCAAATGCTTGTAAACGGCAGCTATTAGCTTAAGAAAACTTTGCCTTTTAGATCAGCTAAAAAAAAATCTTTACTGAGGTTCACCAGCCCTGGCTGGTGTGTTTGTGTGTCTGTGTGCGAGTTAGTACGTGCACACGCAAGAGTGACGGAGAGGAAGGCTAGACACTAAGAAGCCTCACAAGGCCAGTCTGAAGGTGTAATCACATTTTAAAAAGCTGCTGTTAACAAGCAGTGACTAACACTGGTCTGGCATAAAGGCTGAAAAAAACTGGATGTTATCCATATCTCCCTTCAAAGCAAAAGGTTTCCAGTGAAAAGCATTGGTTTGGAGATACAGGTCTGAGCTTGCAGTTTTTTTCAAGAGAATGAAGGAGTTGCTAGGTGATGGTGAAGTGAGGCTATGACAGAAAGAAGATGCACAGACTGAACACAGCAGCAGATGGCAAATCCATCTCCCCTCACAGGGGTAAGGCAGTAGTCAAGCAAAGTTTTTTTGGTAGATGCTTCTCTTGGGAGCTTCTCCAAATCATAGCAAAGATGATGTGGTTTTCTAGTTAACTAACTAGAAAAATTATTTTATAACTAATCCTTGATATCTTGTTCTACCAAAAAATGTTGGTAGAAATTTAAAGTAGGTGCCTGTTTTCATGCATCTGTCTCTGAAAAACCTCTTGCATCAATGGGCCCAAGATCACAAACTTAAATAGGTTTGGAGGGATCTCCTTGCATACCATTGAGTTAGCACAGGCACTCTGCTGCTCCCAAGAACTCTTCAGCTCCCAAGAACTGACATGTATCAGGCTGGGAGGACAGAAGAGAAATCTCATGGGGCATTTCATGCCTGCATGGCATGCATCTCTGTGAGGGTGTGTACCTTTCTTTGCTCGAAATTAGCCAAGGCTCCTGAAAGTCTCTGTCTCTCACTTTGTTCATTTTCTTTGCACTGTTTAGGTTCCCACAGCAAGATGAAAACTAAATCTAGCTAAAAAGCATGCTTTCTTTCACTTTGAAGACTTTCATGCATAAAATAGCCAGGAAGGGTGCAAGTGAACACAGGGAGCAATTTGGGATGGGAAACAAAGTAAAAATAAAGAGCAAAAAAGGCAAGAAGGGAAGGGAGAGACTCAAGAGATTGTGCAAATTTGAATGGGAAGAAAGGAGGAATGGGAAGCAGTTGTGGATGAAGAAGGAGCAAGGGAACAAAGTAGAAGGAAAATACATGTTAACAGGAAACACATGCATAGGAAATGATTTCTGCTTTGGTCTGCTAAAAACAGGCCTTCAGTGCTATTAAATTTGAATGGTCAAAAGGATACTGAGGAGAAGGGAAAAATACATTTTAAAAGTCAATAAAGAGCTGATAGTTATATCATAAGAAAGAGAGCAAAGAAAACAAACTTTTCCCCTTTCTTTAATGAAGGAAAAAAAAAGCAATGCCCCCCCCCCGGCATATTTTAATACATATCTTGAGGCATATATCAAGTACAGCAATATTGGCAGATGGATCAATCTGAACTATTTATGCATAGCTTTGACTAAAACAAAGGCAACAGTACACATTGAAAAATTCAGCAAGATATTAAACACTGCATCTACTACAGTATGTGCTGCCAATATTGGGAAATTTCCTCCTGAATGGTTATTTCAAATGCATTGATCTTTAGTAGAGATGCTGGGAAATAGAAAAGGTAGAAAACTCTCAGAAGCTGTGTGAGAGCAAAACTCAGAATAGAAGGCTCAGAAGTCTGCCCAGTCAGGAAATTAAGATTGAATTACTGTTCACATTTGTGATGACCCTCCAAATGGTGTTTTTCCAAGAAAAACAGACACAGCTGGAAGTCTACGTTCATACTGATCTATAGCAAAAAGTTACATTGGCATATTCTCTGTTTGGATAATTTCATGGTTACAAAAGGAACCTCTGAACTAAGGGAAGCAGTCAAAGGAGCAAGACGTGAACCTCCACTTGGCAAAAGTTCTATGTTACACTATTCTTGCAAACTGGACAAAGGCATAAGCTTGAATTTCTTTCCAACCTCTGTTACCAGGGTCCAAAATTAACCTCAAGAGGATGAGAAGCCCAATCACAATAAAGCAGAAAAGGTTTGACTGTGAAGTTACATCTGCAATACCATTTTTTATGTTTACAACAGAGTCTTTACCATGGGCACCTACTGCTCATGCATCCTTTCTTTTCCTCTGTCAATTATATCACACAAAAGAGATCATAGATTAAAGAAATCAGAAAATGTAAATGCTGTATGCATAGGTTTTTCTTTCAACTCAAATACAAGCTTAACTAAAGGCCCTGAGATATAAACAGAGGCTATTGCTACTGTGATTTACATGTCATGGCCACAATTTCAGCAAAGAATATTCATGTGTGAATTTTAGTACAGCCATTTATAGGAGCATAGAATGGCTTGAGTTGGAAGAGACCTCAAAGACCATGTTGTTCCAACTCCACTGGCATGGCACCTTCCAGTAGGCCAGGATGCTCAGAGCCCCATCCAACCGGACCTTGAACACTGACAGGGATGTGACATTCACAAATTCTCTGGGCAACCAGTTCCATCACCCACATAGTAAAGAATTTCTTCCTAACATCTAATCTATCTTCTCCCAGTTTAAAGCCATTAGCCTTTGCCCTTGCCAAAAGTCCCTTGCCAGCCTTCTTGTAGGCCCCCTTTAGGTACTGAAAGATGCAACAAGGTCTCCCTGGAGCCTTCTCTTCTCCAGGCTGAAAAATCCAAACTCTCTCAGCCTGTCTTTACAGGAGAGGTGCTCCAGACCTCTGATCATCTTTCTACATATCTTGCACTGGATGCGTTCATAGCAGTCTGGATAGGGAAATTGTCATCCTCCTACTTCTGCACTGACAGAAATTGTTATTTGTATACAAACAAAATACTTCATACAAAAGTATTTCTATGACTGAAAGAGCTTTGCATTCTCTCACTCTTATAACCATCCTGTACTAGCAGAACTAATGCTTTATTGACCCAGGAGTCCACCTATTGTTTTTCTGCACATACCTCAAGTCTCACGTTGTCTGTTGCAAGGTGTAAACATGAAGCACCACACTCAATATGCACTGCCTGAGGCCTCTGTTTCTTATCCTACAGAAGAGGAGACACTATATAGAGGCCTGAATTTTTCTCACACTGGCTCATCCTGGACATGATGGTGTAATTTCTAGTTGCAAATATGTCATTCATCAGGTTTGTTCCTTTGTAACCTCAGTGGAATTGGTAAAAAATTATTTTTTAATATCTGAACTATCTTTGTGATTTCAAATGATCTACAGTCCTGCTAGACATATTCTAGCTTAATCTCAAATTTTACCACTCTAGTGCTCTCAGGATGACTTGAAACACATTTGTTTTTCCCGTTTTGCAGCTTGTTGTTACATAATTCTTGCCAGGAATATACATATTTATTAATAAGGGAAAAAATACAGCATGCTTTCCCCCCACACCAACACTCTGTGTCAAAAGAAATCTATTAATATTTTTGAACACGAAGACATTCCATAAATACATTCCAAGTAGGCTTTTTGCAGAACACACCATTTTATCAGTGTAAAATTTGAGATACAAGTCGAAGGGCTGCCTTTGCAGCTCATTAAATCAATGCTATTCTGACAGTATGCTGCAGTATGTGTGCTCCTATATGAGAAGGCTTCACCACTACCTTCTTGCACTCTAACTTTGTCACTGCACACTTCTCCAAATATAGCTTCCTGCTATCACTTGGCACCATGCACCATTATTTCCACTGGCCTGTAATACATTCAAAAATGCAAAGATAATGCCAGGAATTACTAAGGTCAACATCTACTCCCCTGAGGTGTGTTTCTGGACAACATTTATAAAATAACTAGGAACAACTTTCAGTATCACAAGAAATAGCTCAAAAATAAAAGAAGCAAGGGGTTTCTGAAGAAATGTGTTTCCCTTACTTCCTGCATTACTACAACCTTAGTAAGATTGTTTTGATGCTTGGCTGCTTGCAGAACCTGGTCCTGTTTGTTTTGGTTTTTGTTAATTAAAAAAAAAAGGTGGAAGTACTTGTGTCACAAATTGGACAAAACCCCCACCTCTACTGCAGTAGCTTCAGAAGTAATCTCATGGAATAGGAATAGCAAAACTAACCCTGAGGAAGCAATAGCATACCACTTCGTTATTAAATGCACATCTTAGTTTTGTTCCATTACTTATTAGGAACACAATAAAGTAAGTACAAATCCAGAGTCTTCTAGCCTGACAAAATTCAGCCCTCATTATTACTTGTAAAATACTTTTATTATATGTTTATATATACTTAAATTAAAGTGGTATTTATTCTCATATACATGAAGCCTCTCTTATTAAAGCATAACGAAAGCCAAAAATATTTCACATCTCACACATATCTCTGCAAATGTCATCCCAAGCAAGTATATTATCCAAATCTCAAGGGAATAAGGAAAACACAAAGACAAACTCAAGAAGTAAGAGAGGTGGGTTCACCACTCCAGAAAATGACCTTGCTAGATAAAGTACAGGCAAGTGAGTTATTGCTTCATCTTTATGCAGTGCAGAAGAGCCAGGGGAAAAAAAAGATGTGTGGTTCTGCAACAGACTAGAAAATGGAAGGTTTTTCAACTACCATCCTCAAACTGATACTCTCTCTTTCCTCTAAGGTTTTACATTGCTAAAACTTTTTATTGTCAAATGACATGCATGAGTTACCAGTAGTGCACAACTCTATAACAAGCACTTGATCTCTGATTGGTATTTAAGGAAAGTCCTTGAGAAAGAAAGCTAGAGCAATATCACATGAAACTTTTTTAAAACTATTTTTGTCTTGAAATGGTAGTTTTAGAAACTGCATTTAGCATAGACTCAAAACAAAGTCCTGAATTTAAGAAATCATGAATTTGAAAAAAGAGAAGGCCCCAGAGGCTGCATCTGCAATATGCTGAAACTCCAGACAGGACTACCTGTACCACATTTTATGAGAGGCCAGCAATAAGCACAGAGGAGACATATTTTAAAAATATGTCACAAAAGCAGCTCAGTTTCTTACAATCCCATATGAAAACAGTCTGTTTTGAAGTTTTAATGGCATTTATTACAATTGCTTCAGGATCAGAGCATGCTTCTTGAAGCACCGTGACAGATAGGAATCTTTATTTTTCCTTAGTCTGGTTGTCAGGCTTAACCATCAGTGTTTGCAAAGATCTGGAGTACAGCTTTGCCCACCATTCTGGATAACTACGGAAATCTGAAAAGGGAGTGCTCATTGGTTTCATGCCTGCACAGCAAAGCCCTATCAATGCTTCAACAGTGCAACTGGAAAGAGTATTTTTCAATTTCAGTGTCCGAGTTGCTCAAAAAGTACATTAGGAATTCTAACATGCTTACAAGAAGCTTTCTTGAGCTACAACTTCAAGGAGGCACTAAGCACCTTACCAAAAGCATCTAAATTTGCTTGCAACCATGGGACAACTATCAAGAGACAAAATCATTGCTATAGTTGAAGCACAGACATTTATAGGCCAAGCAACCTGTAAAGTTTATACATTCAATACCACAGAACCATGCAAGATGTGTTTGAGTTATTATAGGATTGAAATAAAACTGGTGTGGGAGGAAAGTCACCCTAATTCACACATTTTCCAAAAAAACCTACCTCCTCACCAGTCATTTTTCCCCAATAACGTAACTCAAGACAGAAAAAACTACATGGCAAGTACTCACAAACTTGTGGTCAATCTTAATTTTTAATAGAAACAAACAAGGATTTAAAAATATCACCGTTTAGAGCAGACTTTTGAAAATACCATATGATTTTCATCTCTGTAAAAGCCCATTTTTAAGCCATTAGGCAGGCATACTGAGATGAAAGAAAACACAATAAAATGCAAATCTTACCTGAGTTCAGAAAAGCCCTTCATAGCCAAGCTGAAGAATGCTTTTATACATGCATATACAATTTGTATACATGTATATTACATATTCTGTCTATATTATATGTTACATACTACACCATTTAGTTATGTTATGATCATCACAGAATGGTTTGGGTTGGAAGGGACCTTAAAGTTCAGCTGTTTCTAACTCCCTGTCAAGGTCAGGAACACCTTTCAGTGGACTGATGGCACACATATGTATACTGTACATATATACACACACAGAGATAAAGGTTAAAAAATACAATATGTTGCTAACATGCAGTGGTAAACTGAAAAAAATTCTCAACTGAACATAGTATCAGAACTGTGAAATGGACAAGTAATTTGTTCCCATGTAACTCTTAGAATAAAAAAGACATTTTTACTAAAGAGTAGCATCAAAAGCAATAGGACACTATAAAATAATAGCATAATGAAGATATATTCTTACATATATGTTCTTACAGTATGTGAAATACAAAACATATCAAAGGAAATCTAATACTGTATTTCTTTAAATCATGACATAATATGAAATATGAATCAGTGAGTAACAGGCAGCCTCTCCAATACTTAGTTGATGTTGGAAACTGCTGAATTTTCATTAAGAGAAATTGATTTTAACTTAAGTCTTATACTGTATACAAATAAATTTAAATTTTATTGTGCAGCACTGCAACAGTATTAGATCTCCTGGCTTTCAAGTCTCTATATTATATCAACTAAACAGACAAACTACTTTTCATTGCATTTTTGTAAGACCTTGATTAGCCAAAATTGCTGACAATTACTGGCATTCTTAAGCTGTATTGCTACACAAAAAGAAAAAAAATGTTGTCAATAGGAGGTACAGGAGCTACAGTGCCAGCCATATATCATGAGCCACAGCTAAATCAATCCAATTCTGGCCAAGCAGGAATGAGAATTTCTCTTCCCAGTTAAAGACAGGTATGTAGGGATACAGTTTGACATTGCAAACTGATTTTTAAAGACAACCACGTGATGCTTTTTGGTGCTAATTCAGCAGAACACAACACAATTGAGATTACTTTATCTCATACATACAATTCTCAGGATACCTATGAGTATTATTCCTTGTAAGTTGCTTCTGCTACTGTTGTCATCCACCTTTGCTAGCTGCAATCAGTGCAACAAAGTTAAAACTGGAACAAATGGTATTCTTTTTCTCACTCCACATTTAATACTCACTGCATACACCTAAAATAATGGTTCACTGTCTGAGCATTAAGTTCACTAAAATATTTGCTTTCCCTGCAGAGAGCCTTATTCTCTCAAAGATAAGGAAAATGAACAGATGGAAGTATCACAAACAACCTTGTAACCTCCCAGCACCACTGCTGTCTTTGCCAATTATTCCCTGAATACCAGGCCTGATTCTCACTTACGTGCACAGAGTGTTGTGTGTCAAGAGAACATGAGCGGCAGAACAGAATATATTCCTATATTTCATAGGCAGAAATAAAAAGTCACCTAATAGAATATATGGCAGGAAATACAAAGCCCAGTAGATAACATGGATGTTTTACAAGTGAAATCAACTGTGTGCTGCTGTAGTCTCTGAGAAACCCTACAGCACAAGCAGGTTCACAGTCTGTATTTGCTCACCCTCACAGAGACAGGCAACAGGCTCTGCTCTCTTGCAACACAGTGACAAACCACAGGAAATACACAGACGGACACAGGCCTTATCATGGGATCTTACCCCTCCCTGCACTCACTACACTGTGTTTCTGCTCTTCTGTTAGCTCCTACAACTTGCTTATTTAGTCCTTAAGAGTTTCTCACGTAAAAGGCTGGACTTTTGGTATCCTCACTTCTGCCAGAAGGAGCTGCAGCAGCTCAGTGGGTCTTGTGGAGTTAGCCCTGATTTTCTCCTCATATCCAAGGTTTAAGGGACAGCGTGTTGCAGAGAATACACAACCTAAGTGCAAGTTTTTAATAAAAAGAAAAAACTTGTATAGCCCAGGCCTTATATACTGCGCTACATGAAATGTTTTTACCCTCCAATGCCTTATACAACAAAGTTACACAACCACAACTGAGAGTACAATAACCAGCTGCATCGTGCTGAACTCCTAATTTCCATACAACAGCTAGCTTCAATTCTTCAACAAAATGCAAAGTTGTTCTCTGTAAAAATTGTGTTTGAAAATTTACATTTAATTTTAATAGTAAAGACACTGTGTCCAGCAAACCTCATAAAAGCTTTAAGAAAACCACTGCTTTTATTTTATTCCTCATCCTTCCAAGTTTGGGGATGTTCCTGCAAATCCCAACCTTCAGTATATTAAAGACATACTATCATTCTCACTTTGTAGTTTCATACTACACAGTATTTCTCAGAGTTTGCAAAACCCATTCCCATTCTAAATATCACTCACAGCCGATAGGTGGAAGTAACAAATTCACAGGAACAATGTTTATACTGAGTATTTCTGAGGTCCCGCAGAAAGACTCTGAACATCCATCTCCCTGTCATCCATCTCCCTGTATCAACAGCTGCTGCTCATTTCAATTAGCCAAAACACCTAAGTCAAACTCTGTTTGCTTCCGACCTTTTCAGCTGAACTTTTGCTGCTCTTAAATGCAATAATCCCCACTGTCACATGCACTCTGCATAAAAAGATACACGATACTAAGAGCACTGCAAGCAAACACCCAAGTATTTCATGTGGTTGCTACTAAAACAAAGTTTAAACCCAAGCAAGTTTAAATTCCAGCAAGACATTTGTAAGTAGGATCCCTAGAAATTATTCCAAATGCAAAAATTAAGTCTCATTTTTACTAAACCTAGTTACTTACTCTGTCAAAGGATTTCATAAAAACACATATTTCTAGCAGATTTCATATCATTTGTGATACTTTAGCACAATATTGCTACCACTGACAAAAATGTTTACATTTCAACAAACAAGTTAAAGCCCTGAAAGAAACTTACGTCCCTGTAATTACACCGCAAGTTTGAAGTTAAACTCTTTCTGCTTTGAAGATCTATGTAAGAATCAATAAATTGTTCAATAGCTGCCAACAAAAATATCCTAAAGCATCTTTTATTCTTAATTCAACATTCATGAACCACGACTTCTCATCATAAATTTTACCACCATTTATTCACTACATTCTCCTATTAACGTAATACTGTGACAAAAAAAAAAAACCAAAACAAACCAACCCACCAAACAAAAAACACCCCAAAAAATCCCAACAAAAAGCCCCCAAACAAACAAAAACTAAAAAACAAACCAAAAAACTCCAAACAAAACAGAGGACCTCACAGCCACAAAACCCCAAAAATCCCAAAAAAACCAACAACTTGAAGGCAAGCAAAAAATCTTATAACTTACTTGCTACCTTACTTCCTTCTGATATTATACATCTAACTTAAGCTAAAATTGTCACTGGCATTTTAACCTCCAGTTTAACCACACTAAACAGAGGATGTACTTGTGTGATTTCATACTTGTTATAGGTAATGGTGCTATCCTGACACTCCACATTAAGTCAGAAATATACTGAACATCAAGACTAAGGGAATTTCGGATTTTATTTGTTAACTACATAAACTCAACTCAAAGTTCTATAATAACATATGAATAGACCAGATAATTTCAGATGAAAATGAACTTAATATGGTTATTTTAAATTTAAGCTCTTCCTTGAACCCCCACCAACCACAGGAAAGTCCCCCTGAGTTTTGGAAAAAACTATACAGCTTGACCCTGCTGTGTCCCTGTGACTGCTGGGGTCTTTCTGACCACAAAATCAGCCTGGCACAGGGATGTAGTCATAAACAGGTAAAATTACTGAAGCTCCAGTAAGAGCTGCAATAATGTCATGCATGGAAAGAGTTTAAAAGAGGTCTTATCTCAATTATGATGGCTTATATTTCTGCAGTCAATCAGTCCATTGTTCCTGGTAGCCTGTCTCAGGGTGACGGAAAAAACCAACATAAAACCAAACAAAACATAAGCGTCTTGCTTTTCAAAGGCAAATGTATAATCTAAATTGGATTATGACTTGGCAATACATGCTATTATTTTTTAAAAATTAAGTGAAGCAAATTAGCTACCAATACCAATTAGTACAGATGGGGTTTTTTGTCCTACAATTCACACTGGCTTAATTTAATAAAAAAGATATTTGCTTCCTAGTAACCTTTTTGTTCAAAGAGGAACTTCTAATTACTCTTCTAAGTACCTGATGTGAGAAGAACAAAACATATAAAGCTATACTCCTTTTTATAGTGTCGCATCACAACTCAAGAGATCAGACAGTCCTTCAACCACAGATGACTTCCACTGCTTTTTTTAAAATTTTACATAGACCCAAACCAGGCATAGACTATGGATGTGCGTCAGTTCTTTATGGCGCCATATAACATGTCCCCCAGACACCAGGCTCCTCACCATTAGCCACCTCCATCAACACTGCAATGATGCCTGCTTCTGCCAGCTGTGCCTGGGGCACATCTGCCCACACCACTGTGCACAAGGCTGATTTAGGGCACTGGCAAGACTGACATTGGGAAAACTGCTGGTGAGGGGTCCTTGCCCACATAGCAGACGTGCAGACAAGTATGGAAAAGCCGTGACCAGGTAGAAGATCTATTTCAACCTTTGTATCAGGGCACACACCTGCACCCAGCAGGGTTCCCCTTGATTGTCCAAAGAACATCTAGATTCAGATCTGACCACTTCAGTCCTACACATCTCAGAGGGTCAGAGTGCGGATGAGAATAAGCCTGTACAGCAAACTAACAAAGGGAACACCAACAGTGGGATAACACAAAATGGTCTTCAACAGGGTTCAAATTTCTGTTGTCACAGATTGCCACTTCATACCAAACTTCGAACTGTGATCCAAGTAGCAATGCCTAAAATCATAAAATCACAAGCCAAACAATTTTAAGATAATAAAAAGTGGTTACGTTTAATGAAAGTCCTTTATGGTGCAAGTATTGTGAAATGCACACGTTATACAGGACCCTGACAATTTTGTAAGTTTTTTACAAAAAATTAGCATACTTAACAGAAATAATCCAATTAGAGGAATAGTTAATTAAGTAATCCCCTCACTTTTGGTTCTCCCCTTACTTAGGCCCCCTCCACGTCCCCAGCTCCTAATCACATTTATTATGTCTATAACACAAAATGAGACGTCCTTAGTTCACTATAGGAGCAGGACTAAATAAGATTCCAGGAAGGTTAGCTTATTGTTCTAAAATCTAAATGAAGGGGTAGGACAGTACTACAGTTAGTTAAAGAGCTATAGAACCATGTAATAGTCTACAGACCTACAAATATATGGAAAATGTATAAAAGCAAAAATCTTTAAGATGCAAAAGGCAATTTTGAATTACAGATAGTTTGTGCAGTGTATATGCACGAAGTGTAAGGAGCCCAGATGAGTAACAAAGGTAAGTACACTAAGTAATAGCTCATGCATATGTTCATGGCTGCTTACTAGTTAATAATTGACCTTCACATATGGTCAAACAGCTGTTAAAAAATGGTCATTATTACATCACAGGTAAATAAATTCAAGCACCAAAAAATAGGAGGTAGGATATTCTTATGATGCACAACTGCTTTGGGGCTGCACCAAAGTCATGGCTTGAGTTTGATCACAAATGCACTTAAACTACAGCAGTCTTTCTTGAGCAAGTTCAAAGAAGAGTTCCACAGAACCCAATTACTGTAAGAATCCTTACAAAACATTTCCGCTGGAGAAACTAATGGTATACAGAGTATTGCTCTCAGATGATCAGTTTGATATGTCAATCTTTCACCATGTAGAGCTCTTTCTGTTACTTCTGTGACAAATCACACAAAACAGAAGCTAGGTAGGTTCAAACACTTATCAAAAGCAGGAAATGACTTATAAACTCTGAAGTCAGTAACGTGCAAGACATGTTCTGTTTGGGCTTTAGTACAACTTTGGGACTTCAGATCCCAAAGAAATACTGCTAAATCTAGGTACTGGAGCTCCCAGAGACAGAGCATATGATGGCTCTTGTTTCTGTTTTAAACAACATTTTTAATTATTTATATGGTACGAAAATCCTGCAAATGTACATTGCTGAAACACAGAGATAGCAATCTCCTTATTTGGTGTTGCATTGTACATTTGCCCTATTAGCTTTCCCACTGCAAGCAGAGTATCTTTTAAAATTAGCAGTGAGACAAGTGCATGCCACAGACTCCCCTTTAGAAACAAGCCTACAAAGAAAAGTCAGAACACTAATCAGCAAAGCAATAATTTCATGACTTACTGGGTTGCTGCTGGAAAGAGGAAGTGAATTGATCAGTTCAGCTGCTAGCAGAATGCAATGATCTCAAGCTGGGAAGCAGTAACTCTGAAGAGTAGTTTCATATATGTTTTCTTCTTCGAAGCTGAAGCTTTGTGTGCTCACTTTTGTTAATAACAGCACAACAGGAAGGCTTGTGCTCACATAATTATAACAATAATAACAACCTGGTCTGCTGAGGTAAGAAGGAAAAAATGAAGGAAACACTGCCCTCATTGCAGGCTGTATGGGCTGTAGGTGACTCAAAGTATTCATTTTCTGCTCAAAGCTTCCAGTTTTGCTACTCTGCTAAAGAGAGGCAGTCAAATCACACAGACAGTCCTAGATGGGGTCTTTCTGTTAGCAGTAGCACTTCAGACTCCAACTTAAGTGTACGAAAACACAACTAAAGTCACACCTAGATAGACACAAACATACAAGAAAACCTGGTGTGTTCTCTAGCAGGGTAGAGAAACCTAGAGAAAGAGAAGCAACCTTGTAAGCACTAAACAAAGGCCTGGGGCAGCCATACAAAACACTCAGTCCTGCGTATGTTTCTTGGCTATTTTGTATGAGAACACCACAGTGCACTGAATCTGCTCTTTCATATGCAGACAATTAAAATATTTCTCCATGGACAGGTCAAAATTAGTTGCTCGTGTTCTACATAATTCCCAACTGAGAGCTTGGGACTGAGCAGAGATGACAGTTTACAATACCCCAAGACTTAATTAAAGCTTTGCAGGCCAACAAGTAGGACACTCCTCCTACTGCTGGAATTTACTTTTTTTCTCCCCGAAAACTTAAGCGTAAGACTTTGAATAAGAAATGCATTTCAGATGAGAAGCATTATGGGACCCATCTTAACCTAAATATTTACAGATATAAGCTACTGATTCATTAGACCTGGCTCTGAAAATATATTTATATATTAAAAAAAAAAAATTAAATTTGTTCAACAGTGAGCATTTTAGCAGGTATTCCTATACAAATGACACCAAAGCAATTTGGCATTCACATTGTCAATTAAGACCTTCATCTGATTGGATGGATTGTTTTATTGAAGAGTGTCAAACTTCATTATCAACACTAAAACTTTGCATTGTTTTATCTAGTTATATCAGAATATTAGAATATCTCTTGAAATTACGCAGGTATTTTTGCTTCAATTTTAGGTACTTTTAATATCTTATACTTAGATTCCTTTATTTGCACCCCATGTAGTAACACCGTGTGTGTGTTCTTCTGCCTAGAAAACAGACACAGCTTTAAGAATGCCATCTCTGCTTTCTGCATACACTAAGAATCATTACACTGACAAGCCTGAAGATTGCACCATATCTCTGCATGCAAGCAGCACCACAAATTTCAGCAGAAGTCTAACAATCACAGAAAAACTGATCAGAAAGACTATCACCCTTACTCATTCACATTCCCAATGGTTCAAAACTACTTCTTGTGGAACGCCCAACAAAGCCTCTACGCAAGGTAAGTTTCCAATCTAGATTTCTACTACCCCTAAGAAATATATAATGCTCTTTCCATTAAGTAGGACTTAAGAGTCCTACTACAGCAATCTATGAATAGCTGGCAAAAAAGTTTATAGTGTAAACAAAAACTGATAACATTAAACATACAAGTATCATTATTTAACAAGATTACTTTGTTACATCATCATGTTTGTACTAAAAACAAAACCAGAAACTGTGGACTCCTGTGAGAAGATTTACTGTTTTCTAGCCAGAAAGCTCTTCACAATACTTCCTTTGTTTTCATGTTGAACAAAGTGACTAAACTTGGTGGATATCTCTCTTCTCTCCCAAGAGCTTCTATTACCATTCAGAATGTGAAAGTTTCTTTTCCTCTAAGTTGAGTGGGGTGTAAAGAGCTAAACTACCAGTCCCTTAAAGGCTTCTCTGTGTGCCAGCCTTTATGCACTGTCACATACCTTATACAGTTAACCATACTGACTTCCTCATCACCCAAAATAAAGCAAAGACACAAGTTTTGGCAGAAGCTGGGAAGTCAATTTTGTCATAAGGGTGCGCTCCCTCATGCAAGGTAAGACACATGAGCCTACTTCTTCACAGGCTACTTGTTTAATCACAGAAGCACCAGTGAATGTCTACAGCCCAGTGACCAGGAGCTGGGTCACCTGAGTAAGAGGCAATCTCCACACCAGATCATCCCCCCTGCTCAGTGAAGAATCTCACATATCACAAAGAAATACAGAGGTCTCAATCAGCACCTGCAGGTGTGGATCTGCTGATTATGCATTGCACAGGGAAGAGAGTAAATGTATAGTGATCTTTACCTTGACTCATACTCCAAAAGACTATACTGCATGGCAACCCCTCTAACAACCTAGAAGGCAATTTTCACCCCTCCATCCTCAGATAAATCTCTTTTAATATGGTCAGCAAACATACTGGAGAGAAAAGGCTGAATAGGACTACATATTTTCTTAGCAATGTTTTGTTAGAATTAGGCATAAAAAAATATTTGCATATTCAGACAAATCAGTAGCAAGTCTTCTCAAATTTGTAAAACCCTAGAGGAAGAGAAACAGACACTAAAGACAAAGGATCATGACACAGCTGACTCATCCCTTGACAGAGTTCTACGTTACTCTTGACAAAAAGCTCTGACTCACAACACATTAAGACCAAGACTTCCATTAGGTATAAAAGGGGAGAACATCTGCAGACACCAGAAAGTTATCTTAGTAGTAACCAGGAAAGCCCAGAATCTTACCATTTAGCTCAATCATCCTTTGAAGATTTTCAATATAGCTGTAATAGGAGCCCCACAAATTTCTCAGCTCCCTTTTAAAAATGTAACTTTACAGCTTGGGTTAGGCAAGGTACATAGCCAAGAAGACTGTTCTTGTGACCCAAAATAAATATTTTTATTAATCTTCTAATTGGAGATAGACAGAAGTGGTAACTGCAACGGATTTTTATACTACCCAAATAAAAACCTGGCTTATTCCAAATTTTCTGGCTCATGAGTGTTCCCAACATTTCCCAAATTTTGTAAGCCAGCAGGTTACAAACTTCCCTCCAAAACACTCAGAGATCAGCAGAAATCTTCAGAAAAACAACAAAAGGCCATTTGGCATACAGCCTGTGAGCCTATTACTGCCATTAGTAATGAGCAAACCACAGTTGGAAATGTGTTATTTTGCTCAGTTACGCCTCTTCATGAACCAACAAAAAAAAAAAAAAAAAAAAATCAGCCTTAGATTTGGGGAAGAAACAACAGCTAGTAATGAATTCAAGAGCAAACATTTGCTGGCTCTCATGGTCCAGTGGCTAATGGCAGAAGACTTCACAAGATTTTCCATAACTAAATGGCAATGCTATTCCAGCACTGGGAAACTTTTCTACGCATGCCAGTCAGCAAGAGCTGAAGACAGACACAGATCAGAGGCCAGAACAGGCTGCCAGCCTCGGTACAGACCTGGAACTACCATCAGGTTACTGCTGCTGGTACCTCCTTGCTCCCCCAGCTCCTACTGCCGGGAATAGCTACACGGAGACCTGGAGAGTGACAGGCACACCCCTCCTACAGTTAATCACAGAATCACAGAATGGTTTGCACAGAAAGCATTCTTAAACATTATCTAGTTCCAACTCCACTAGCCACAGACAGGGACACCTTCTACCAGACCACGTTACTCAATGCCCCATCCAACCTGGCCTTGAACACTTTCAGGGACAGAGCATCCTCTGTTTCTCTGAACAACCTGCTCCAGTGCCTTACCACTCTCAGAGTAAAGAATTTATTTGTAATATCTAACCTAAACCTACCCTCTTTCAGTTTAAAGCCATTCCCCACTGTCATATCACTAAATGACCTCATCAAGAGACCCTCACCAACTCTCTTTCAGGCCCCCTTTAGGCACTGGAAGGCTGTTCTAAGGTCTCTCCAGAACCTTCTCTCTTTCAGGCTGAACATCCTCAGCTTGTTCAGCTTGTCTTCATAAGAGAGTTGTCCCAGCCCCCACATCATGCTCATGGCCTTCCTCCTGACTCTCTCCAACAGGTCCTTGGTCCCTCCCAGTGCTGGGACCCCAGAGCTGGATGCAGCACTGCAGGTGGGGTCTCACCAGAGCAGAGGGGCAGAATCCCCTCCCTCCCCTGTTGTCCAAGCTGCTTTGGATGCAGCCCAGGATGTGGTTGGGTCTCCAGCTGCAAACAAACATTGCCCAGTAATGTCCAGCCTCTCATTAACCAACAGCTCCAAGTCCTTCTCCCCAGGGCTGCTCTCGATCCCTTCTCCTCCCAGCCTGTGTTTGTGCTTGGAATTGCCACAATCCCCATGCAGGACCTTGAGCTTGGGCTTGTTGACCTTCATGAGAGTCACATGAGGTTCTCAAGCCTGTCCCAGTCCCACTGGATGCTATCCTTGCCCTCCAGCATGTTGACACCACACAGCCTGGTGTTGTCAGCACAGCTGCTGAGGCTGCACTCCATCCCACTGTCCCTGTCACCAACAAAGCTGTTAAACAGCTCTGGTCCCAATACCAGCCCCTGGGGACACCACTCATCCCTGCTCTCCACTTGGACATTGAGCCACTGACCACAACTCTTTCAGTGTGACCATCCAGCCAATTCCTTATCCAGCAAGAGGTCCACCTGCCAAATCCATGTTTCTCCAGAGACAAGGAACAGTGGCAGTGTTTTGTGTAAGTCCAGGTAGGTGGTGTCAGGTAGTCCCTTAACTATCATTTCTACAACCCTGTTACAGAAAAGACAATCAAATTTTTCAGGCACAGTTTGCCCTTAATGAACCCATGTTGGCTGGCACCAAGCACATCCTTATTTTTCCATGCACCCAAGCACACACCCAAGAGGATCTATGCCCTGATTTTGCTGGGCACAGAGGTGAGACTGATTGGCCTGTAGCTCCCCTGTAGTTACAATATCATCTAGCTGGAAGGATGTATCGTCTGGCATTTAGTTGATTCACACTGGTACTCATGCCAAGAACCTCTTGTGGAAACAAACGCACCAGGAATAAAAAAGCCAATTACTTTCCCAGATAGTGAAGGTAGGAATCTCTGTGTACAGTGTGTAGAGAATCCACTCCATTCACTCCCTTGGCAGGCACTGATCTGATGATGAGCTTTGCCACAGAGTAGCAAAAGTAGCTGATTTTGCCAAAAAGTAGCAGCAACAAGAAGAAAACACCCTGATGGGTGCAGAAAGTGGGACTCAGGCTGGGGACAAGGCAACACCAAGCTGTTAAAACCAAGCAACAACTTTCTCTCTGGTCTAGATTGCTGTTATTGTTCACTTAATCTCACATAATCAGCTTCTCAAGAGGAAGAGAAACTATCAGGTCTCAGCCTACAAATTCAACTTCTCTTATGCCTGTTCCCTGCTATTTACACCCCCTCCAGCACAGCACAAGCCCACAAAATCTAGGCTGAACCTGCAAATTGCCCCAGCTAAAGAGCGAGTTGAAAGACAGCTGCCCTTCACATTGTTTTCTCTTGTTCTTGCAAAGTTATTTTTAATTCAGATCCATTCAGTGATCTGATATTATCACAAAGCCTTACCAACAGTTCTGCAACGACAGCCAAAAAAGTGGCAAACTGCCGTAACAGTTGTAGCAGTTTTAGTCAGCTTTGTTTGGTGCTGAAGCAACATCCCATTAAACTGCAGTGCTCACCAAGCTGTAATCTTAAATGGCAGCAGTTTTCTTCAGTTCAAATGGCATAGTTAAGTTTCTGGAGTTGTTAAAGGCTTAATAACTGTAAACTGCTGCAAATTACACCAAGACTTCTACTGTTGAAGGGTATTGATTTTAAGTATTTGTGCAATCAAAGGATCCTTGTATTTGTGTTCATAATGTATAATACAATTGTGATCACAAACTAAAAGCTCCACAAAAGGACATCAAGACAGACTTTTCAATTTATATTTTCTCTTGACAAAATACTGCCAACTCGTAAGTTTGCACAAAGATAAAAGAAGCCAAGTGGAACCTGATCCCAGAAGCCTGATACTTTTTTTCCATAGGATGAGTTTTATGATTCACAGTGAACTGGTCTCCTTTAGAAGAGAATAAAAATCATCTTACCAACACCGGGTCTTGATCTACACTCACACACTTCTTATACAGCACTGAATGAATCTTTCAGTTTCTGTGCCTCAGCTCCAGGGTGTGTAACATGTATTCTCTGGTCTTAAAGAGACATTTAAAAAGGTACATTACTATCCACAGAATTTAAAATACTGCAGTAACAAGTATCACATAAAAAACCAAAGGGTACCAAACAGGAGGCTGGCCAGGTGGCACGCAATCACAAAATACATGAATCTTGAGCTAAAAGAGCTAGCAACAAAAATGAGCACAGTTAATAAAATGGCCATCATCCAGCACCTGCTTTACTAGACAGAAGCATCCCATGACTATGCAAATGCACAGCACCGCAAAAATTTTTTCAAGTAACTTGGTTTTTGATTGCGATGCAGATCATAGCTGTGACACACTGAAAAAAAACTACTGCGAGTTTGCTCTTTCACTTTCTAAAAATTTCATATTTCAAAATACAAAACACACGCACATCTAGACAATAGTGAAAATAAACAAGGCACTTGCAACACTTGCAACTTCCTCCTATTTCACTGATGACAAATAAAAGAGACCAGCTTTACTGCAAGGAGGAAATAACAATAAAATAGTAAACTGTACCTTGCAACAGGTTGATACGGTTTTCTAGTCACAACTGGAGAATGAAGAGGGAACGTAAAAAAATGGAATTTCCAGCTCACTGAAGGACTTAAGTTCTTGCTCACTTATAAGGGAAAAGGCTTTTTCTGGACTTTACAAACGTGAAGAATAAGACAACACGCACCACCACATAACGGCAGCAGGTATCTGCAATGACAAATCAGACACTTGATCTACACAGAGAAAATAAAATTCAGAGTATCAGTACTCTGAATCAGTGAGCCCATAACAAGTAGTGACAATACAAAATTGATTCAAATACAAATTAAACTTAGAGAAGGAATGGTCCAAACTGTACCTAGCACTGAATGGCAGAACATCCAGCAGAGAAGACACGAAGATCATGTTCCCAATTCCTGCTTGCTACTGCCAGCAAAGACTTAACTTAAAAAGCATTCCATTGCAGTTAACTTATATAGAGCTTGCTATTAAGCAAAATGGGGTTTTAATCAGTAAAACACACTCATCGATAGGCTCCTAAATGAACATTTTATTTTGCCTGATCAGTGAAGTTTGCCTTTTAGCTTCTACGATATATAAATTTTAAATATGGCATCTACAAGCAGTAGAATCACAGAATTATTCAGGAAAAGACACTTAAGGTCACCAAGTCCAGCTGTTAACCTGACTGTGCCAGGTCCACCACTGATCCATGTCTACACATCTTTTGAATGCGTCCAGGCATAATGACTCAACTACTCCCCTGGGTGCTCTTCTCCAACCTCTGGTCACCCCTCCAACATAGAAATTTTTCTTAATATGTTATCTAAACCTCCCTTAGTGCAGCTTAAGGCCTTTTCCTCTTGCCTAATTTCTTGTTACCTGGGAGAACAGAATGACCCCCATTTGGCTACACCCTCATTTCAGCCTCCTTTGAACTCCCCTGAGCCTCCATTTCTCCAGGCTAAATAACCCCAGCTCCCTCAGCCACTCCTCACAGGACTTGTGCTCCAGACCCTTCACCACCTCTGTTCCCCTTCTCTGGACACACTCCAGCACCTCAATATCTGTCCCATAGTGAGTGAGAGCCCCAGAACTGAGCACAGGATTGGAGGGGTGGCCTCACCAGTGCTGGGTACAGGGGGACAATCCCTGCCCTGGCCCTGCTGGCCACACTATTGCTGGAACAGGCCAGGATGCCATTGGCCTTCTTGGCCACCTGGGCACTGCTGGCTCATGTTCAGCTGCTGTCATCAGCAACCCCAGGCCCTTCTCTGTTGGACCCCTTTCCAGTCACTCTGCACGAGCCTGTGGCACTCAATGCAGCTATTGAAGTGCAGGACCTGGTATGGCATGTTAAACCTCATACCCCTGGCCTTACCCATCAATCCAGCCTGTCCAGAGCCCTCTGCAGAGCCTTTCTACCCTCAAACAGATCAACATTCCTGCCAGCTTGGTATTGCCTGCAAACTTACTGAGGGTATACTCAATCTCTCATCCAGATCATCAATAAAAATCTTAAAGATTTACTGAGCCCTGGGAAATGTCTCTTGTGACCAGCCACCAGCTGGATGTAATTCCATTTACCACCACTGCCTGCACCTGGCCAGCTGTTGATCCAGCTGTTTTAACCAGCAGAGAGAGCAGCTGGACAAGCCATGGGCAGCCAGCTTCTTCAGGAGAATGCTGTGTGAGACAGTATCAAAGGTTTCAGCGAGGTCCAGGCAGCCGACATCCACAGCCTTTTCCAGGTCACCTTCTCACAGGAGGTGATCACTTAACCAAAGCAGTCACACTGCAACACCAACAAGTATATACTCTTCAATCACTGTGTGAGACAAATCTTTAGGCAGGCTCTCAGCAATTGCTAGCACAGCACTGTATTGTGCATGGTGCTGAAAAGGGCACGGAAGCTGTGCCAGCTCTTATCTACCCTTAAAACCAAACGTGAGCTGGGGGAAAGGAGGAGGCAGTGCCTTGTAACCAGCTGCCTGAGGAAAGGTTGTTGCCAATTTCTACTCTAAAGTAGCCAAGAATGCCAACACACCTAATGTGCCTTGGTTACACGGAATATAAACACACTGATTAGGTACAGTACGTTCAGGACTGGAAGAATCGGTAAGCACATTCTCAACATGACCACATGAAAAAGTAGTTTTTATAGTTTCTAGCCCATTCTACTTGTGTAAAAAGTAAAAAGAGAATCCCTTTAGCATCCTACAGGCTAGATAAGAAAGGGAGAAATCAACACCATTCCACAAATGCATCCTAAAACACGTGAGCACATGCTTATTCTTAGGTACACGTTTGAATTCTTACAATATCAAGAATATCCAAACACATAACTAAAGACAGCCTTTACCTAGCACCCAATGAGCTTGGGAAAAGAAACCTCCTGCTGCTTTTAATGGTTTACGGATCAATTCCTAAACTCAGAATATGATTTTCAACTCCCAGTTTTATCTATTTGCAGGAAGAGAAGAATCAAGGGAAGAGATAAAATACAGTAAAATAAAAATAATTAAGAGGAACATTTTTACTGTTTTATTTTCCCCCAGTAAATTGTTAGACACTGATCCTTAAGAGCAAAAGAAATTTGAATAATTGTGTTCAATTTTGGTTTTTCTGAATCAGTTTTGAAATGGCTATAAGGAAAAATCCCAATAGGTTATGGGAAGGAAACTATTTGATTGGAGAAAGACATGTGACAAATTAGGTATTATTTATGTTTTGGAAGAGTCCGAATCACAACTACATTAGGCATTCATTAGAATGTGTATTCTCTGCTTTGAAGGACTTTGAAATACAATTTAATGAACTTCATTACAAAGCATCTCCACCATAATAAACCATGAGATAAAGATCCTGTAAATTTACATTGCTACATAAAAAAGCCCAGTTGGTGCAACAATATATATTCATAAATTTCAGAACTGCCAATGATACTTATGTTAGGTTCATTTTAAGAAGAATTTCTGTGCTTTTAATATTGATCTAAGTAAGCTCTCTTCACCTTACATTACCCAAATGTTGGTGTCAAATCATCTACATAAACACATGACTCTTTAACAGAATAGATGGAACAAACCCTCTGTTTCTTCACCTTAAGCAATATCCTTTCCGAAGCAATGAAAAAAAGAATATTTACATTCCCTCAGGGAGAGATAACAAGTTTTCCTAAAGCACCAGCACGTACCACAGCTTAGCTTTTAAGAGGCAACAGCTTTAAAGAGAAAAGAGGGGGGCAGAGGATAACCCAAAAACCTCTGATCACCTAAGCAAGGTATTGGAGAGACTGCTACTTTACAGAAGTCACTTTATGTACTAACAGGTAAGTTTACTGTTTAAAGACTTTCCCGCTATCGGGCTCTATTCAGCAAAATCAGCGTCTTGGGCAGAAATGCTTCAGTCCAGCCCCGCTCTCCCTGCAGCGCCCAGCCGGACCTCCACAGGGATGGGCTGCGGGCACCTGGAAGAGCCCGTTCAGCTGCAGCAGAGTTCAATCCCGAATGGCCAGCGCCTCAGGCATGCAGGAACCTACCTCGCACCGCTCCCCCTAATGCTGTTGAGTCCTCTTTTACCTTAAAGTGTTGCAGTCACAACTAAGAGACTTAAAAGTCCGTGGAAGTTCACAGAAAGATCTCCCCGCTCCCAAAGCGAAGACAGACAGACCGACAGACACACAAAGCACAGGAACGAGACACGTTTTCCCCCGGTCCTTCAGCCCCGGGTGCCGGCGGGGCTCCGGCGGGGACAGGCACCCGCCGGCTCGGCGCGGCTAGCACTCGCCACAGCCCAGCCCGGGGCCCCGGCCTCCGCCCCGCGCCGCCCGCCTTCCCCCAGCCCTTCTCCCC
>JAODKT010001744.1:30091856-30101969 GCA_027576195.1 Cossypha heuglini
CTTCCCTTCCCTTCCCGGAACTTCCCTTCCCTTCCCTTCCCGGAACTTCCCTTCCCGGAACTTCCCTTCCCCTCCCGGAACTTCCCTTCCCGGAACTTCCCAGAACTTCCCAGAACTTCCCTTCCCGGAACTTCCTTTCCCTTTCCAGAACTTCCCGTTTTTTCCCCAAATGAGCAATGGGTTGTCATTAAGTGGCAGATATTCACAGTGGCACTCCAAGTCCTGTTTTCAGATATGTAATACAGCGTCCTATTTCAGTATCCTACAGACTCTCCAGGGGAGAATGTGTACATGAGGCAAAACAATGGATTTTGAGATTGATTCTTCTGAAAGGCAAAGCTCAGATTTTACAGTTTGATAAATTCATGGCATTCCCAGTAAAGTAAAAGGAGGTTATATGTCACATCAGAGGACAGAACATCAAAAACTTCTTTTTCCTTCTGCTTACTGGTATAAACAAAATGAATACATCTCGAACTGAGGGGTTTTTAATCAGAATGGAATTCCACTGCTGTGCATTGAGATAAACATATAATCTCAGGTTCATAATTTAGAAAAACATATGAAAGGGATGAAAAGAGGCTAAAATGATCATGATTTTATTGATACATCTTATGAAAAACAATATTTTGGTATCCAAGGTAATAACTTTGGGCTGTAACTTATGGTTTTTTTCTTCTTCATTTCTTCTTGTGGTGCCATTGAGCTGCATGTAAGAAGATACAAAGCATACAAAGAGTACACATTTCATAGTTTGGACCTGATCTCCAAGGTATTTTCCAACTAGCTGATTCTGTGATTTTGTTTAGGTGGCCGTTAAACCCTTCTTTGCATAGGTGCATGGGAGTACCTAGAGAAGCCTGCCTGGTTTGGGAAAACAGAAAATATTTATGAAAATTAAGGCAGCCTTGAGATATTCAAAGTTTATATTTCTTTTGTCCCCCTTCTCAGGTCAAGGTAGCCAATGTTGTGTTACATTTCCCAAATATTCAGTGAGTGTAATTGACATAGAGTAGATCGTGTTCCTGAAACATCTTGTTTCAGGTAAAGTAGAAACTGGGTAACTTTCATTTTCCAATAAATCCCACAATTTTCAGATATTAATGAGTAGGGGACTAAATATCACAAAGGAGACTACTAGCTTTACTGGGAGACCAAAGCTTCAGCAGAGAGGACAGCATTATTTTCCTAACACAGAAAGTAAGCCTATCAGGGAAACAAGCAGAGGAAAACTTCACTTTTACTCTCAATAAAAGCATAATCTTGTGTCTTCTATGCTATTATCCCAGTTATGAGGTGCAGCTAATCAACAAAGGCTGTGATGATAGAGGGGTAGAGAGACACAGTTTTGAATAATTTTGAAGTATTCTTCTGTTTGGAGGCAATGTTTCTGAAATAATACTCATGTAGTCTGGCTACCAGAACACGGATGGCTTCTTATGAGGCCATCAACTAAATTCTGTGTGGTAAGGTGTGAATATCTGAATGTTTAAATGTGCTCCTTAAATTCCAATTTAAAGTCAAAAGAGGATTATTACCATGGTCCCCATAATAAGCCCATCAGCTGGGATATGAATGCAGTGATCCTCTAGTTTTGTCTAATGCAGAGTTCCATGGACAGTGAGACCATTAGATGCACGGCTGCAAGTGTCATGGCACTGCACAGATGTTCCCAGGTGCTGCTGCTTCTCCTGGTCTTCTGCAGAGTTCCGTCACGGCTCCTCTCTCCCTGTCTCACCTACGGGCTTTATAGGAGGTGGCAGATTTCCAGTTACCATGGCACTGCTCTTGTGAGCAGCTCTCCCTTTAGCACACTGAAACTGCTTTGTGTTATTGGGGGTCAATCTTTTAATCGTGTCGGTGATGCAGACTTTTACAAGAGAGGAGGGCAGAAATTTTCAAAGCAGTGACATTTAATTTTGCAGTGTTTGTGTGGCTGAGATGACTAAGGGTTTGGGGTTTTTTTTTTTGGAGGGAGTGGTTTGTTTTGTGGGTTTGAGTTTTTGTTTTGTGTTGCTTTGGAGGTTCTTTTTGTCAGTGTTTAGGAATGAAATTTGTTTAGATAATTGTAGGGAATAAGCTGCGCAGTAAATTCTGTGTGCGCACAGGTGTGCACAGAAGACCCACAAGCAAAACAGCAGATGTTCCCCTGGGATGCATAGGCTATGCAAAATCCTCACAACACTTCCCTCCCATGTGGGACTGCGCAAAGGGTTAGGGGAAAGCCAGCAGGAGAAATTATGTGAGGGAGAAATTAGGATGCCACTCATGTGTGTGCTCAGAGGATTGTTCTTGCTGAGATCAAGAAGGCTGTCAGGGAAGCACGTGAACCTGTGACTACATGTACCCAGTATTGCTTAAATAGCATATACCTGCTGGGGACCACAGGTAGTAGACTGGACTAGGGATTGCAAGAAGGGCTGCCAATAGCCCAAACCCCAATTCCAGTGGGCAGCACTCAGGAAAAGCTTCAAAGAGGCAGTGTGATGCTGAGTCCAAGCTGTTACTACTTCTGGAGACATGAGGCTATCATGGCTGAAAAGATAAGCAGAAAAAGTTCATGTCTACAAGTAGCACAAGGGACATGAGCTTGTACGCTCTGCAGGCAAGCCTTGATTAACAGAAGAGGATGTGCACAGTTGTAACAAAGTGTGCTTCTCAAGTAGTACTGCTGTATTATGAGCAACTGTGTGATCACCAAGAGCCTCAGTGACCTGATGGAAAAGGATGGAAAATGTCAAGATTTATGGAAAGATAATCCAGTTGATTTCCCATCTATAAAAGATTTTAAACCCTTTCAGTTTATAACTCATTCCAAGAATATGATGAACAGCTATCAATTTTCCTTGCAGAGGATACATCCTGTTGACTGAGGCAGGCAGTCGTTATCCAAAGGTTAAATAACTTGTTGGGAATCATCAGGTACTATTCTTATCAGATTTATATAACAGTAAGTGACTATTATAGCTTTCTTTTGTTGGTGTCGAGAGAGGTGTCTTGCTGCTGCAAGGTGTTTTGCAATCACACTGAATTGTCTACTGTCTCTGTAATTAAGGCTTTAATATAGTTATCAGAGTAAAATTTTTATCTACTGGAAGATCTGATTAGGTGACTGCTGTGATAATTTTGATCTGTTTTTTAAACAGCTATGTTCTTTACCCACATGGAATATATGCTTTGGGTATGTCCCACAGGAATCTGCTTCACACTTTGAAACAGAATGGTTCCATTATTTAAAATGTTGTATTTCATTATGTATTTTATTTAAACATTGGACAATATCTCTGTTAAGACTCTCTTGCCATCTCAGGTTTGCTGTTCCTTTTCCTGTGTACCATAGGAAATGTAGTCAAATAAGGTATAATATTTCATTAGATGATGAATGATCAAAGCTATAACCAAACTACTGGATTATCATATAGGTAATCATCATCATCATCATGGTAAGAAGTCCTAATCATATTTTTAAAAAAGTAAAATTTTTTAATCAGAGTGAAAGGCTTGACATTTTCCCCTGTCACATTGTCGATAACAATACTGAAGTAAAAAAGGCAAAATACTAATGTCTAGTATTAATCAATTTGTTTAGGAGTTGTGGGTTACATTCCATAGGCTTTGCACTTTTCCATTAAAACAGATTGGGTTTTCTCTTTGACTCCAGCAATCACAGGACTTAGTCCCCTGTGACTTTGCTCCCAGTTTTCTCATCACTAAGCTACCTCACCGGTTGAGCAGAGCAGTGTGGTTGCACCGTTGCTCTGCCTAAGTGAACTGTGCATATAATTGAAACAGAGAATGTTCAATAAGAAACTACCAAATTAATTTATATTGCTTTCTGTTATAGAAAAAAAAACCAAACCCTGAAATATTGTCATTACCATTGCTGGTGTCGTGACTTCTGTTCACAACTACTATTGCATGAGCATGATTGCTGCAATTTGACTGCTGGGAAGCCATGCTGCAAGACTCATATTGTAGTGGGCTGTTGGGCAGTTTCATAGCACATTTCTTTCTTCTCTGTGACACAGAACAATATTAGTACAAAACCAATAGTGCTATTAGTGTAAATTCAGCCATCTCCAATCAAGGTACCATAATAAGTGGTTAGCAGACCAGCTGGCAAAGAACTTCCAATTAAAAACACACAAGTAAATAAAGCACAAGCCAGGGAGGCATCTGCTCACAGGTGGAGTACTTCCCAGAACAGATGGGTTTTCAGGACCATCTCAAAGAAGGAAAGGAAATTAGAATAAGCTTCCCCCCACAACCCTGCCTCGCCAGTTTCTTTTAAATTGGCGTATGCAGAATTTTTATGAAAAGAGGTAAAGTAGGAACTGGGTAACTTTCATTAGTTTCTGACAAGGCTGTGAATATGGAAAAAGGTGAATAAAATAAAAATGCAGGTCTATGGTGGTAAGTTATCAGTTTCTGGTGGATTTTCACGTGATTGTTATTAACCTTCAGCAGTAACTCTGGATCTCATGCTTGCTAGTTTATTTAGCATTTTCCTAGATTATGTTCAAATTCTGAAATCAGTCAGAAAACCACACTATGTCACTGACTTTAGAACAAGCAGAACTAAAACTCTGGTGTTTCTGTAGGTCTGCTTAGGTAATGATCACTGACTGAGTGTCAGGGATGCTTCTAACTACCAGTGAGTCACAAAAGATTGTTACATCCCACCTTCATTCTCCTGGTACAGCACACAGTGAATCTTTTGCAGGGTCATGAGAACAACACATGCAATCACAGAAAATAATTTCTCAGTGAAAAGGGGAAAAGTGGGAGGTTCACAGCCAATGCAGTTTTTAGCTGGAATAGATGGCAAGAACTATCCAAGGCACTTGGAAAGCTCGCTGGAACAGCTGCCCAGGGCTGTAGTGTAGCATGGGTAGTCTAGGAGGAATGGCCCACACGCTTCTCTCTTCGGACACTCTGGCAATTTCAGGAAATAGTCCATCTGCTACCTGCATACCCTTCTACTTCATCACAGCTTGAGGTTGTTGAGCAAAGAGTAGGATACATGTCTAGGAAGTGTGATAAATATTTCTGTTACTCTTTTTTCTTAGGGGTTGCACTTAAAATATCACTAGTGTGAAGCAAGCAAAACATATAACTAGTATGACACAAAGAAGCTCTATACTTCAAAATTTAAAATACATAATTTTCCTAATGTAATACTTTTGTAGCTACGCTTACTACCTATGGAAAGAAAGAGTTCCCTGGGGGGAAAAAAAATCTCAATGTGATGTTGCTTCTGTATTTAAATTAGTAGTAGTTTATATCTGTGGAGGAGAAGACACAGAGAAAATACAGCAGAAAGGGAACAAATTTTTGGTTAATATGTGGAGGATTTTTCATTGTTTTTTTCCCAAAATACCAGTTGTTCATCACAAATGTGAAATGCTGTGACTGGAGACTCAGCTATTTGCTCAAAACACAGCATGTTTTAATATTATTCATGCACTTACAGAAACAGCAACCAGTGCCAACCAGCTAACTAAAAAGTAACCTCTGTACATGGATGTGAATATAAAGTTTTTCCACATTTCCTACTGGATCCTTATCTCACAGCTAATCACACAGATCAAGTAAAAATGGAATTTAATTGACGTCACTTCATGCTGGAATCTTAATGTAGCCAGAAAATATATGCCTAAGGAGTTTGCTGATCTTAATGGTTTCTGTGATCTCTTATCTCTTATACCTGACTGAATAAGAAAAATAAGGAAAAATACAGAAATATGCTTAGTAATATGTTCCAAATAATTTCTGCTTCGTGAAATCTGTATGTAAAGAGTAAGTTTGTAAATGAAAAGGTGGTAATCCTATTTTGCTACTTGTCAAATAAACTCTCCCTTGTTTGGCACTATTTCTAACATATTGGCTGTGGCATTGTACCGAAGAATGCATTTGTGGTAATAGGAGCATTAAGTGCTAATATTGTATTAACACAATAGCTCAGCAAAGAGGAGGTAAAGAATATTCTGAACTGGAAGGGACCCACATGGATGATGTGTTAAAGTAGCCAGTCCTTCTACTTAAAAATGTTCAAATCATTCTTTAAGTTATAATTGCTATAAAATTAATATGAGATTTTATACTCTCATTAACCCTCATTAGCTCAACAGTATTTCTTACTTGATAATTAATCCTGTGTGCAGTTTACAATTACAAATCCTCTGGTAGTATGCAAGTGTGCTTTATACTATAGCGTGCAAACTACAGGAGTCCTCATACCACCTACAAAAATGTAAATATGATGCCATCTGCTTCATCACTTTTCTCAGAGAAGCACTGCTTCTTCATGGCCCAGGCAATTCTGTACTGGGAAGTAAGGGCTGCTCTGCTTGGGACACATCCATGTAAGTTTTCAGCTTAGCATTATTTGGATCTGCATTTTTGTGCTAATATTTTTTTGTATTTTTAATTTTGACTTTTTATTATCAGTCACATCACTCACTGTACTTTCTCGTTTCAGCTGAGAGACAGAAACCCCAAATGGAGCCTGGAAAAAGTTGTTCCTGCCTTTCCAGGCTGGGCTGGAAGCACAGTTTCACGAGAACAATGAGTCCTATTTTGGTATCCATAATCACTTAAATAGGTCAGGAGGAGATCCAAACCTATGCATTGTATTTCACAAAATCAGAGAATCACAGGCTGATTGACACAGGAAGGGATCTTTTGAGGTCATCTAGTCCAGCACTCCTGCCCAAGCAGGGCCACCTAGAGTGTTGCTCTGGATCGTGTCCAGATGGTTTTTAATGTCTCCAAAGATGGAGACTCCATAACTGCCTTGAGCAATCTGTACCAGTGCTGAGTCAACCTTACAATATAAAATAGTTTCCTGATGTTTGGAGGGACCCTTCAGTGTTTCAGTTTGTCGTTGCCTTTCAGCCTCTCACTGAGCACCATTGAGCCTGGCTCCACTGTGCTTCTTGGTCCAATGGTTTTAGGTAGTCTGGTGTCTTCTCACTGTTCACTGGGCCCTGCAGAGGCTCTGTATGATGGCTGGCATTCCAGGACAGTGCCCTTTGTTAGGCAGAAGGGCAGTGCCCCTTTGCAGCTTGTTTTTTGGGGCTGAGTCTGCTTCCCACCAACAACAGCCTTCACCTAGCACTCCAAGCTACCTGCACTAGGTGTGTTCTGCAAGATAGACAATCTGGAGTAAGTTTAATTTCGAGATGCCATGTTAGTAGATGATTATAATTGTTGAGGCAGATCAAGTCAATGTGGGGTGCTGGGGAAAGCAGTGGTTCTCCTTGTCATAGGCAAAGGCAGCCAATCTCCAGTTCATTGTCTATATCTTGCATCTGCAGAAACTTACTTCCTAGGACTTACAGCGCTTACAGGAATCTTTCCAAAAATCTCTGTTTAAAATGATTCTTCAGCTAGAGACAGGAATAAAAGGGCAGATAAAGCTAGTAAAAAGAGGGGGAAAGTGTAATTTCTCTAAAGAGTACATTATGACTACAGAATGAAGGAGAATGAAAGAGCTATGTAGGTGAATCAAAGCTATATGTGCTTTTAAAATTTGATACCAAAAAGATTAGCTGAGTAAGTCTGAACCTTTTTCAGTGTGTAAGTCTGTTTCCTCAAGAGAATTCACTTGTGACCAACAATCCTTCATTAAATAAATTGCTGTTGACCTGGGACAACATTATTGTATTTTACAATACTGCTAAGCTTGCCAGGCATAAACTACCCCACCTGTAGAGGTGCCAAGCAAGTACAACAGGTGAGCAGCTTTTTACTTCTCTGAAAGCAAAATGGATGCCCAAATCCAGCCTATAAAATATACACTTGAGGACTTTATCTCTACAGGCCTCCAAGAGTCTATTTTTACTGGGAAAAAGGTTTTTAAAGAAGAGTGATGTTTATGTAATCAGCATCAGGAGTTTGTGGTTAGTTGTTTTAAAATAAATTCCCTGCTGAGACAAGTAATATATTTACATGAAGTTATTTCTAGAAAATGCCTTCTCTGCCCTGGCCCTAATGTTACTTTCATTCTTAGTTTCACACCTGCCAAACCTATTACAAACTACAGGAATGATTGCATTGCTTGGACTCAGGAGGAAAATGTATTTTGTTACTGCAGCAGAAATACTGAATTCATTTTTTTGCCTAAATAATATACTCACCTGACAATTATGTGAATATAGGATTTGAGAAATAATTATTATGTTTGTAAATCAAACTAGATAAAAGAAACTCTATAATTTCAAAGTATGGCTCAGATCAAGAAAGCTTCAGACTATTGAAAGGACTACTTACATATTCTTGTTTAGCTCAATGTGAGACCTAAATAACTCCCCTGTATTTCTCTGTGAGCTGATCACCAAATCACAGCTGAAATGCAACGAGTAGATTTATTTCATTAGGTCACTAACTGGGGGTGCCTAGACACCACTGTGCTGTAGAAACACAGGAAATGGGGTAGCAGGCAGAGCTGGGCTTGGTCCCATCCCAGTGGGGCAGGGAACGTGCTGCCTGCCCCAGGATATCAAGGGGCCTCACACTCGTGCAGCTCATCACAATGCTCTGCTTTTGTGACCTCTGAGATTTTTGATCTCTTTCCCAGCAGGACACTCAAGTCTGTCTGTGAGAGGTGCCTCTTAAGTTTCTGATAGCTTCTATATTATCTCTACAGAAGTTCTGCTTCTCAAAACAGACAGAGGATAATCAGCAGTAAATATGTGAAGTTTCCCACATGGATATTCTTAGTCTGCCCAGACACAAGGTCACTTGAGCAACCCTATCATCCTCCTAGTCAAATCTTGCATTTTTAACCTTTTCCTCCCAACTATATTATTCTAGTTGCCAAATCCTGTATTAACTGAGATTAAATATGTTGTCAAAACGATATGTGAAGTGAAGGATGTGTGTGAGTTGGCACAGGCAGGCAGCCAGAACAGCCACAAAACCACAGCTGAAATGCAAAGAGTAAATTTACTTCATTACTTTGATCACCCTTTGCTCAGGGTGATCCCGAGCCAGTGCCTGGGCAGAGACAGTCAAGCAGGAACACAGGCACTGTCAGGCTCAGTCCAAGTGGCAGGTGGCAAGCAGTGGGTCTGCTGTTTCCACCAGTTTCTCAAGGTCCTGTACACATGTGGTTTATCAGTATGCTGTGATCTCCTCTCAGTCTTTTGTGATCTCTGAACTTCAATCCTCTTTCCCCTCAAACCAAGATTCTTGAGCAGGTCTGTGAGACTGCCTCCAAGTCACTCTGAAAACCTATGCTATACCTACACAGAAATTCTATTTCTCTAAACAGACAGATGGTAAACAGCAGTAGGTATAATATATGGGGATCTCCACACTGTTACTCTCCAGGCTTTGGCATTCCCAGCTGCAAAGTCATTTGAGCTAATCTACCATCCTTCTCACCATTCTTCCATTTTTAATTCTTCTTGCCTAACAGAAGGGATTTTATAGGGTAGCCTTACGTTTTTACTGATTTCTTTTTAAAAATACCAAAAATACAATTGCTTCACAGCATAAATAAAAATCCCGGGCTACAGAAAGTACTGTGTTGGATCGAATCAGTGTTTCAGCTCTGACCAAGAAGTGTTTTAGGTATCTCAAAGGGCGGTTATCTTTAAAACAGTCTGTTGTAAATTGTGCTATGCAGCAATCTGACTCATGCCCCCAAACCATGAATATTTTTATTATATTTTATATATTTTATTATATTTTATATATTTTATATATTTTATTATATTTTTAATATACAAATTACAATCTGCAATAGTGGATGATCATACTACTCATATTGATAGGGACAGTGGAACATAACAGCATTTTACTCACTTGATAAGGATGGTAGAACAAAACAGCATTTTACTTTTATCAGATAAAGGGAACAATGTAGCCTTGGAGAAGCAGACAAAACAGAAGTCAGGCAAAACACAAGGAGGATGCCAGCTCAGCTCTGCAAGGCTGACAAAGTAAAGATTATACAAAACAACAATATCGCACTTACTCAAAAGCAGGGATCAAGGTACAGCCACATTGAAAGGATACAATATGCTGGAGACCACTAAAGAAGATTCCAAAGAACCATAAAAAGACTTTCAACAAGGGGTGTGAGCTGAAACTTTTCACCCAACT
>JAODKT010001744.1:30114709-30158851 GCA_027576195.1 Cossypha heuglini
ATAATTTATTTATATAATATAAATAATAAATCAAATTAGAGGATGGCTTTTGATAATGTAATGTACCCAAGAGATTTTTTTCTTGAAGGCATGAGGCACCTTGTATTGAAAATCTCACGGAAATATAGACTATTTGTATATCACGGAGGTATACAAATAGTCAGAAGCCTGTAATAGCAAGTTCCCCGTAGCACATTGTACTCGCTTATAAATGGAGGAGCTTTAATCTCTCAAAACCAATCTGCTCCCCACCCCATCCTGTGGGAGCAAAGGTGATGGCCATGTGATATGGTAGATAATCTTGTCTTTAACTATGTAGGTCTTATTACACTGTTGGTCTCTAGGCAGAGTTTAGAAGACCCCCTGGGACATTCTGATCATCACAATACCTCTGTTGCAAACTGAATAAATATATTTATAATAATGTTGCAAAGTTCAAAGCAAGGAGCAGAGATTATTTATTTTGAAATAAAATTGATTCACCCATTTGCAAACAATGTGTGTAGACAAACTGTCACATCCACCTCTTTGGAAGCTGCTAAGTGTGTATTCCCACTTAGTCTGGAGAGAATCACCTGAGGCAAGACGGAGGGCAAGAGACTCAACCTTTGGTGGCCTCTTCACATTTCCAGAATTGTCACTACCTGGGTGTCCTGAGAAGCTGCAAGTGGATGTGAGCCTGATGAAGTTCTATTGTGAGTGCCACCAGAAGCTGTCAGTCTCACAGCCATCTTGCTGGCTTTGTCTTGTAGATTTTCAGGGAGGCACAAATTCATATCCAGAGAGCCTTCTTTGCTAGATATGCCTGGAAATGTCCGCCCTGGCCATAGAGACCTGATGGGGCTTTGGAACACAGGGATGAGGTCTTGGTGGCTGGTATGAAACACTGGTAAGAAGCACAGACAGGGGATAGAACCGTGGTGTTGGCAGTGGCACTACAGCAACCCCGGCCATGTGTTCTTGGGCCACAGTGCTCGTGGAGAGAGCACTGGGTGAGAATGGCCCATTTTTGATGTTACCTAGAGCTGGATAGTGGCCTCCAAGGTAACTAACACCACCAAAGTGTGTACTGATGTTACCAGATGATGAATTGTCTGCACCGAGTGAACTAACATAATGCTTATTCTTCAAAATCCACTGGCCTGTGGAACTGCACAATGCCCATTGTGTAAGGAGAACTGGAAGTCCACTAGCCCCAGTGTTCTGCCAGTTACACCTGGTGTCAGTCAGCCAGCTGTAACTTTGGGGTCACCCACCAGTAAGGATCCCCAAAGAGACCTCTAGGACACATGCATAAAGGAGAGGGAAAAAGTGCTCATGAGTTTGGGGAAATGATTATCATATTTATGTTTATTCTGGAAAAAACAATAGGAATTTATATGCTAAACAGAAACAGAAACTTTCCTGTACTCAGCTTGCACTGTGTTTGGAGGAGATATCCCCTTTGTTCATCCAGCCAAGTAAAGAATGCCTGCTTCTTAATGTATATTGGTGTTAAAGAGTTTTTTATTTTTACTAATTTTTTTGCAACACTGAGACTGTGATGTTGGCCACTGACCTTCCCCATGTGACGGATTGTGACCTTACTGCTTTATCTGGGTACCGAGTCTCACCCAGTCAGCTCATGCCTGGACTCGAGCTGAGTCAATTGTTGAGGTTTGGAGTGTTGACTGAGGCCTTTGGTGCCAGTGCTGTTTGAGGAGAGTTTTTTATTGCTGGTCTTAGTGTCCAATGACAGATCCATCAGAGGAACCTCCTCAGCCTTGACAGGTTCAGGCAACTGAGGCATCCAGGAGTGCTCTCAGCAGCAGAGGTGAGCTGGAAGGGGAAATTATCTTGCAGAGCTGGGAGGGTTTATTTCTTGAGGGACCTGGGCACTTCTACTCTTTTGTTGTTCCCTCAAAGGCAGATGCTCCCCAGCCACAGACCTGCATCTCTGCAGCTGATCCCAGGCAGATGTTCCCAGACAGAGGTCCTCAGGGCCGGCCTGTGTTCCGGTGCTTTTCCCTTCAGGCCTGTCCTTAGGCTCACCACACCTTCTGCCCCCACATCCTGGGCTCTGCTGTCCTACCAGCCTGCATCGCTTGGTGCAAACCTGCTGTAGCACCAACCAGATCCCTCCTAGAGAGTCATAACTTGGTGCTTCTCTCTGCATCCCCCCAGGGCCATAATCTGCCAGGGCAGGAGCCCAAAAAGTTCAGCAAGGGAGAAGCACAAAGTCCTGCCCCTGAGGAAAGGTCTCCCCTGGCACCAGCAGGAAACCAGCTTGGCAGACAAAGCCCAGGAGGTCGTGGGAGGCACCAAGCTGATCATAAGCCAGCAATGTGCCCTTGCCACTAATGGTGTCCTGCACTGCTTCAGGAGCTTTGTCAGCAGAACTAAGAAGCTGATCCTTTGTCTGGAGCACTGTGTTTGGTTCTGAGCTCCCCAGTACAAGGGAGCTGCACGTTCTGGACAGAGTCCAGCAAAGGACCATGAAGATCATCAGGGGACTAAAGCATTTCTGCTTGGAGGATAGGCTGAGCAAGCTGGGATGGCTCAGCCTGGAGAGCAGAGGGCTCAGAAAGGATCTGGTCAATGTGCAAAAAGGCCAGAACCTAAAAAGGATGCTGCAAAGAAGACAGAGCCAGGCTCTTTCCAGCAATGTCTTGTGACAGGAGAGAGAATATTGGACATGAATGAGAGAATATTGAAGAGCAGATTGGACATGGCTCTGGGTAAGTGGCTCTAACAGTCTCTGCTGAAACAGAAAACCTTGATGAGATGACATCCAGAGACCCCTTCCAAGCTCAATCTTTGTGTGATTCTATGAAGGAATTTAAGTTATATAAAGAATCTAGTCTAATAATTTCATTTTGGAGATATTAAATAAGAAAGTAAGGCATGTAGTACAACTCTGCTTTGCTTATACTCGTTAGTCATCTGCAAGACACATACTGGAATGTATGATACAAGTCCAGTTTCTGCCACTGGGCTGAATATAGGACTGCTAGGAAAGACTCAAATCCATTATGACACAGAATAAATGCTTTCTTTCTCTTCTGCTGATCTTGTACTTCTTTTTCAGCTGAAACTCTTCAATCTTCTTGACCTTACTTTCTACTTCCTAGTGTTGTCCTTGTTTTCAATTATAAAAACCATCACCTTTAAAATAATTTATTCACAAGGGAACAAAACCAGTAACAAAATCACAAAACACTACTTCTATTATTAGAAAGAAACCAAAACTTCCCTCTGCTTGACCCTTACTCCAAGCTATTTTCTTCATGTTCTTCTTTTTCTCAAACAAATTAGTCATGTTTTCAGGCTATCTGCTACACAGTAATCTTCTTCCCTTTGCAGTGTCTTCAGTCTTTTTCTCCAGTCAGAATGAAGGTCCAATCTTTCCATAAAGTGACAGCGTACTGCATGACCAGCCCAAAATTATGTCCTCCAAATGGAGTAAACAAAATAAAATATTTAATATGTGAATGGAGCAAAGTCCATAACCTTAAATAGTGCATTCCAATCTACTTAAATAATGTAAATTTTTAAAAAAGAGAGAGAGAAAAGTAATGCCTACAGATTTTCTGAGCTATAATTATGCCTCAGGAAATATTCATACATATATAAAAGATATGTCTTAAAAAAAAATTTAAAATACACAAACAGGGATTAGGCAATTCATGTGTATTGAACAACCTTTTAAAAATCTGTTTGGCTTGTACTTCTGAGTTTCAGAAATTAGGAGGTGGGTCCACATGATTTAAACTGTCAGTCAACAGTGTGTATGCATTTTCATTAATGTAATCTTAGCTACTTCCTCAATCCAGTAGGCTGCCAGTGCCACATACTATAGTGTCCCTTTTCAGCATTTGTGTTGTATAACATGAATGTCCCCTGATATTTGTATGACTAAACTTAAAAAAATGTATTAACCATGAAAGGCTTTTGTTCCTGTTGCAGAGACTACATGACAATGTCAGATAAATGTTACAGACATGTTTGCTGTGTACTGTGTGTGCCACATTTAGGAGCGTATGGAAATGTCATTAAGTTGCTTCTATTGCGTTGAAACAGTAATTTCAGATTAGTCCTTTCCCTTGGTCCAACCCTATGTCTTACTGCTTACCATCCTTTTAAGTGTATAAACCAGCAGTGCGTAACTGACTTCTTCATCTTTTAACAATTAACTCTCAATAGAGACAGCAAACACACTTTGCTCTAAAATACAGTGACTGATTCCCTTTCACTCACATGCTTCAAGATAGCTGCAAAGCAAGGAGCTGCAGAACTGGAGTTCTGTGATATCCAGGGGATAGAAAGGAGTCTTTACCTGTTTGCGTAGGCACGCAGTCACCAGTGACACACTCCAGGTGTGGAGCTTCAAGAGAGCATCTGCTTGGACAAACAAACATTTTCAGACAAACCCATGCAACCCTCCAACAAGTGATACACAGAGGCAGACAGGACATTAAACAAAATACACAGAAAAAAAGGTTGGTAAGCAAATGTTTTCATTTATCATTCAGATGCTGGAAAAGGAACTGGGTATAAACAGCTCAATTACAATGCCTGCCTTTCTTTTATAGATAATTTCTTATTTTACATAAAACAACTGCATACATCAGAAGCAAATTTAGAGATATCCTTTTTTTGGCTTGCATTAAAATTTTCTGAAACTCTGCTTCATCCAGAGAAACATCTCAGTCTATTCCTACTAATTATATAGTATGGTAAGCTTCAAAACTCAGATTTTACTTCCTATTGGTTAGATTGCTTTTAGCAAAGGTAGCATGTTGTTTCACTGAAAAAGCTGACAGATTACTTGGAAAACATAACTTTTACCAAAATTTTTGGTAAATATTTGGGCTCCCTGTATTTAGAAACCTTCCCTGTTTGTCATTATTCATGTGGTTGCCAGAAAAGACTGAAAAATAGCCCACTGTGTATTTTGATACCACCAACTTCTTCCTTTTGAATTTTATTTCATTTTCTAAAGAGATAGTTAAGAATACTTAAAAGATATTTAAGAATATCACTTTTCATCAAAAGGAAATGTTTTTGATCCTTGTGATTACAGAGGAACAGCTGAAAAGGAAACAAAAGACGAACGAAGCAGAGAAAGTAAGTAAACAAAACCCCGCTTTTCCCTGCTTTATGAATCTATGGCACAAAAAGAGCCATTACAAACCAAAACTAGTGAGTTTGGTGACCAATTAAGTAATTAATTAAATTGAAATTTTGTAGTTCAAAATTTCAAAGCAGCGGTTATGCAGCAATTGCTCAAAACACTAAGTCTTTTAAAATATCATTTCCACCTTGCAAAGCTCATATGAAAGAAAATCTTGCAAGCACTTTTAAGGTCATTGTAACATTAACTATGAGAGCAGTTACAGAAAGTTATTTCTCAGGTATTTCAGGGACATCAGATGCCTTAGAGAGCTAAGACATGAAGGCATAGAGGCCAACACATAGGGCTGTTTACATTCCCTTGGAACTGGAGAACATGTCTGGATAGTCCTGCTGGCTCTTCAAATGACTGAATGATTCTTGTGCTATTGCTCTCCTCAGTACATTCCTTGCTTCCCAGAGTTACCCTCCCTGCACAAGCAAAGCTGCAGACTTGTAGTAGATCTGTGTTTGAGGTGACAACTCTGTTGTCTTGTTTTCCTTTTTCCTAAGGGAATAATGGCAGATCAGAGCCAGACAAAGAAAAAGTAAGCTCCGGTTAAGGAAGATAGCCGTCAGTTTCCATTGAAATAATACTTCTTTGGCATAGAATGCTCTCAAAAGATAAATAGATTAAGACTAAGGACTGGAAATAACCAGACTGCACATTAATTAAAACAAGGCTAAAGGAATTACTTAGTTATTCTGAGATCATTTTTCAAATGCACTTTCCAAGACTTTTGAGTAAATTTACCGGGTGCAATATGAGAAAATATCCCAGAGCATCCAAGCCTGGATGGAAATCTGAGCAACCTGGTCCAGTGGGAGGTGTCCCCATCCATGGCGGGGGGGCTGGAATTAGGTGATGTTTAAGGTCCTTTCCAACCCAAACTGTTCTATGATTCTATAACTCTTTATGGACTTACTGGGCTAAGTTTATTTCTGAGCATGTTGAGATAAAATCTCAGTACACATGCAAAAAAATTCCTCTTTGTGGAAACTTGGTGAAAATAATGCAAACAAGAGATGATACAATCAGATTTCATACTTTGACAGACAGCCTCTAAAAATCCCCAAATGCTACAAAACAACCAAACAACCAAACTATGCCAGAATTTGTCAGTAGCTCAGTAGCTGATATTGTAAGGATACAAAGGATTTAGACTGCAAATTAAGCATGCATTTGATACCTCCTTGGAAAAAACTGGTTTGCATTTACAGCAAAATCAAGACTTATCACAGTGTGTGAATTTTGCTTCTGAAGTGTTTTGAATTTGTCTAAATTTGAGAAAATATTTCATTGTTCTGAGAAGCCCCTTAATTTGGAGTGCAATTTAATTTCCTGTGCATGTAATTTTTGTGAATACTTTGGAGAAACCTTATAAGCAATAATCAAAGGAAAAGTAGGTTGTATTCCATTGTATTTAGAATACTGCAGTCATAGGCTTTTCATTCCAGGCATACAGCAGGTAACAGCAGTATGATTTCTGCAGTGCAGCTGGCTGTAGGACTGTAGTCTCTCTCCGAGATGTATGCTCTTTCACAGTAGTTACTCTTTCCTAAAATTCACTCTTCCTCTATATGGTCTATATTTCCCCCTTAATTTTCTTTGTTTTCTGCTGCATAAACAGTATTTTTCCCAAACAATTCTAAAACAAGGATTTGTGGGCCTTTCCAATCACATTCAAGTGAAAAGGGTGAACTAAAACTAATCCTGACACAGCTTTGAGGACTAAATATTTTTTCCTCTGTTTTTTTCTGCTTTGACTTCTTGCTTATATACTGTGGCTATTTTTGGCAATGGAAGTAATGTAAAAATGCTGAAAGAAAGCTAAAGTTGAAACCTAGTCTAACATCATCATCCCTTTTATTTATTTTCTCTTAAGATTATGTGTTTACTGGTTCTGTTTATGAAGTCTGCCAATTCGACTTTGCCCAGAGCAAAATTTACTGGTTGATTCATTTTAATGAATCTTGCATGCTTGCATGTGGCAAAGAAAGCTGAGTAAAGGTTTCCAAATCACAGACGAGCCGTGACACTCCGGAAGTCTCATTTTTGTGCCCTTGGCCATTAAACAATAACATACTGAGAAAGGTAGAAAGTCAGTAAGGGAGCCACATGAGCTTAAACACAGGGCCTTTCAATGGCACATCTATTGTAAGACTAAACTTGCAGCTACTTTAATTGTTTCTTAACATAGAAAAATAAGACATTTTGCCTGATAGGCAACACAATGTAATCAAGAAGAGCTGACAGATTTCAAGGTAACTAAGAATGTCTCTTTACAAATTAAAGACTTCAGAAACTGATGGGTTTAGAATTTTTCTTTAGAACATTAAAATATTGTGCCTTACATGCTTTAACTTTGTATATTTATGTGCAATTAATGTCACAATGCTTTCATTTTTAAGCCGCTCTTTTACAGATACATCTCATATGCTTTATAGTATGCTTTATAGTTTCTGGAAGAATTTTACTGCACTGAATTTTACAAGTATATTCACTGTATATTGTTTAAAATGTAAACAAGCTTGAGGAATATACCAAACGTACAGCTTGTCAGTAAGATATTTCCAAACTACAGAGTGGAGGCCATTTAGAGAAGCCTCTCAGTTTGCTGAAGTGTTCTTGAATCCTCGACGGCCACAAAAGACATTTCAAATATTTGTAGTTATCATGGCTGAAACTTTATAAAGAAGGCTGGTCAATGCTACATGTATTATGTTCTAGGGACCTTGCATGATCTTCACTAGTCCTTCGCTATGACCGTTTGAAAATATGACAATTAATTTTTGCCTGAAATACTTTACAGAAGTTAATAATTTTTATGCTTAAAGGTGGTTTTCCAAATCTCAATATATGTTTGTGCATAATTTTGCTTGAGACTACAGGGTGCTATTGTAAATAATGTAAATAATATAAATATTGCAAAGTTATTAAGCACCATTTATTTCAAATGCCAGAAAATCCTATGGTGAAAACTGGATACTTAAGAAGATGCACAAGTTCCACAGTATGCTGCCTGCAATTTGTGTATGTTCATCAGACTGTTTAAACTTTTGGTCTCAAACTATCTCTATTCTATCAGACTAGAAAATACAACTTAGGCAGCAAAGAACAACATTTGGTACATCTTACAGGTGTATTGTACATAACATACTTTCATATTATACATATGATAGTATGCTTGGTTTGTTTGTTTCCATCTTTTTTAGGATTTGCAGTGTGACAGTAAAAAATCTAGACATAATTTTGATTACAAGTTAAAAATCCTGCACAATCATTTTTTTTACTCTCAACTCCCTTTTTCTTTTTTGTACCCTTGTGGGATTTTTTATTCTAGTAAATGCCAATAAGGTATCTTTAACAGCTCTCAAACTAATTGGTGGAATTGTAATTAGCTTATTAACTTCCAGTCTATGTCTTAAAACTCAGTGTTAATTATTATAATGTATGTATTTTATATGTCTGAGATCACTAAATCTGTTCTTGCCCTGCTCCAAGCATGCTGTGCACATGGCTTTCAACAGTTGCTGGAGGAATAGTGGTGCTGTGTGTCTCTCTGAAGATCTTTCTGCCCTACTTCTGGGAAGATCTAATCTACTTCTTGAGGCGGAAGAGGTCAAAGGCAACAGTAAAGAAGTGGGCAAAAAATGGAATTCTCTCCTTAATTGACCTTTTCATGCAGAGAGTGGAAAAAAATCCCCACAAGCCATTCCTTAACTATGAAGGGATGGTGTACACTTACCAGGATGTGGACAGGAGGAGTAACAGGGTAGCACAGGCCTTCCTACGCTATGGGAATCTGAAAAAAGGGGACACTGTGGCCCTGCTCATGGGTAATGGACCTGACTTCATCCATGTCTGGTTCGGGCTGGCCAAGCTGGGCTTCATCGTGGCCTTTCTCAACATCAACATCCACTCAAGATCTCTCCTGCACTGCATTAATACGTGCTCAGCAAAAGCACTGGTCATAGGAGAAGGTAAGTTCTGTGTTGTGTTTCACTTACTGCTTACTTTCTACCACTTCCTGCATTTATCAAAAACAGAAAATCAGAGCCCTTCAAAGATGCAAGTTCTTTATATATACACACATTTGAAAGTAGGGAAGAAAAAAAGGAGGAAAAGTAAGGAAAGATAGTATTTTCTACCAAGGACAGAAAAGAGACCATGTTAAAATTTCAAGGATATAAGCACAAAATAAGCCCCCTGCAATTAATTAGTAGAACGAAAGTCTTAAATCTGAAACTCTCCAAGTACTGGAAAAGCTACCAAGAGTAATAATCATGCATCAGCAAGAAAACAGCCTTGGGAGATATATTAGCATAATTTGATTTCCGTTTCTATTTGTTGATTTATGTGGTTTATATAAAACTTCACTGACTACACGAAGACACAGATGCCCTTTGTAGTCATGATTTCTTTCAGCTCAAAATACTTATATAAAAATTTATGTTACTTTATAACTATTTTAAAGTATTGATCCCAAGGTAGCATTGCTTGGAGCAAAGATTACAGCCCAACAAGCTGCAGTTTTGTCCCTGTTCACGGCATATTATGCAATATTAGGCAATTTTTTTTACATTCTACTCTTGTTTTCCCATCTTTTATACAGGTTGGCAATAATACCACAATTCCATATGAACTTGTGAGGGTTTGCTCTTTGGAATGCACACCAAGCTTCAAAACAAATGTGATTAAATTAAATCCTATATATTAGCATCAGCAACTAAGTTCATGGTCTTTTACAGATTACAATTAAAGCCACATGAGAAATACAGAGAAATTAAACATCATGATTTTTTTGCACTGTCCAGTTTGCAGGTTAGCCCTCCTATGGCTGCGATAGGTTTATACAGTGATATGATGTATAATTTCAGTGCTGGAAATCAGGTCTGTAGTTATACTTATTTTAATAATTAGCATGGCTTTTGGTTTGTTTGTTTGTTTGTTTGTTTGTTTGTTTGTTTGTTTTAACTTGGCAGATTGTTTGGGATCAATAGAGAAAGAATTTATTTTGAATCTCTTGGAAAGTAATGTTGCTGTCTGGCTGATGAGCACCAGTTCTCCTTCCCAACATGTTCACACTCTACCAGACAAACTCGACAAGGTGTCTGATAATCCTGTTCCATTTCATCTTAGAGCTGTCACTGACACAAGAAACACAGCTCTGTATATCTTCACTTCGGGAAGCACAGGTAAGGATACGTACTAAAAAAGTACAGTTGAATGAAAATGAAGGCAGTATAAATTTAGCAACAAGACATGAAAAGACAGGGCTTGAATTTCTAAGACAAGACAGGGAGGAATTCATTTATTTAGAAACACAGTACACTTTAAACTATGCTTTGCCATGGCATAACAAGGGTGTAATTTCAGTTACTGAACCTCTACGTAGATACTCCATGGCTGAAATTAATTTCTTGAAGATAAAGCAAATGAAGTCAATCTCTAAGAGTTGCTCAGAAAGGAAGAATAGTGGAACCTCTGCTTTTGATTCTGAAAAGGAAGTTATTTCTAGAGTGGAAGAAATGGGGAAATCCATCCACTAGTCAATCCAAATAACGTTGTAGAAGCTATTTCTATTGCAAATAGAAGCTGAGAGACACAGTGGCTCTTCAGAAGAAATCCCATTCTCATTTTCTTGCAAGGGAAACCTGTATGCAGAGTTGGCCTGCACACACCTGTGAAGGGCATGGACTTCGTCCCCCAGACAAAACAGACACCGCAGGGGAGTTGGGACTACATTATCTTTAAGGTCCCTTCCAACCCTAACCACTCCATAATTCTATGATGGAATAGCTTTAAAGGCAGAAAGAGTGAAGAAGCTGAGGGACTAAGGAGATGTAAAACAGTGAATGATAGGACAAAAATTCAGCAGAAGAGACAATTCTTCCTGTAATTTCCCTACATAATTCTACTTACAGCAAAACTATTAATACATGCAGTACATTTATAATGATTTGCTCTTTCCCTTTGACAGGTTTCCCAAAAGCTGCTATCATCACTCATCTAAGAACTCTGGTTGTATCCTTAGTATTTGCTCAGTGTGGTGCAGTTTCTCAGGATGTTATGTATGTCACTCTTCCATTGTACCACATCAGTGCTTCACTTCTTGGCATCGGTGGATGCATTCAGTTAGGTAAAATTTACCTTCTAGTTAAGTTTCATTATTTGACAAGGCTATAACATACTAATATTGAGTGAATAACTGCTTGGTAAATCAAATATTATGTTTACCAAAAAACTTTTGTAATGTTATCATTTTATCACCTCTCCCATTTGCAGGCAATATCCAAGGTATTTGCATAGTTTCTAAACTAAATGTAGATTTATACAACCAATTGTTGTATAAATCCAACATAAAATGACTTGAGGTCTGTGCATTGTTAGCATCACTGCACATATTCTGTAGGTTTAACCTGAAGTCATATTTGTAGTCTATGCCAAAAGTCTGTAAAGGCATTCAGACAGGCATCTGAGGCTCGATCTTTAGCATCAGAAGTTATAAATGCATTGTGGAAGCCTAACCTTCTGAATGAGATTGCCTAAATGTGTTGTGAAGCTTTTTCAGTCTCTTATTTGAGTCTCACAGAGACTCATTTGAGACTCACAGAGTTAGATTCATCACACAGAAGTGAAAAAAAGGAAGAAGGACAAAACCTCCCCTTCTGAATTTGATAATGGGAGTTATTTGTAGAGAGCTAGCAACCAGATATTTTCCAGGTCCTTCTTTTCTGTCCCTGGAGTCTTGCCCAGATGCTGGGTTTTGGCATGCTAAGTATATTACTGGAGTGTTTTGGAAGACATTGCAGTGTTTGTTTATTCAGGAACAAGGCAGGCAGCCATGCTGGCTTACAGTAACTGCTGACAAGACTGCTTCTGCCTAACAGAAACACAAAGGGGATGGGAAAATGAGTGTATGAAGAGGTTTGAGGCTATGAATTGTCTTGGAACAGAAAATGTACAGTAACAGCTTTCTTGGATGATCAGATAGAGACTTGGGAGTCTGGGATTTGAATGACAAAGCTTTGAGGAGGATGAGGCTGAAGAGGTCTGAAAGGTTTCAAGATCAGGGAGGAACAAGCAAGTTGGGAACAAGTGGATTAGAAGGGATTCAAAATTTGGAAGGCCCTGGGAAGCTTCATAAGGGAAAAACAGGACTTGGGCAAAAAGGAATTTTTGAAAGGATAGAAACAGGGAAATTCATAAATTCTTGACTGAAAACACATAGGAAGGCAGAGGGTGGCAGATGTGAGAGGTGTAGAACAAGGTGGCTTTTGAAATGGAAAGTTCTGAAAGAGCATCAGGGTCAAAGAAATAAAAAAATGTTGATCGTCAGTTCTTAAGGAACAGAAGAAGGGGAGTGAAACAGAAACAACAAAGATAGCCATTTCCTTTCCACCCCTCGTCACACAAATAGAGAAGCTGTGAGCTACCATTTCCCCCATTCCAAGATCTTCTTTTTTCAGAATTAAACCAGTTCACAGTCTTGACAGAAACAAAATGTTTAGGCTGTGGCCTATTCCTGACAATGGAAGATGATTAAAATATTTGCTTCTGTTGCTTCTGCTAGTGTAAGTTTTTAGTTACTACTCAGAAAGTCTTAATTGTGCAAGTCACATTTAACAGACAGATACTGTTGGAAATAGATTACAATTTACTTAATTAGCTGAAGTTGCCATTAATTGAATTAAGAGAATGACAATTTTTTTGTTGTTGTTAGAATAGTGTTAGAAGACAAAGGGTTTATTTTAAAGGTTATTTTGAAATTTCTTATCTGTTTTCATCCCATAGGAGCGACCTGTGTTTTGAAGAAGAAATTTTCTGCAAGACATTTTTGGAATGACTGTAGGAAGTACAATGTTACCATGTTTTTATATATAGGAGAACTCTGCCGCTACCTCTGCAATCAGGCCTGTGTAAGTTCTGTTTGGAAAGGCAGCTTTAAGACACAGCAAATCTGAAAGTCGGACAGGTTCACCCATTTCTGAATAGCATAGTATTTTCAATGTTTGATAGTTTTTTCCCAGTGTATATAGAATTTAGGTCTTGTGTTCCTTGCTGTTACCAATAGCAATCATGTTTATGTCATCAAATGAAGTGGTGACAAAGGAACAAGCCTGGCAGGATAGGACACTTACACCCTGACACTCACAGAAGTGTCCCTGCAAAGCCAAGCTTGTTGGCTTTTCATCTGAGTGACCAGCAAGTCACAGGTCAGTCAGGAAAAGGTATAGGCTGTAAAAGCTTAATCATACTCTATGCCCAAATAAGAGTCTGAACCAGACTAAATGATTAAACAATTTCAGTGCTCCATTACAAAGTAGTAACTTATCAAGAAAGGTCTATTATGTTCAGCATTTAATGGATGATAACTAATTTTTAACTTTGAAACTGATTAATGAGTTTTTTTTAGTTTAGATCCTTTTCTTAAAGGTCTTCCAAAGGCACACTCTGTTTCATGCCTGTATATGTGATGATGGATATATCTGTATAAAACCAAATTACTAATAGAGTGGTGCAAAATCCTGGTCCTGCATGGGATAACAGTCTTAAAGACAGGTAAATCATGATCAGGTTTCGAACAAAGTAAAATGTCACCAAACAGTGACAAGTAAGTCTGAAAATACTCATTAAGTCGCAACTCTCCTTTCTTAATGATAGTGGGAAGCTTGGTTAATTTTTTTTTTAATTTTATACTTGGAGTTAAGATATTACTGAAGGGAGGTGACAAGAAGTATTCCTACCTACCTCAGAAAACATCATGTACAAGCACAAAGTTCAAATTATTTCCAATGGAATTGACCAGAGGTTGACGCAAAGACTAGGAACAAGGGAACATCTGAAAGAATTCTCCAGCTGGTTTGAAGAGAATCTTATTATTGAGTGGTCTGGATGCAGGAGAGGGATCAAAGATAAAAAGTATTAAAGGGTACCAGACAGGATAGCTGTTGGCCAGAACTCAAGCCTGTACAAACATTGTATCAGTAGATAAAAAACCACAAAGGTTTAGCTAGGCCAAACCAGTTGTGTAAAGGTTTCTCCTGTAGGAAAAAGCAATGAGAACTTCCTTTTCTTGTCTCCATAACAAAAATTTAACAAAGAAGAAATAGATACTTGGCTGGCAACTGGTAAGGTGGGAGAAACAGAGAGATGGCCTAGATGAGTTGAGGAAGGTGAGGTTGCTAACAGAGGTAGATCTACATCAGGGGTTCTGTCACAATCACGTATCTTAATAGACTATGACCACAAGTAACATATAACCAGATGTTGCATACATATGTAACATGTAACCTCTACATATAACCTCCACTGTACCACGCAGGTTCTTCTTCACTGAAATGAACCCATGCAGACTAAAAGGTCTGGTGTGGCTCAGGACTAGGGCTGGACATGAGGGGCCAGATGGAGTATGCTCTACGTCAAACACGGGGTGTCTGTCCTTCCCTCCTTTCACTGAGCATGCCCAGGTATCACAGATTGAGAAAGAACATAGATTTGGAAACCAGGAGGCACTTGGGGATTTCTTGAAGTGGGCAGAAACTCTGTGACTAATTACATCTACAGCAAGCTAACCAATTCAAGGTAGTTCAGGGAAATGCTGCAGATTGTTGTACCAGGCATGGACCAAGGTAAGAATGACAGTTTCTCCTATTGCTTGTTATCTCTCAAATTCTTGAGTTTTACTTCAAGTCTTACAGTATCACAAAATATATTGGGGAAAAAACCAAAACCTGTCCTTTCACCCTGAAGACAAAGTGCCAAAGAAGGGACATTATAGATCAAGGAAGTCTCCCAGTCAGCCTCCCTGCTGGTTTATAATAAGTTTGGATTTCATACATGTGATCAAAACATTTATCCCTTCAGATTTACCACAAAAATTGCAGAAGAAAACACATCTGATTAGGCAGAACCAGGGAATATCAAACTCCGGTTTGACTCCTGTGTTTAACAGGTGAAGTTTAGTCTGCATTTCAATTGATCCTATCATGGCAAATAATTAATCTGCCATAAAATGCAGTTCTGGATCAAATGAAGTCGTCTGTTAATACATAATTCACAAAACAATTTTATGTGAACATATTTGAAAGTCAAAAATTTGAAACTCTGCTAAAACATTTCAGTGTAATTACAAGGTGAAGTTCCATCTTCAAATCCCCTTAATATTATTTAGAAACGAAACATAATTTTACAGTTTTAGAGATTAGAATAACACTGCAACCAAAATGAAATGCATTTATTTGGTTTGAAGAAACCATTCCTGTCGACCTGAAATAAGTTTATTTTCTGCTGACATTTAGCCACAACAGTAACTTAATTTCTCAGTCCCACATACATGTCCAAAAAAGTGAGGGCTTCTCAGAGTTTTAACTACAATCCTAAAGGTAGGGTGCTGAGCAGTCCACTGCCATGCACTTATGTAAGTAAACTTTTGATTTAACCACAATGATTGCATAATTGACATGTAACAATAACACATTAGCAACTACATTTTGACTGCAGATTTTATTATCATTTTTTGATGTATCTGGATTTAAGATTAAAATTAATTAACTTAATTATATGAGATATTTTAAGCAGCTTTGAGTTATTCTGCTGCTTTTTCAGGTTTCATAAGGAACATGGCAGATGTGCAAAATTTTCTACCAATTATCATTACAAAAAGAATCCACTATTTTGTATCACAAGTGTTTCCTAAGGCACAATTTTGTTGATACAGGAAATATTCTCCCATAGAATATTCATTCTATGGGAAATGGCACTTCCTTAAAAATTATTTATTTACAGCTAAAATCTTTTAAATTTTGTAATAGACATCCGAGTTATAGAGTTCATAAGTAAAAATTAAAAAATCTACAGAAATAAACTTTTCACCCTGCAAAAACCCCTTAACCTCAGACTAAGATTTCTTATGCTTTTCTGTTTGATTAAAAAAAAAATACACAAAACCATTCTGTGAAGTATTTTAGTCAAGATGGCAGTTCATAAATGGAAATTGTTCTGTTAGAAAGTATTAGACCAATTTTAAAAGTGGGTCCAACTTTAAAAAGTGGGTCTAAATACCCACTTTTCTGAGCTACAGGATGTTTCTTTTTGTCTGTTCACAGAAAGAGGAGGACAGAGTCCACAAAGTGCGCATTGCTCTTGGAAATGGTATCAGACCTTCTGTATGGAAAGAATTTCTGATGAGGTTTGGCCCAATTAAAATATTTGAATTCTATGGGTCCACAGAAGGAAATCTTTCTTTCCTGAACTACACCAATAAAATAGGAGCTGTGGGCCGTGCTGGCATCTTCTCAAAGGTATCGGTTATCGAATCAACCAACCAATCAACCAATTAAGCATACAATAATTTAAAAAAAAAATTAAAAGGCATGGAAAAAACCAGAAATTATAAAGAACAGGAAGCAAGAAACTGCTTCCTTCTTTCCAGATACAATAAAATTTGGTTCATAAAAACAGAAACCTTATTCTTAGTCCCTTCTTCGACTCTATTCTCTGTAAAATATTTTTAAGCCACAATAAATATACACAATGAGTACATAGAAGCTTGTGTACCCAACTTTTACCCCAGAATATATTGAAAAAAAACCCCAAACTGATTGTGTAGAAGTGACTACCCACAGGACTGATTAATGATGATTTTTGTTAAAGTTTACTTATCATCCTGAAAACCCACATATATTAAAGGATGAGGCCAGAAACTAGTTTTGATTTGACTTTTGGTATGAACCAGGAGTTAGATATTCCAAAGCAAACTGACACAAATTTGCTCTTTCATTGCATCTCCATTCATTAAAATTAGTGTCACATTTTGAAAAAAGATTAGCAAAACAAAAAAAAAAAATCAAAATTCTCAGCAAATGAAGGAGAAAAATACTAATCTCAAAATATCGAAGGTATAAATCTACATATACAACCACTGTTGAAACTCTCAGTGTTTCTACCATAAAAACACCCTGACAGTCTTAAATGTTTTCCAATCTGTACAGTGTCCTTGAATCATGAACATTATGCTGCGATGGAATACTATTCAAACAATACTAAAGATTCAGATCAGTTAAGATTGAGACCAGATTAATGACTTCCAAATGATTTCTGCTTTTAATCTGAGATGCCAGAAATGCCTTGGCATGACCATGATAACAATTCTGCAAGACTTTCAGTCTTTTAGCAATCTTAACCATGAGAATGGAGATTGAGGCAGGAAACACTAATTAAATCATTAAGTTGTAAGTTTCCACTTGCACCTGTCTGGAGTAATTTTTGAGATGTCTGAAAATTTATTTTGGATTTTTTTTTTGTCAGAGAATCATCTTGATTTGCATTCCAGTGATATTAAGCCTCTACTTAGAAATGGATGGTAGTTTTAAAGCAAAAATGAAAATTTGATCAAATGCATTTTATCCTTCGTACAAATTATTTGAATCTGACCCTACTCTAAGACAATGGGCTTCTTTTTATCAGTAAAGGAGATGAACACTTGTCTGTATATGTATACTTACTGTTGCTTATCATGGTATAAACACTTTCTGATAATTGCATCTTAGAATACTGTCAGTTTGTTTCAGGCTGTCTCAAGTCTTCAAAAGTCAATAGGGACTATTCATTAATTCAAAGCAATTTTTATCAAAGCTAGAAAGTGAGTAAAAAAGATGTTTTTAAGTATGTATATGTACCATTTTTTTTTTTTTTTAGTTTCTACATTCTTTTGAGTTGTTGAAATATGATATCTGGAAACAAGAACTTATAAAAGATGAAAATGGAAGGTGTAATAAAGCACCCATAGGTAAGGAAAAATATTAGTTATCTATTAACTAACAGATAACTCAGTTTAGATGATGATATTTCTGTGAGCAACAGATTTTTGACACACACCTAGAACTTGAAAATGGCACTGGAAAATAGATCCAATCAGGGATCTGTTGCTAATACATGCAATAATATATCCAAATATTTATAATGTAACCCAAATGAAAAAATTACCGTCAGATAAGAACATGAGTAATATTTGGGGCCCATAATATTTTATTCTCACTTGAGAAAAACTTGTTCCTATTTCTGGGAAAATCAGATTTTTAGTGCTTCTTTAAAAAAAAAAAAAAAAATATATATATATATAGTAATTCCCACATGTTGTGCTTTGAGGCCAGATGTTTAAAGATGCTTTCTAGGTTTCAGATTTAAAATTCTGAGAAAGAACAGTACAGTTTCATATTATGGATCATATTTATCTATTTAGTGAGAAAACCAGAATTATTTATTTAGTATCTAGAGTTGCACAGGCTTTCCAAACTCCTACTTAGAATGGAATACTCCACCTCAAAGAGCTGAAACTCCCAGATTGAAAAGAAGGTATCCTCCTAGATGAGAATACCTTTGAGAAAAATCCTGAAAACTGAGTCTCACAAAAGACAGCACTACATTTATTGAAGCCACATCAAATATTCATGTGCCTGTGTACACATGCATGAATCCATCTACGTCAAAGTAAGCAGTTCTGGGGAAAAGGTCTTTAACATCACTAGTTTTAGTATGAAGATTTAATTCTCATAGAGATAAAATTCATGAAGGCAGAAGACAGGCTTGTACAGATAATCTAAATTATAATAGGTCATTATAATGTCGGATCTCAATGACATACAGTAGTACTGGTCATCAAATCAGCAATTATTATTGCTTATCTTTGATAACATAATAAGTATAACATAACATATTCTGAGAGTAGTACTGGAAAAAAAATAACAATCTTCTATTATTTCTGATAATACATTATTTTCTGATAATGTCCAAATCAAGAAAAATATTTATTCTTTTTTCTTGAAAGGAACTTGCTTCCTCACTACAGTTATATTAGAAACTGGATAAAAAAGTATTGGTTTAAATTCCCAGTTTTATGACATGACTAGAAAAATGTTGCAGGTTAATACACATATTTTTTAAGACAACTCTGAAGCTGTCACAATGTGAGACAGTAATGACAGCAAATTCACAAACTGGACTAGAAGATCCTCCTGTAAATTGACTTGGGGTTAGAGCAACTCATTTTTTAAATTCAACATTTTTGTCTGGTTTTTCTTTTGTTATAAATTAGGAATTGTATTAGCAGCAATGCCAGCTTCTCCTCTGAAAGGTAGTATGAGCTTTCACTCTGTTCTCCACATTGAGCACTGATTCAAAAAAATGAAGGGGATTTAATTTAAGAGGCCAAAATACAGCTATAAAGAAAATTATTTGTTTGAAAACATCTCATATGCTAAACATATGCTAAAGGAGTAAAATAAAAGTGTTTTGAAGACGGAATTGTCTTTTAACCTCAGGAGCACACTGAGAATAAAGCCAGTACTTATCACAGATACAATAAAATAACAGAATAATAAAAAAACATGCTTAAAGGGTATTCTGAATCAATTCCAGTGAAGTCAATGGAAGTTTTGCCCTTGTTATAAGCAGGACTTAGACAGGCAGCAACAAGGAGTGATGCGCAGTAGGGATATGCTTCAGACTCCAGGGACATCTTGATGGTCAGAAGACAGACACAGTGTGGCTTACAACTTGTTTTGTCGTGCCAGCACACCAGTGCTAGGGCAGTACCATCTCTATCCTCTTGGAAACCTCAAAGCACAAGATCTTAGGTACTATATATTTTGTCTCTACATGTATTTTTTTATTATCATCACCCTTTTCAAATGACAGACAAATCATATTTTCAACAGGTAAAGGCTTTTACCAGATAAGTGACATACATCACACTCCAAAAATCTCTTTGATGTGGTCCAGATTTTTGGAATACAAGAAAGCAAAATTATGTTCCCTTTTCCACTCATCCATTTCTGCTGTTCAGGGCTTATCTAAGGAAATGTAGCAATAAGACACGTGGAACAGATGTGGCTTTCCAAAGGAGTTTTAACATGATAAATTATGCTCTTAATAGCTCACTCTGTATATGCTTATTTGCATCCTCTTTTCATGGCCTGTAGGTAAACCTGGTCTTCTAGTTTTTCGAGTTACTGAGGATGCCCCATTTTCTGGATATGTTGGAAATAAAGAAGCCTCAGAGAAGAAACTCCTGCGTAATGTGTTTGTGGAAGGAGATGTGTATCTTGACACAGGAGACCTCCTAGTGATGGATGAGGATGGGTTTCTCTACTTCAGTGACCGGGTGGGAGACACTTTCAGGTATAGCACGAAGTGTAAATCCAAGGAGCAGGACTAGATGACACAGGTCAGACTCAAACCTGATAAATGCCAATTTTCTTTAAAAAGCCACTAAGGATAGGAATCAAATCCACCAAATTTGGAGTAGAGTGTTGGACACCCTACTTCAACACAGTAGATTTTTTCAAATTTGGCACTTCTTATATCTTTGGGATCTCAAATGAGGTGGCTAAACTAAACAAGAAAAGGATTTGTCTGTCCATCTACATTCTTCAGTTAAGAATGCAGTCCACATTAAAAGCAGTCCTCCATCATATAAAGAATAAAAAATGTGTAAGTTAACATCTATATTAATATAAGAAATTTTTCGACAGGTGGAAAGGAGAAAATGTTGCCACTTCAGAAGTTGCAGAGATCATTGGTATGATGGATTTTGTCCAAGAAGTTAACGTTTATGGTGTAAGCATAAAAAGTAAGACACTCCCTACAATTTAAGAATACAAAATGAAGATAGTAGTTACTTACTGTAACCTTCCTGTTCTTGCAACTGCACACACAAATACATGCACGGATGTAAGTGGTTTCAGCTTGGCAATTCAGGCTTCGCTATAGTGTTTCGAAATTTCTGTTTCAGCAAAGTGCTATATTTAATAAACATCACGTGCTGAAATTTTGTAATGAATGGAAGAAACATTGGGATAAATTAAAAATTGTAACACAGAAGTGAGAAATATGAAGTGAGAAATACAGAGTTATGATCCACACAAGATCTGAAAAATGGTAAAATAGAGTATATTAAAAGGTAACATTTGAAACCATTATCTTATGAGTACTATCCAAGAACATATATATTTTTTCATAATTGGAATGTTCTCAATCATATATGATGCTTCATAAAAATATACAATACCATGCTGAAAAGCTGTAGGAAAATAAATTACAAAATTAGAAAATCTCTCAGAAGATGCAGCCATTGAAGGAACAGGTTGGAGAAGATAAACTTTTAGTGGTAACTGTTCATCATTTCCTTTGAAGGAAAATAAAGTCTAGTATTAAAAGAAACTAGTCAAATGAAGAAGAAGCTGTCAAGAGACATGAGAGAGAGATGGGAAACACAATGGGTTCAAAGAAAGAGGGTACACAAAAATAAAATTAAAAGGCCATCTTCTGAATGGTTGATCAGTAGGTGGCAGTCATACAGTGCATGCAAATAAAACTGTAGTCTAATGTTCAAAGCATCTCTCATTGTCATCTGCAGTTGGAGCTGATGGGAGATCCTCTAAAGGGTTATTGCTACCTCAGGCAGAAATGGTTCATAAAAAAAAGCCTCAAAATTCACATCAATTTTTGGTTGTAGTGTCAATAAAATCTAGATAGCATAGTCTTTCCTATTTCTATAGTGATTAGAGTCTGAAATATTTCCCAGACCAAATTTCACAGCATATCATCAGTTCAGTAACAGCTGATACATTTTCAGGAAAAGGAACACCCATATTTTTTCTTTCTGGTGCCTTTAGGCACACCTCAAGGCTACTATTTTTTCTGAACAGATTTAACTGTGGCAGCTGATTTTTTCCAACTTAGATGTTTTCTCCACTTAGAATTTGCACTTGTGCTTCAATAAATAGAATACAGGAGCTATGTCTGGTACATATTTTTGAAAGGGGTTTTGTTTCTGTTAGCATGTCAAACATAATTTAATGTCTGCAATTTACTAGGACCCACTTACTCTGTCACAAATTTGTCTGTGAAATAGAGTGCAAAGCAGTCAGTACTGCCCATACAGCGTACAATAGGCATTTAACTTTTTATACAAGTACAATCTCCAACATGTCTATGTCCATCCTATTGCATTAATCTTTGTGTGAGTACATTCAGGTTGTTTTTTTTTTTTTTTTAAATCAATAGTCCCTCTGATTTAATTAGACCATTATGTTACCAGTGTTCAGGTAGGAACAAAATCTAGCAGGCAATTTCCAGCTATGGAGAATTCCTATTAAAAAGACATCAGTGACACTTTTTAAATTGAATAAACCCACTGAAAGTAACTTTTTAAGTCTTCCAATACCATGTATAGTAAATAAAATATCATATACCTTATAAATAAAATATCACATACTTTATACTCAGTGATGTCTGAGAAAACAGGACAGATATTTCACAATATCAACTCATTTGTTCTGACTGATACTAAATGCCCTCAAATACACATTTTATACGTGAATTATTCACATATGCTCTTACTTTCAATATTATTTTTAAATTTTTTTTTAGATTATGAAGGAAGAACAGGGATGGCCGCTATTGTGCTGAAACGTTACCACACCTTTAATGGAGAAAGACTTTATAAGCATGTTGAGGACTTCCTTCCAAGTTATGCCCAACCACGCTTTGTGAGAATAATGGTATGACAATCAGTTGTCTCCTAGTTGTATTTATCTTCTGTCTGACCTGAAAATTGGTCTTTTCTATCATGTAATGCAGCGTGCATTTTACAAACAGTTTCAATAACTGAAAACAAAAGGTAATATTAGCCTAAATTACTAGTTCTATGATTGTTATTTTGATGAACTTTAGCAAATATATGATGAATTAAACTTCTATTTTGCTTTAAGGATCCATCTACACCTAAGAATCCTAGATGGGATTAATAGCTTGGCTGTTGGATTTTGCTTTGAAGTTCTTTAACTGGTGTTTTCTTCTAGTCAGTAGAAGATTAAACAAACACATGTAGTTGTACATGTGTAGTTGTACTCATAAGAGTATCTTCTTATAAAATGGTGACATGATCAATTCCAAACCTTTTCCTGATGTAGTTGTTCTTGAAGTGATTATTATTCACCATTACTGACAAGGCACCAAAGAAATACCAGGTTATTTACAACAGATAGCAAGATAAAAGTTTTATGGAGAAGATTTCCTAATATGACAATTAAAATGCACTCACATTTAAAGTACAAAAGCAAAACTGGGATACAATGCTTTTTTAAAGTGCAAGGATTACACCCCTTGTGAACTCTCAGGAGGCTGATCTGCAACCAGGCAGGAGAGCATGGACTGCAAAGGGTAGGAAAGGGCTCAACATTACATCATCTGAAAGTTTATAGCTCACAGTTTTCTACTGTTAATGGATGCTGGGAGACATTTTGCAGTTTTATGTTTCCTTAAATATTGACAAATTGTCTAAAAGGCAAAAATTCAAGAATATAGAGGCGGAGAAAAAAATCTTTTTCACTAACAGATTACTGTACTAAGTAAATGTACCTTCATATGCCGTAAGCATAGGTTATACTATCTATGGTGCTTTAGGACATAAGTGGCCTTCTCTGGGAAAAGCTTTTGGAACAGATCTGTCTAGTTCCACTAAAACTGAGCAAATCTATACAGAGCTCTAAGGTTGATATACATGGATTAAACCAGTTTGCATTTATGTATTCTCTGACTAAAGCTTTTTTTAGGTAACTGAGGAGGAGCCAAAGTAAACAAAGTTACTAGCAGTACTAATTAGCAAATATTTACACATGCACAAATTTTTATTTTAAAAAATTAAAATAAAAATAATGTTGTTACTTTACAAAATGTCTTAAAGGATTATAGCAGGATAAATGCTGAACTCAAAATTTTCTGTTTGGAAAAAAACTAATTCCTTTCTCTATGTCTTAGGAAAGAGGTCACCCTAAACAGAGTGACAAACAAATACTTGTAATCCTCATGCAAACTTGGATTAAAAACAAAATCAGTCTTGAAAAATTTTCAGCAGTCCGTATGTAGGTTTTTTCTAGTATGACTCGCAATTATGATTGACCAGTTTTGTGAAAATCAGACAGACTTATTTTTTGTTCTCAATATCTCCTACTTGATTCTAAAATAATAGCAGAGCCACGGGGACAAGGATGCAAGAAACCAGGGAACTCCGTGGCTCTGTTATGTTTTCCATCTGTATTTTTTTAACTTTCTTTCAACAAAAACTAAAAGTGGTTCTTTTCAGCATGGGAACTAAAAGAAAATATTCACTACGTTGGAAACACCGTATAAGTAATAACAATGCTTGAGAACAATCTGTTAGAAACTTCTCCCTTAATGTAAACAACATTTGAAAGGAGATTTATTTACATACCACTTCTGCTTGTATACGCCAACTATTGTGTGCAGAACAACTTGTTCATGAATTGGCATTTGAATAATTGCTGTATAGCAACTACTTATACAGACAAATAAGACAAGAAGGCATTTAACATTGTTGGGTTTAATGTTTTAAAGTACCACAAAACCAGTCAGCTCTCTGCAGAGCATCACCGAATATTTTGTACTCTAATGATTTTGTGGTGGACTGCCCTAAGGAAAGTTAAAAGAAAATACGTATTTTGAAACAGAATCTTGCAATCTTTTGTGTTGCTTTGGTAGGCAAATGAAAGAAATAAAATATTCATCTAGATTTAGATTTCACTGTGCTTGTGAATCTGATAATTGTTTAACTGAAGAAATTGTATAGTAAATGGTATGATCTATTTTATCCAGTAAGTACATCATATTTTCACAGATACAGACTGAAACGGAATATTGCACCTTACTTGGATTATTTCTTTTGTAGGATGTTATGCAAATTACTGCAACTTTCAAGCATCAGAAAATCCATCTGGCAAATGAAGGATTTAATCCAGAAATTATATCTGAACCTCTGTATTTCATGTATGAACCTGCACATTCCTATATTCCTTTGACAAGAGAGATATACCAGAAGGTGCTTTCTGGTGAAATACGTTTATAAAGCATAGAAATAAAATTACTCTATAATACAGAAGATTTTAGATGTTACTGAAACCATTTCAGCGGGAACCACTATGCAATATTTGTTCTAAAAATACAAGATATTCAAATTAATCTTATTGTTATAAAATCTGTCACTTCCAAAGACACAGGCGCAATAGTTATGTGTATTGTGTAAGCTGCATTGCATCTGCTCATATTATTTCCTCACACATGGGCTCACATATGCAAATTTTGTTTTACATTTCTCACTGATTCAAATTATTTCTTTCTAAGTCACCATTATCTTAATCTAGTTGAATATTTTACACCCTTACATTATTATTCTGACTCTGCTTTTGAAATTAATAAATAATTAGATAAATAATGTCCTAGGCATGAATGAAATGAGCCATGAGAAACATAAGCAAAATACTGCACTGCACAAGCACTGCCTATAGACCTCAGTTCAATGTTTGATAATTACATAATGTAATATTTAATCGCAGTATTTTATGTGATGCTCACCTTCAGACTTTTATGGAAAATAAACATTGAATTGTGAAATACACCTGTAGTATTTACTGTATTTTATTTTCCACAACTTACACCACACCTAACACAGATTATTTGCAAAAATTCACACTTGATGGTACATTATCTCTTCTTTTACTTACCAGTTTTCATATTCCTGAAGCTGAGTTGTCATGAAAACAGCACAAAATATACCATGTCTTCTAGCTTTTACTGGAAGTGAACACCTAGAAACTGTTAAAATGAGCTAGAAAGTTTCAAAGACAGAATCAGATATGAGAATATAACATTAGCATACCTGTTGGATGTACTTTCCTTGAGAAAAGTGTCATTTTCTCTCTTTATTTGTATTATGGAGATGTACTACAGACCACTGTCTTGCTGTCTGTTATTTCTTCTTTTCTCATACACCCTTTTACTCTCTACATTTATTCCTTCCCAACAGTCATTCTTCAGAAAAGGTTAAAATAGAGCACAGGACATCACATTTACCAAGATCTAAGAAGGAGATGGTTGAGGAATGAGTTTCTTACACCCACAAAATTACTGTGATTTCAAGATTCAGAAGAAATGTCCCATGCATTTGCAGAGAAGGATGAGTACCTATAACTCTTCTAAATCTAAATCCTTTTCTTCCTCACCTGTTGCTTTTTGGGCTTTCAATGGATCCCTCTTCGTTTCCATAGAGCAGAAAAAGAGGATATGAGAAGAAAACTAAGAAAATGAACAACTGTTTTTGCTGCAGAATTTTAAAAAGCTAATATTTTAAAATTTAACCCAATTATACCAGTTAATAAAGTGGCATTCCACACAGAAGACACAATTGGTGAAATCAATGAGAGGGAAGACAAAGAGCAGCAACATTAAATGAAATCTGGCTTTAATGCTGATCATGTACTTACAAGAGTCTACAAGTCTATAACTCAATCCTATGAGTGGATACTCCTCTTAACCTTCCTCTCTGGAAGGTTAAGCTTTTTTAATATTTAAGTCCTGGACTAAATGTTCCACAAAGCAGAATGCAGATTACGCCTGCTAGTCTCCTATATTACTCTATTTTGAGCCAAGACATGGAAGTAAGTTTTTATATTTCACATCTATTAAAAAATTAATTAGGATACTATTCTTTGCATAATATAATAAGAATTGCAATGTTATATATTTGCTACATACTAATATATACTATATATATATATACACACTATATGCACTATATATATATATACTATGTATGCTATACATATATATACCATATATACTATATAATACTAAATTTAGATAAATAGCTGACACTTCAAAATTTATGACTTTTTTAAAAAAAAACACAAACCACCATGATCTCTTGCATCTAAAATACTCTAAGGCAAGTTCTTTCTTTTTCCTCAAAAATCTGAAGTCTTTCACTTCCCTGGTACTTAAGCTACTAAAAAACCATTGTAATTCCCTAAGGTATATTAGTCAGGTTCAGAGCCATGCAAATATATATATGCATGATATTGTATTATCTGGATATTAAAAAGAATTATGTCTCATAATATCAAAATCATGTTTTGTTTTTTTTTACTCTAACAAAGCGTTTCAGTATTTGGTGTATTTTCTTTGCCACTGTGAGGTGTTAGAGGGATATTTTTCAGTTTTATCTAATAACATTTTTCAAAAAACTTCACTCTGAATTTCACCAGGGCAAAATTAAACTCTTTTATATTTCCTTATTGGGTCACACCATACTCCAAGGAATCAAAATGTTTTGAAGGGAAATCGACCATAATAATTACTGCACAATAAATAATTCATAGCACTGTGGTATCAGTTTATGAGTTCTACATATGTCAAGAATAAAATAGATTCCTGCTAATGGCATGTAATAAGAAGTCAACTAATGGATATATTTCTTGTTATACTTTGGGGATTTATTTACATAAAAACAAATATCACTGCATTTAAAATACATAAGAGTTTTTAGAGACTTAAAAAACCTTAAAAAGGTTTTTTCACAATATGAATTTGGCATTTGCATGTAAGTGTTATGTCAGCAATTTTAATCTCATAAAAGCACACAACTTTCCCCAGACTTCTTGTTTTATTTCGTGCATGTGAAAACTTGCTTTACAGCTCCGTAGCCTTTGACTCATGTAGTTTGACTTAACAGCCTCAGTAGCTTATTGACCCATGCATGCAGTTAATTTTATCTTCACTGCTGATAGTAATTACTTTACTTGAATTAAAGCATTTTTGTAAGCATTTCAAATTCCATGTTACTTATTTTTAAAATTCAATATTTTTCATATATGCATATTAAATATTTTAATATATGCATATTAGATATTTTAATATATGCATTCATCTGCATTGGATGAAAGTATAGAGAACAAAAGTACTGAAGGCAAATTGAACATATCTCCTAACTATAGGTGCTAAACCAGCTACCTAAACAGAGGCATCTTAGTACTCTTGGGATGCATGAGATGGGCAAATATGACTCAGAAGTCCAGTACCTTTTGCATTGGTACCTGTAGTTAGGTAGGCACTTATTTGCAAGGAATCTAGAATAGCACTAGACCCAGTCATGGGCAATTGATTCAAAGCAAAGGTATAGACAGTAAGTTTAGTGGATGTGATCTTCTCCCAAGGACTCTAGACTTTAGCAACATGTGAATTTTCTTATGTATTTCCCTGAGATACATCGCAGGAGGCATGCATTCTTCAGATTCCTGTTAACACCTGACATGTTACCAAGAAACAGTGCTCCAAACAAACTAAATAAAAATCTTAGTAGGCGCAGTCTTCAAGGAAAAAGATATAAAAATGAATTAAATTTTATGCATCACATTTGAAAGAAGTCATAACATATCTATATGCATATTCAGATAACTGTTTTCTTGGGTGCTGAAACTAGTTTTTCAGACCAGACTTCTAATTGTAACAGCCCAGAGTAATTCTGCTGCATTTACCATGCCAGTGACTCACATGGTGATACAAAGCCAAAGGATTTATTTCCGTGTTGTTTTCCTCCATTTTGTACTGCTGGCTGAGATGAATCCCACCCACAAGGAAAACAGTGGCATTTATCAATGTTTGTCTATCGTGAAAAGACCTTTATACAGGAGAAAAAGAAACCCTTGCCTTGCTACCCTTGTTGGCTACATCGTGCTTTTTTATGTAGGGCCACTTTTGAACTGAGCTCTTAGAGGAAGAAATGTTGGGGCTACTGGTATTCTTTTGCTTTTAATTCCCACTGCATAGTTCAGCTTCATTTATCTCAGTATGAGCACTTTAAAAAAACAGAGATTGAAGGAAAGACTTTGGTAACAGTGTCACAGGAGTGGGTACTGCTATTTGCTGTTTATGGGAGATAACTATACAATAGCCCTTTGGCTTCCTGAAAATTTCAGCCTTGAGACATGCTTTGAAAGAGATCAATATACAGACAAAGTTGAAACTATTTATGTGAGAACACTGAATCTATTTTAAAATACACTTTTTAGAGAGATTAAATACTGGAAATTATCAGTAAGGCAAAATTAACACATAGTCCTCATACCTGGTTGAATAGCATCTCAGAAAGAAATAGTATTACATCAGAATGGACAAATCTAGAAAATTACTACTTTCTCACATTTAAAAATAATTCATAAGACTTCTACTAGGAAACATTTTAGGCTGCCACAACATTACTTTTTAATTATTAATTTATAGTTTGCTAAATTACAAGTCATATCACACTTCAGGCAGCTAAAAAACACCACAAAACAATCAGTCTGTTCTTACGTATTTCCTAACAAAATAATTCTGAATTTTAGGACTTTGATGTTTACTTAAAATAAGGTATTTGAAGCTAAAAAATATACATCTATGTGAGATTAACAGTAGGGGATTTTTAAGAATGCTTAGATGTATAGGTTATTGGACATCACTAAAACTATGTGAATGAGCCTCAAAAAAATGTGGTTATTTGTATTGTTTCTACTACATGAAAAATAGACACATAAAGAAACATCAGCAAAAATGCTCACTGACGGGCTTGAAAGTGTGACAGGACTTGTGCATGTAGTTGACCATTCTAGAACTTATTTCTGTTTTTCTTGGTCCACTTAATTTCAAGTTTTAATGGAGTAGAAATCTTTTTCCTTCTTTAGAGTCTAAAAAAGAGCAACATTTACTCTTTAAACAGATGGGTAAAACCCATAAAGCAACAGTACACATTTGAAGCACTTTTATGAGTGAATGAATAATTTTGTGATCCTAGCAGAAAAGGTAAAAAAAAAATCTCATAAAATCTGGCTCTGCAGAAGGTACCAAATGTGGCAGTCTTACTTAAAAAAGCACTGCTGCAGGCACATGAAAGCAGAAATGTTTACCCAGACCACAGAAACATGACCATGCTGTTCTTTTACTCTATGTGACTCACTCTTCTGAGTTCTGTCTAAAATGTGCCTGCAGGTGGAATACCTCCAGCTGTAATCTGGACAAATCTCTTCAGCCACTTGGAACCAACTTTCACTAAGGAGGCTTCAAAGAAAACTGCTATTGCAGTTGATTTCCTTTGCTGTGAATCTATTCTAAGTTTGTGTTGTAGTAGAATATCAGGATGACAGACCACCATCATTATTTTTTTTTCTAGCACGAAATTGGAGTCATCCTGTAAGACACATTCTTGCACAGAGGGAAAAAATCCAAAACAACAAAGCAAGCAATTACACAATTTACAATACAAATATCTATGATCAGACCATGATATATCCCAGTAGAGTTCAGAAAAAAATTCATAGCTGAGAAAAGAGATTGAAGGTATAATGCAACAAATAGAAGATTAGCACAGAAAGTATGGGAAGATTTGGGAACTGAGAACTTAATTTTTCCAGTTTAGAATTGCATTAAATTAGACTAGCTATGTTTCCTTGTCACCCATTTTGCGTGTTTTCATGGAGATACCTGAAAAAAAAAGGTCTAAAAAAGAATGCATTCACAGTGCCATCAGACCAAGCCACCTACACCTTGCAGTAATGAGATCTCTGTGATCAGTTGGAAGGGTGTTACTGTCTTCCCATTTACAAATTCTGTAGCAATTTTCAGGTTTTGTACCTAAGATTTTCAAGAACTGTTGTGAGTTTTAGTGCTGGAATAGACTTAATGGGCAGAGCACAACAGTAGCTTCTTAAATTAATTAAGCCTTAGCTCAAGAAATAGCACAGTGTGATCAGTTTCTTGGTTTCCAGAAATAGAGGAGATGAGCTGGATGTATGACAAAGTAGTCAGTTTTCTGACAAAGTAGTAAGAATCAGTGCGACACTAAGGCAGAGCCTGGCCTGAACAGGATTTTTAAAGAGAAGATATTTAAGTTTAGGTGAAAGAAAACTATATAGAAATGCCCAAAGAAAAAAACACCAACCAACAAGAAAGTTTTGATTTTGATATTGATAAAAGTATTTTGATATTGATAAAACCAACTCAGTTAGTCTGAAACAGTACATTTTTGTCTTTAAAAATCTGTAAGACCATAACAATAATAAAATGGAGTGGTTCATCTGCAGTAAATGCTTCATTTATAGAATATGGTTAGTTTACAGAAGCCTCTTATCCATTATTTCATAAAAATTTCAGATTCACATATCATAAACATGGGATTTCTACACATTTCACTTACAACCAGAAGAGCTACAGATGGAACTTTTGAAACAGAGACTTATAGGATCCTCAAGTAAAGCATGGTAGTAGGCATTGGAGCAGAAAAAAGTACAACAAAGCAGCACAACAACAAAACATGAGTAAGAATTTGTCTTTAAATGAGACTTGTTTTTATGCAAGGATGAATGAATGATAGGCTGGAACAGGAGAGATGAAGTCCTCAAACTGGCAGTCTTCCCATGAAGGCAAGAAACTCTGTTATTAATTAATTAGTTCTCCTGCAGTATTATGCAACAACCTGTCATACTTTCCTGAGTAAAATTTTAACTGATAAGTTAAAGATCTTTATATGACTAAACCCAGTCATTTGCTGTTTTCATTTAGCAGTGGTTCAAAGGCCAAGGCTAAACATTTTACCTGCTCATAACTGATTTTCTTTGCAACTTTGTGAGGCTGTTTTGGGGGAACCTCTAATTATATTTGTAGAAGTAATACCCTGCACAGGTTTCAGTAGGAAAATCTTCTGTATCACAACTGCTCATTCTATGAAATTTTAAACATGAAAAAAAAAATTAAAATAAAAAAAAGTCGAATTCCACTCCTTTTGTTGGCAAGAGAAGTGCACAAATTAAAGCATTTAAACATTTATATCTGATTGTAACATTAAAGGCTGCCACTCATGAAATATATTAAGACCACCGGCTTGTGTGCATTCCCCTCTGCAGGGTGATCGGCATTCTGTTTATTACAGAAAACAATAGAAGCTGCTAAAGGAGAAAATATTAAAGGCAGGGGATAGGGGGCCTGTATTTTACCTTAAAAAAATCTTTATTTTTACTTGCAAGCTTTGAATGTTTCTGAAATTGTATTCGTCAGTGGTAGTTAATCTCTTCTTGATTTAACAAGATAAGAAGCCTATCTTACTGCTTTTTTTTTATATTACAATCATTACCTTATCAGGACCAAGGTCGATTTTAACTGTAATTCAGTCACGTTTTTGGTTTCGTTCTTCACACTCATAACCAGGGTTAAATTTTTAAAACTACACAGAAATTAAAACATAAGCCAGGGTAAAGTAAATGGATGCAAAGAAGAAAAATTAGATATACTATATATTACATACATTTTAGAAATCACTGACAACAGAATGGAGGACATCCAACTGCAGGCAGACATCAGAAAGAGAGTGGTCTTTACTTCAGCTAAGGTTTTAGAGTAAAGTGAAACACGTTCCTTTAAACTACATGGCTGTCCAATATACCATCAACTACTCGAAAATTTTTCAGAGCATGCCAAATGACAAGCGTCTAAAAGGGGAAAAAATCTTAGGATTTACATAGCAGTGGGAATAGAAGAATGGAAACTCAACAAAATTAAGATAAAACATCAAGCTTTCTTAGAGTATTCCTTATATTCTTAGAGATGACACCAAATACTTACTCTGGAAGGATTTGTTCAGTAACAGCAATGGAAAAAAATGAAGCTAGAAAACAGTCTCTCAAAGTCTGCTGACAGTGAATTTCTGCATCTCACTAGAGGGATGAGAGGTCATCAGCAAGTTACTTGAGTGTCGTGTGTACAAGCAAGCCAAAAATGTTTGTGTGCTAGCATAGCTAGGTACATGTAGAGGCTTGAGAGAGACTTGGACTACACTCTACCCCCAGGGACATTGCAACAGACTGGGCTGCTGTACATTTTAATCTGGTATGTAGAAAAATGAATCTTCAGCAAGAAATGAAAAAAAAGCAAATAAAGACAGTATGTCAGTAAGCGAAATAAGTTATCTGAACACTTAGGACCTTGCCGTTGCAGGAAGCCTTGCAAGACATCCACATCCTTCCACTGAAAACAGCTAAGGAAAGCAGAACAAAATGATCATTCTCCACAGGAAGGATGAAATTCACAGGAAAATGGAAAAGGCATTTTAAAAAGTCTTTGTGTCTCTAGTTCTTCACACTACTAGTGCAGTAGCTAGTGGTATTGCTAATCTATACCGAAATATTTAACAAATACTTAAATACAGCAAAGAAGCTAGTTAAAGCTTCCTTCAAGAAATCATGGAGCACTGGGATGGTCTCTGCAGTCCTGGGAGGCTGGGGATGAGGCACACCTCTCCACCTGCACCTGGCTTAAGTTCAGATGACAGGATGAGTTGGTGGGACAGATCACACTGGATAGTACTGGCTTTTTTTTTTTTTCCTAGGTTAGTCAACAATAATTTTGCTAACACTATGATTATAAAGATTCACTAATCTTGTAGTTGCACAATTATCTATGAAAGAGAGACCTTGAAATTGGTCAAGTTACTGTGCTTCTGTAGCCAGTGTATTTCTTCCCCACTACCTGACTGGCTGATGTGCTCAGCTGAGAAGGATTTGAGCCCTTCAGAAAGGAGAAATAGAAAAAAAAACATGTAACAGAGTGGGGATGTGATGTTGGGCTCCCATGTGCTAGACACTTGCCCTAACTGCAGCCCTTTCTAACAATCCAGATTTCTACCTCTCAGAAAAATTTGCCAGCAGCCCTTCAACCAGGCATCCTCACCAGCATCCAGGTAAATACACTGCACCTGGACCCAGTGACTCAGGTGACTGTTTTCAATCTCAGGGACTTGACTTACTGCTTTCCCTTCCTGCCTCACTACATTCTCCTCCTTAAGCTAGCATCTTCTGGCTCATCTTGCTCCACTACTTCTGCACTGAGGTGACTCCACCCATGGCTGGGTGACCCCAGAGATGTGCAGTCTGGCTCCTGGATGCTCTTGTTGCTCACTGAAACTGACTAAGTTTTGAGTGTTCCAATCTGCTCTTCCTCTGCCTCTGACCTCACCATGAGAGGCAGATGCACGGTTTGCCCGCCCTTAAAACTCCCCCCTGCACCACAATTAGCTGTGGCTGACACTTGGAGAGACTAGAGCTGACAAGAGAAAATAAAAACCTGGGAAATCAGCTTAGAGGAGATAATGGCCCTGTGAATGTAATTGGTTAAAGGCTACAAAGAGTTTTTCACAATAAAGGTCTGCCTCATCTCCTTCAACAAAGACCAAAAGTCAATGAAGCGTATCAAATAGAAGTTTAAATGCTTAGTATAGCTTATAGACCAGGAGAGTTATATTCCTCCTGAACTCCTTTGCCATTGCTCACTCTTCCTTTCAGACCCTCAATTATGCAGCACAGCCTGTGATAGCTGACACTTTGCTAGTGTCTGCAGAGGCTCAGCACTTCGTATCCCACATTTGCCCTGACAGTCTGCATATTTCTTCTGTTATATGCATTATGAGGAACCCTGCCAGGACTCGACAAATTCCCTGGGACCACTCTTCAGGGTAGATGATAGAATGACGATAACAGGGAAAAAGAAAAAAGGCAAAAGTCCATCACAGTCCTTGCAGTTCATGAAGAGCTTTTTCACAAATTTCAAAACACCCACCAAATCTGCCTTGTGTGTGCACAGAGCTTCAAGACCAGGCTCAGGATTAATTTTTTTTTTTTTTTTTAAATTTTGACCTTCTCTTGCGGGAGATCTCACATGTGATTCTTTGTGAAACAAAAGTGCGCAGTGTGTATTTGAAGGGAAGTTAGATGACCTTTTTTGTGCTGTGATATTGCCTTAACTGCTCTTCTAGGAAAACATTTGGCGTGTACCTTATGCATACAGATAAACTTTATTGGATGAAATGCACAACTCAGGGTTTCACAGATGAATACAAAGTCCAGGAGACACAAGGATAAGAGGTGACAATTTGGAGGCATTTCCTCCTGTGATTTGTACACTGAACTTTTAACTACTGAACACAATGTGAACAATGAAGAATATACTGTAAGGATGTTATCTTTTAATATTCTTATTTTTGTTCTTTTTTTGTGTCCACCTAACAAGCCACTGTACAGTGAAGAAGACTGCTGCCCACCCTGCTGTAGTGACTTCAAACTAGCAGACAGCCCAGGTTGCTTTGACTGTAGCAAAAATCCCAAGTTATGACCTTGCTGAAGAGCACTACTGGCATTTAAGGGCTTTATGACTGGCTAGGCTGACATTTAAAAATGAAAAGCAGAAAAGTGCAGAAGTGTGGTGCCGAGCTGAAGGCACACAACATAATGCCTCTGCTCCATCACCAGAACAGGCTAGGCTTACTTGCAGCTGATTCTTGACGTCACCTTTTCTCCTACATTTTTTAAAACACCCGTGCTTTTCATGTAACAGTTGACAAGAAAGTACCTATTTCAATGGATAGGGCTCTGTATTATCATGCCAAAATCACCTCATTGGCTTTGAAATAGATACAGCATCTTGCATATAGATTTGTGGAGTGAAAAAAATGTGATGAAACCAAGTGGATACAATTGGGAAAAGCAAGCTCAGGCCACACAACCAGTCTTCAATTTTTTCTAGATACTAAAGTTAAAAATGTTTCTGAGTGTTTTGTGTTTTTAGCCTAAGGCTAGAAATAAGTTGTGTTTGTGTCCCTGTTAGCTTCCCTGCTTCCATTCTTAATCTTAAATAAAAACTCTATAGCTGCCCTACCAACCCCCTTTTCTTTAGCCTTACACCATTGCAGCTGCGAGAGTACAACTGAGGTATTGGAAGGGTAACACAGTATCTCCAAAACATTAAAATGGTTCTCCAACCTAAACTTCTGCCAGGTCATTTGAAACAAAGACTCTTCCCACTTGAGCTCACATAATTTCAGTTTTTTTAATTGTTGTTATCAGATGATGGTGTACTATAATCCATTCTACCACCAGAGAGAAAAAATCCAAACCACTTACTTTCTTACCAGCTAATTTGGCTTTCCTTTTACATGGAATCATTAAATGAATCTGGAGAATATAGCAAGGCAAAGCCACAGCTGTTAACGGAGAAGGGTATGAGAGGCTGTAAATCAATCCAAAGCCTTTCCTTCACACATAAGCAACTACTAAAAGAGCATAAGTGATTGAGACTGGAGATGAAGATACAAAATATTTGGGATAGGATGGCAACAGTTCAATATGTATTTCAAAATGGACTTCTGGGGGACAAGGAAGATGAGTGTGAATAGGAGGAAGGTCAGTGTTTTGGAGAAATTTTTACTAATTAATGGATTTTCTATGCTTCCTTTCTTACAGAATTACTGCACTGTATGTAACACTTTCCTAGCAGGCTGAGGTCAAGATTTCAGACAACAAAGATCATGACAAGGGCATGGTTTCTAAAAGCAGTTTTTCTAAAGTTTTACCTAATTATTTTGTAGGTTTTCAGATGCACACTGCTATAGAAGAATATATTTCTGTCCACTCTTTAGAGAGCAAATCCTTTGCCAATCTGTATGTGAGTGCATTGTAACTACTACAACCACTCAAAGCGTGCTCTTGCACTTCTTTCAAGAATCATGCCAATCCCTACCAAAACATACAGTCATAAACAAGACTTTTCTAATGTCACTGGGATGGGTGCCAGTAGTTTGGTACCATGGAATTATAGCTGGAAAGCAACTTGTAATACAGTACTTGTAGTAGGTATCACCTGGTGCATCTGTGTTCCTCAAAGATGATGTTTTTCATCACAATCTTGTAATATGTTTCCCAATGGAACTGCATTTATGACATGACTTCTCCCACCAAGTACCTCCACAGTATTCCTCATTTGTACAAAAAATATCAGAAATATTCTATACATCATCAACATCTAATCTAATTCCAGTGGTTTAAATAGTGTTTCATCACAAACAGAGAATTTGAATTTGTTGCAAAGTGAAATATAGTCCAGAAGTACACTGGCAAAAAGGACTTCTTTTCTGTCTTCTTTACGATCTTCTTGGGCTACAGAGAACTGAAATAAGCAGAGCACATTTACAACAGAAATTCTCCACTTATCTTTTTAAGTGGTTCAGCAGTTTCAAACTATGCCAAAGGGAATAGAGTACTCAGTGGCTAATCTACCTTAAAGGGAAACAACAAAGCAATTTTTTTAGCATTGCTGGATACATAATACTACAGAAGAGGATGCTCTTTATAGTCTCTTGCTATGAAGAACAAAGTCTTTGCACACAAGTGCATGAAAGTGCTGTTATTTATTGTCAGTATGGTCAGATGACTAAGAGAATAGACTGAGCTTTAAACTAGGTCTTTCATATTTTTGACAATAAACAGCTTTAGAGCTGTTAATCACTTAAGATTTATCTTTACAAAAGAATTAATTGCGAGAAGGACTAACTTTTAAGCCATAATTCTTAAGTGGATTTTTTTTGTGTTGGATACTTCTAAAGACCTCATGATCACACTGTAACTTTGAGAGAGTTCTGTGGAACCCACCTGGGATTAAATTATTGCACCTTCAATAACAAAGAGGAATACAAAATCATATGAAGATTAAAAAGTTCAAAATAAGGCAGTCGCCCCCATAAAACTTTGCCCAAAACTGAGATAAGTAACATTGCTAGGAGTGGCAAAGGAAAGGAAATCCAAGACAAGGATAACTTTGTCAATTACAGTTCCTTTAGTAATGGTACAGTGCAACAACATCAACCAAAACACAGCTACTTGTACATAATATAAAAATATAACCCTTCATAAAGTTTATACTGTGCGATGAATTATGTATTGAGCTTAAAGAGCGATGTGTAACATTTCCTCTTAAATAATATGGTCAGGTACACTCAGCCAAATGGATGTACTAACACACTCATTGAAGACAAACACATAAAGAGCAGTTTCTTAGTTCAGTGTATTCATATACCATACCTCAGCTAGGATTTGAGAGCAAACTAAGTCTTTCAAGTTTTTCCTTAGGTACTGTTCTCTATCACAGCAGTTCTATAACCAAATGGTGAATAGAGTTTTTGATAGTGGCATTTATTAGCAGATACAGAAAAGTATTATTCAGAACCAGCTTAAGGCACCATAGTTTTCACAACAGACCCAAGACATTACTCACAAAAATCAATTTTAAAGGCAGCTTTATGAGTGTTTAGCTACAGTACCATGATGAACAACAATCTATCGTTGACAAAATACTCTGTTGAGTAGTGTGGCTTCTGTTTATTCTCTAAAAGGACTAGTAAAATATATGATTTTAACATTACTACAATCTGAAGAATGCATAAACTCTTAGCAAAAAAATTTTATCCTTTCATCTCTCCTTTTAAAAATTCTAATCATCAATCTTGCAAGACAATTCTTTTACAGACTTTTTAGAAATACAGTTTCCAACACGTTATATAGTAAAAAGCCCACTAAATTATTTCTCTTCCCCTTTAAAAGAAAGCATATTGTCCTGTGTCTCTCACCCAAATGTATTGTATCTGTCTCTGCCATCAACAGCACTGGTGAACAATTCATTTACACAAAATCAAGTTTTCTCCTGATTTCCTCAAGACCTCTTCCCTAATAATAGCCCCTAATACTGCCTAAAATTTAAAGTAATACTAAGTGAAACTACCATCTTGACAGCACCTGCCACAAACACCCAAACAGCTACCTTGCTAAAACTCCCTTAAATTCTAGAGTGAAAAGTAGGATTAGAATAGGATAGGATAAGGAGTAAATTAATCAAATTTCACTACAGAAATTGTGCGTTCCATATCAAACATCATAGTTCAGACAGCAAATCACAGTTGAGACATATTTAAAGAAGTACTTTGAATTTCATCACAGGGTGATGTCAAAAAGTCATTAATGCAATAGTCACTGTAGCAAACCTACTTCTATTCACCAAGGGATAGAAAAATTTATGTGAGGAAAAGTAGATACTGAATCACATATTACATACTTTTTTCAAAGCATTTTTCAAATTACCATCAACTCTCACAGTATTTCTCCCACTTACCTATTACAGAATAGTTAGGATTGTAAGAGATCTTTAGAGACCATCTAGTCCAATCCTCACTTGTATCCCCACATTTCAGAGTAAGACTGTCTGCAACTACTTGTAAAAAATAACCAATATTCACTACAGCATTGATATATTATGCAATAAATCCCCAAAGACTTTCATTTGTGTATTCATCTACTTGGTCTGCCAAAACCTTGGCTCTTACCTGCACTTAGTGCAGAGTGTTGATGAGATTTTTCTGTGCCTTACAACAATGCCAACCTTGAAGTCAGACGTTCTATTACCCGTGCAGTGAAAAACCTCAAGATTTTCCTATGAAAAATACCAGCAGCACACAAAATGCAAATTTGTGTCTCACTACCAATTTTCCTTTAAGGTGCAATGAGCAGAAGTCTTGTTACATTGTTTCTGCATCTTTTGCACCTGAACCTTAAAGTTTATCAGCTTTCACACTTTTATTCATTTTTTGAAATTAGGTGAAACACTTCAGAATTAAACTACACAAATCATGTGTTATCATATGTTCAGTCAAGTGTGAAGAAGCATAGCTCAGATTCTAGCAACAAAGGGAGCAACAGCAATTTCTTCCACTTCAAATAAACTTAAAATAAATAATTTCAATTAAAGTAACAGCTTCAATAACAACAGCTGTGTATATAAAAAACAAGAACTATAGGGAATTAATCTTGCTATTGTTATCTAATCATATTTAACCACAGGGATTTTCTGAGTCAATCAATACCAACAATTTCTAAGCTAAAACCCAGATCTAAGAATGACACAAAAAATGGGAAAGGAAGCTGAAAGAACATTATGTTAAAACCAGACATTCTTCATTAAATGAGCTAATCACAACTTAGGGTTACAATTAACTTTGGTCATGTTCTGAATGTACTCAGATCTCTCAAGACCTGGTAACTCTAGGATACATAGTTTATCTACAACAATCTATAGTATCCGTCTATCTATCTATAACAATCTTCTAGTACTTTTGTGTGACTGGTCTAATGATGACTGAAAAAGAAAACAGAAATCACCTTGTATGGTTGGTTCTGATCCCAGTCACCAAACAGACGTATGACACAAAAGTATCTATGAGAGCAGTGCAAATACAAAACCTCAGGAGAGAAAATAAGAAAAAGAAATTAAAAAAAAAAAAAAAAGAAAAAAAGAAAAAAAGGCTTTATAGGTTTCCTCAGCGGTTGTTTACTATTTTGCCTTCTGGCAGATGAAAAAAGTTATCTTCTTTAAGTTTAAGATGTTCTGGTAGATCCAGCTGTCTTTTTGCTTCTTCAATGTCATCTTGTATTGCTGAAATCAGTGCATCTGAAAAAGGTAAGAATAGGGGTATTTAAAAGTTGGTTTGTATTCTGAACACAGTAACAAGTGAAAATAAGACACCAGAAAACAAGATCAACAAATATCAAACCACAATCACAGAAGCAGAATATAATTAAGAGGTTTGAAACGCAGAATTCTCTGCTTTTAAAATGTATTTCTTTTAACATGCTTAACAAGTTGCATTTTTACCCACAACCAGCACTATCCTCTTCATTTGCCAAAACACACCTCAGCAGCTCTGTTTCAATACTAATAAAACTGCATTTTAAGAAGAAATTGACTTTTATGAACAGCCCATGATTTTAACATTACTTCTGACAAGTGAAAGAAAAGCACAGGTTTTTAGAGTGATCCATAAGAAGATGTGGGGGGGTATGGTTTTTTGTTTTTAAATAACAAAAACATTTTACTGAAATTTCAAAGGTTAACCAATAACACATCTCATGATGGAAGGAGGTACAGTGAAGACACAGAACCTGATTAAGTAAGGCAAAAAAGAAACTAGTTTGAGGGAGACCTCCAGTACTGACCTAAGGAATCAAAGTTTTTTTCCGGTCGAATGTATCCAGTTATGACTATACTAAGAATTTCCCCATAGAAGTCTTCTTTGAAGGTGTGGATAATGTGTGTTTCCTAAAGGAGAGAAGTAAGTGGACAATTATTATGAACTTAAGAGTTTATTTCCCTCTCTGTAAGCATGTAGGCCTAATATCCAATATTCAAATTCTCCTCAACAGATAAAAAATAAAAGGGACATTTAGTATAGCATGTATAATCCAAAATTAAAAGACCGGGGCTTTAGTTTGTATTAGGAAGTAGAACTGCACTCTGCATGGAATTTAAAAAATTACTCCCTTAAAGACTAAAAAGTATACAAAAATAAAAAAAAAAACAACAACAACAAAAAGCACCAAAACAACAAAAAGCCACAATTATAAAAAAAACAAAACCCACATCCCCAGACATCACAAGAAATGCTTCAAAACTTCTCAGAGGTAAGACTTCTACGGCAGGAAATGTTACTGTTTCATCAAAAAGTAGATACATCAAATAGCTACGAAGACTTTGATAGAAGTAGTTGGCTCAGGGAGAGCTTTTATAACTATCTCCTAACGGAACTGAATTACAAAATTGGAGAACAAGTCCAGATTAAGACACAGTTCCACGTGACACTCAGAACATTTTCATGCACATCTTCATCTCCAAAACAGGCCAATCCATAGTATCTACCAGCAGAGCTATCATTTCAGAAGCTTTTAACTACTTGTTCAGAAAAGTTATCTGCAAAAAAATTTTAAAGTATACATTTGCCTAAGACAAACACTTAGAAGCAGAGATTCATGTACAAATAAAATTGCTTCCAACAAATAAAAGAGAGCTCTGCAAGACTCAGGAAAAACACAAGCACATGACAGCAAAAAAACCCACAGCTGTCACAGCTCAACTTCTCCATCCTTACGTCCTTATAAGCCTTCTAATATTTATTCTGTACATTAAGCTGCAGCATCTCATGTATGGATTCCATAAAAGAAAAATTAATTAAAACAACATTATACATTAAGCTGCCCCAGCATCTCCTATCTGAAACATAGATATAGTGCAGAGAACAACAGATTATTACTAACAACAGCTTATGCTAGGGGCCATCATAACTGGTAAATTCAATGCATTTACCAGGTTTATGCTTAATTTGCTATCAGCAAGTCAAGCAACCATCATTTCAAGTACTGTTACACTTTAATTTTGGAAGTAGTTAAGAAATGGTGGAATAGAAGAAAGAAAAACTTTATTCAACTTCATGTGCATACTCTCTGACTATAGAGAGCATATTCTTAACAGCACATAAATATTATATAGATAACAAATGCATTTCTAATGGTGCACGAATTTCTAGGTACCATTCATCAATCAAAATTTGAGAATCTTGTTAAAATTCATCCAGTCTTTTATTACAATAAAAATCCCACAAAAAGCAAAAATCTTACCACTGATTTCTTAATATTCTTATAGAAGGGATTCCATCCTATGCTCAAAACCATTTTATGCACATCTCCATTTCCAACACAGGCCCATCCATAGTATATACCAGTAGGGATATCAGATGGAAAGCTTTCAACTACTTGCTCAGAAAAGTTAGCTGTAAAAATTTTATAAAGTGTGAGTGACTTTGTGTAAATCAAGTATATAAGAGACTCTTCAAATACTTAAAAGCCAAATTCTGCCTATGTACTATTTACAAACATAACACTGGTGATGGTAAGAATAATGCAACATACCATTGGCAAAGAACAAAACAGCTTCATAAAATTCAGTCACTGTGGCAATACCAGAGTTATTACATCTCCTACATAAACACACACTGTACTGTATACCTTTCTTTCTCTTCCACAATAACAATTAATAAATGCATCATACATACAGCCAGAACACATCTCATTCTTAGGACAATTACCACAGCTTTACTAGGATGAAAAATGAGAGGGAAAAAATCAACTTTCTTCTGCACTATAAAACAGCATCTCAGAACTATTTATTAGTAAAATATTTACTGATGAAATAAACTATGTAGAAGCAAATGTGATAATTGTTTAGTCATCTGTCAATTTGGCACAAGTTCCCTTTCAGAGGCATCTGTGGATTTGAGATTTCCTTTGGAAACTACATATTTATAGTAAAATAAAATTTCCTTTAAACTGAATGTAACCTCTCAAAATTACTATCCTACCTCTAATTCCCAGCTGAATAGATCTCTTTATGCAAGATACCAAACTGATTTGAAAGAACAGACGGTTACCAAATTTTTATCAAAGCTCACAGATAGTAAGTAACAGCTTTCTTTCCCTATTCCCTAATACCGACACTTTGTTTATAAACAATCAAGAGAAAAATGTGACACGTTCTCAGAAGCAGATGTCAGAAATCCAGCACCACAAGATTGGTCTTACAAAGTTTCATGTCTGTTAGACGCAGTGCAATATGACTACTGACTTCAGTGTCTGTTTCAGTAAGGTCAAAATTCTCTTGCAGTATTCATCTGTGTGCATTTAGACAACTGAAACAGAGTTGTTGGGCAATAGGAAAAATATATTGTCTGTAAGCCTGCTGTTTCAAATACCGCTTTACTTCCTTTAAACTTTCTTTCTTGCAGCGATTCCCAATGCCTACTCCCTTTCTTATACCTATGGCAGCTTTATGGGAAGGGATATTTCCCAGGCTGCCACACCACTGCACCGAGAACGTGACACTTATCTACATCGTAGCGATCACAAGATGAGAAAAGGAACAAATCAAGATTCAGGGAAACCTCTTTACAGACTAGCTTGCAGGGAATGACACGAGGGGAGGTGCAAGACTCTAGGCAGCGTGAGAGAGGGGGGAAAAAAGCCTCAGGAAAACGGGGGTAGGTAACAAGGCAGCGCCGTTCTGGGAAAGCGCCACGCCATGACAATAGCGCAGCTGTGCAGGGCAGCAGGGCAGCCGGGCGGCCGCCGAGGTCAGGCGAGCTTAGTCACAGCGCTGCTTGGCAGCAGCACAGCACGGCTCCGCTCGAGGGGCGCGACAGCGACCGGCTGCAGAGCCCCGAGGCCAGCGTTTGCCCGGCGGGAGCGCTGCCGGCACCCGGCGCGGACCCCCAACCCCACGGCTGGGCCCAGCCCCGCGGACACCCGCGCGTGCTGTTCCAGGAGGGCGTCCCCTCCTCGCCCGCTCACCGGGGGGGATGCCCAGCTCCTTGGAGCCCCTGCCGAAGCCCTTCACCACCTCCCCGCGGC
>JAODKT010001744.1:30177818-30271518 GCA_027576195.1 Cossypha heuglini
TGCCTGCCTGCCCGCGGGCTGCTCCGCACCTGGGTGCTGTGGGCGTACCGGCAGCGGGCGGCAGCGCGGGCTGGCCTGCAGCATCGCTGTTCCCGGGCGCCCTGCCCTGCGGAGCCTCGCAGCGCCGCTCCAGGAGCCGCCGGATCGCCGGGCAGGTGCTGCGCTGGAGGGCAGGGAGACGCATCTGTTGTGCCTCTGTCCTTTTTTCTCCCCTTCTTTCCTTCTTTTCCTCCCTACCTCTTTTTTTCTTTCCTTACCCCTTTCCCTCTCCCCTCCTCCTTCCCCTCCTCTTCGCCCCCGCCCTTCCCCTCTTCTCCTTTTGGTTCCACTTACGTCCTTTTGCTTCTTTCTTTCCCCTTTTCTATTAATTTCCCTTTTCCCTTTCTTCTCCTGCTTTTTCCCTGCCACACCTCCTTTTTTCTTAGTTAGTTTTGTTTCCCTCTGTCTGTCTGTCTGTCTGTCTTCCCACGCTCCGTTTGCCTTTTCAAGTGGCAGTTCCTGCAGGGAGCCCGAGGCCGGCTGTTGCTCTCCGGGGAGGGTGTTGGCTTGGCGTGAAAACTGCTAGCTAACCTAACTGGGTTCAGGGCATACCTGATGCTCCTGAGGTGTTGCAGTAGGTTGTGGACCTTTTTTTCTCTCTCTCTCTTAAACTCACCGTAACTGGGAAAACTTTTTTTTTCTTTTTGGTCAGAATTTTTAAAAAAGCTGTTTAGAGTGGTGTACATAGTTTTTTTTTTTGTGGCCCAGGTTGAGTGAGAGGACTGAGAAAGACAGGAGACTCAGTTATGCTCTGGCACTTTGCCTTCTTTCAGTGTTACTCAGAAGAGTAGACTTCTTTGTGGGAAAGAGGAGGAGTGGCAGCAGGAGGGGATTGCCATTTTGGAGTCTGCTATTTTAAATTTCATTTTTAATGGAATATGACCACAGACCTGGCAAGAATGAGAGTCAGAAACAGTATTGAGAGAAGAGGGGACAAATCTAGCTTTTCTGCCTTCCAACTTGAAAATCTTTGTGAAAAATAGCGCAGTATTTGTAGCTCAAGTTGGAGTTCAGTTACATGGCTTTTGGAAGTAGGTGTATACAAAAGAAAATATTTTCTCTCCTCAATGATTAGCTATGCTGCCTATAATGTATACCAGTTATCAGCATATTGCCTTTCCTATGAAATTTGAATTGTCTGGGATAATACTAACTTCCTGAGGCCAGAAGAACCAAAAGTTACTAATGAGCCTGATGAATACCTTTTCCAAGTCTGCCTTTTTTTCTAATATAAACCAAATGCAAGGCAAACATACAAGCTAATGATTTGCAGTCTATTTGCTGAAAATACCATGTTTACCGAGCAAAATCCTGCTCTCCAATTTTGTTTCCACATTGGAAAACCCACTGCTAGTCTTATTAAAAGGTTTAATTTCATTTTTTAAATAATCCCTCTCAGTTTTGCTTTGGATTTCAACATAATTCAGAAGGTCTGCCTGTACTCTGGTTCATAAGCTCCTGAAACTGGAAAACACCTAACTTTATCAATATAGAATTCTGTCTTAGGAAAGGTGAAAAAAGGTAGTGCCACAGAAATGTAGCATACCCAGTACTAAAACTGAAGTAACTTTCACTGTTAGGCTCCAGAGACACCACTTTTTGCAATGTGCAGCATTATTATACATGGGATAATTGTGGTGCTATTAGAATAACTTAATAAAACAAACCTCATCTTGGAAAACTGTGATAGAATATCTCAGGAAGTTCACTGATGATTCTTGAGCTCACTGATAAACTGTAACTATAGGCATGGCTTTAAAATGCTGGCTTCTCCATAGGGCTAAAGAATACCTCAGAATATTTTCTATGTTGCGCCTGAAGAGGGATCCAAGTACTCAAAAATTTGACAGCCTCTTCCTTCTACCTTCCTTCTATTTTTGTAGATTATCTTTCCTGCTAATGTGTCCTGTTATGAAATGCAGCATTGTCACAAGGCAGCAATGAGCAACATTTTTTATGTGGGCATGAGGAGTGCAGCAAGTGCTCTCTCTCTTCCTGGTGATATTATAGGTCCTGCTTTAGAATAATGGGGAAAAAGAGGTTTTACCTTGAAGTAGCCAAAGTGCACAAATTACATTGAGGAGCACCGGGCAGTTCTACCATGTGTTAAATTGGCCAAAATTAATTTAAAGATGTCATGACTTCTTTTGTTTTGTGATTTGTCTGTACTTTCAGTGTTAGTAACCTTAAGGTAAAAGTATCTTTTTGTCCATACTAAGAGTTGCAGGTTTCTTGAGGTAGGAACTGGTCACTGAATGACTTTGCCATAGGATCTTTACTCTCCATAGTTGAAATTTCTTACTATCAGCTCTATTTATGGGGCCTCTAAGGACAGACAGGATTGAAAATAGTAATCAGGCTTTAAACTATTCTGCAGAAGGTTTATGTGATGCAGTAGTATAAGAGAGTACTATAAAGGCTAGTAAGACCTACTGCTTTTTCAGTTTACAATTTACACAGAGTGTATGTTCATGTGAATGTTACTCATTTTTTGATACAGAAATACTTTAGTGTATTGGATTCCTAACAATTGAATATAAGATCTTCAAATAACCTGGAGGTTTGTATTTATTTTAATCTCTTTTTTTAGCTCTGAAAAAACAGATGTGTCTACTTTTAGCTACTCTCAGTATTTAATTTCCATTAAAAGTGGATGGATGTAGTAGTAGTGGTGGTGTAAAGTAGTGGTGGATGTAGCAATACTACTCACTTGTGGAATTTTGTTTAAAGCCGTCTTTCAAGTTAACAAAGGACTATAAATGTGTTGGGGTTTTTTCTATAAAAAGGGAGTATACTTTCCCTTTTTGATTGTTTTCTTAAGCACCTCTGAAGGAAAAGTATCTACTCCTACAGAGTGCTGTCAGTTGCAGACAACTGTGCCCACATGAAACCCTACTGCATATGATTTCAAAATTAAGCATCTGGTAAAGGCTTATGATAAGTTAACTATAAGTTAACTACACAGCTTATGACCAGTTCTCATTTTTGCTAAGACTCAACATTACCTAACAGAACAAATATGAGTTCTTTCATTTATTTAGAGGCATGTCTACTTTCGAGATTGTGCTGCTTGGTGCAATGGAAAGCTGAGTGCATGACTTCTGTGTCTGGCAGATCTTTGCAGATGACACTGCAGTCCACGCAATTTATCCTTTTTTTATGCATGTTTGTGTTCATACAAGCTGCTTACTGCTTTAAAAATCACTTCCTCATCAGAATGAATGTTCTGCATAACTGAATCTGAATGGAAGCATGGTAAACTACAGGATGCATGTGCTTTGAAGCATTCTGGATATGCCTTCATAAAATGTTAGGACTGCCCAGCAAACCCATCCTTGTGGCCCCACTGGCTGGAGAGCTCCCCAGAGGCCACCTGGTTAGATCTGTTGCTGCACTCCTCCTGGCCCAGGAGTGTGTGGGAGCTAGGGATGGTAGTGGGGTTGCTCCTTCCACTGGCAGCAGGTCATGGTGCCAGAGCAGTGGGGCAGTGAAGCCGCAGAGGTTGTGCTGTGCTGGTGGCCAGAGGCTGGTTTCCTGGCTGCTGGAGTAGCAGTGCCCTGCTGGCTCTGCAGAGGTTGTGCTGTGCTGGTGGCCAGAGGCTGGTTTCCTGGCTGCTGGGGTAGCAATGCCCTACTGGCGCTGCGCGCTCACAAGCATCCTCACTTGTAGGACCAACAAGCTCTAGTCCAGCCTGTCTGCACAAAACCTCCTCTCCAGCTCTGGTCTCCCTCCAAGCTGTGGTAAACTATTGTAAAAGTGTTTTGTATGGTGGGGTTTTTTTTGTTTGTGTGTTTGTTTTGGAGATTTTGGGCGGTTTTTGATTTGGAGACCTAGGTTTCTCATGGGATTTTGTGTTTGGTAGAAATCCAGTTGAAATTATCTTGGTTTTGTTTAGTCGTACCATACATTTTGCATACAGCAGTAAAGAATAATTTTGACAGGAAGAGGGAAGTAGGCACTCCTGCTAACTCCCTCAACTACCAGCAACCACTGTAAGTTTCCCCTTTTAATGACTGCTGCAGAAATACCAACTTTGACTTGAGGAAAAAGCAGTAGAAAAAGGAAGCGGGTTAGGTATGTAACTCTTGCAACTGAACCTCGGTTGAGAGCAAGGCGAAGACCGCCAAATAAAGAATTTCCTCCATAGATTTGCCTTCCTCCACTCTCTCACAGTGCAAGTGCTGCCTCTGACAAGGTAATTCTTTGGTGTACGCGCTAAGGCTTTGCACAGCTGAAGCTTTACTGATGTTAAAAAGCTTAACTCAATGCAGTCTGAAACTATATTAATGAGTGTTCTAGGATCAGTTGGTGAATTAGGCGTATTATTAGATAAAAGGTAACAAATCTTACCCTGTAAAGATCCGCTCTTGGGAGTGTGATATAATCAAATTTTAGGACTTTGAAATTGTGAGCGTAAACAAATAGTAACTTATTGTTAAAATTGGTCTGAGGAAGAAGCATGCCAGTGAGAAACTTCCAGGGAAAAAAAATCCGCATAAAGATAAGAGCCATGTTAATGTGTAAATGTTTGCAGATCTCCCATTTTGGTATAATGAAAATGTCAGGTCTGATTATTCTGAGCTCTGAACAATAGAGGAATTGCACCCAGCTGGGTATACAAGGTCTTTCTGAAAGGGATTCTTTATCCTGCACTCAACTAAGTTTTATTCTAAAATGGGAGGAGGAAAGACTTCTTAGCAAGCTTTTTTCTTTAAATGTTTTAGAAGGTGAAGACTGCTGTGGTCACTTTCAATTGAGACTGTCTCCCTCCATTGGAACAGTGACAGGTTGGTAATCTTCTTGAGTGTGTATTTCTCAATACTAGTGCTCCTATAAAAACTAATAGGATTTAATACTACTGCTGGCAGACCAAAGAAAGGATTCCAATGTCTGTCAGCTACAGTATCACAAATATTACTGTATTTGAAGTACGTTTTAAGTTCTAGTAGTGTCTTAATTTTTAAGTTTGTAGGCAGAGTACAGTAACTGAAGGTCAACCAGTATCACAAGCTTCATCCTATAAAAGTACGTACCAATTGGACACTATCACATAGGTAGTCTCCTTCCTCTGTTCATTTAATATGTGATGAATATTATTTTTCATGGATTACATCTACTAGTGAAAACAAGCAGGACATCAAGTACAAAAGTGTGTGGTAAGTTACAAAGCATGTTAAAACATGTTCTAAATTGTGTCATTGTGTTCGATGTCACATTACAAACTGAAAGTCAGAATTTTGGAATTTTCCTTTTAATTTTTTTTTAAAAATTCATACTGTAAGACCTCATTCTTAAAATTTCCCTCTGTATGCTTTCTGCTATAATTGCATGCTAGCTTACTGGGTACTTTCCTTAAGTTTTAAAATATAAATTTTCTTCCAGTTTGACTTCACTGTACACCTAAAATATACTGTGAACCAATGTCTGCCTTCCTTAAAATAAATTAGGAATGCAGGATAAAGTACTTACAATTGTAATTCTGAAAACAAAATACAGTTCAGCATAAATAAAACGTTATATAATGCTGTTAGTCACAAATTTGTGTCTAGTTTGTGGTCTCTGCCTGCTGTTGGCTTGAAATACAAAATACTTGACTATAGTACTTCCTTTGAAAATTGCTCATTCTCATAGCTGTGCTAGACATTTGTGCAGTGTTCCACACCTTCCTCACAACTGCTACATTCCCTCAATCAGTTTGCAGTGCCATGGGCAAAGTGGTGTACCCAAAGTGTAGAGCATCCTGGGCAGTATTACTAACAGAAAAACTCTGTGAAGCCATGCCTCAGTTTCTTAAAAGCACCTATTCTGAGATCAGCAAGTAGCAGCTTAAGAGCCACAGTTCAGGAATTAAAACATGAAATTGTACTGGGGTAGCTTAAAGAAAACAGGGGAGGAAAAGGAAATCCTTACACTGAAAAGCCTAAGGCAAAAAACAGAAGTGGGCACAGTACATACCCATTTTTCTTAAACAGAGTTTCTTATCAGTTTTTCTGAGTAGCTGTTATTCTTAGAGCTGCTCAAAAAGGTTTTCTGAGACATTATCTTTTTTCTTGAAAGTAGTAAAAACGTAAGGAGCCTTGTATCTCTCAAATATTTTATATTTCATAACCTTAGATTCACATTTTGGAAGACATTCTATGTAGACTGTGTGAGCTTTTGCAATTAGGCTGGTTTGAAATTCAAACCTGCACTACATTATTAGGCAGTGAATTTGTGATTACAAATGGTATCTGAGTAGCAATCCTTAAGTTATTTAAGGATATCCTGTTCTTGATCAATTTAACTGCATGAGGTAGCACTTTCAAAAAAAAAAAAAAAACAAGACACCCAGACACCCAGTTCTGCAGTACAGTTCTTAGAGTGCAGTTTTCTCAAAAGCTACAGCTGTAGCTGCAGTGATTCTATTCACAGAATACTGAAACAGAAAAACGGTGCTTTTAAAGAGTAACAGAACTAACAAACAAAAATTATCCAGGGCTTGTGCTGTAATTGGCTAGAAATCTTGTTGCAATCCAGCATTGCAGCACACCTCCACATAAAAGCAATTGCTGAATCAGAAAAACAAGTGTGTTTAAATGGTAGTAATACAAGACTGCTGTGCACTTAGATTTGTACACTTGCAATGAATTAATACAAATCAGTTTGAGATACAAGCTGTAAGTATTGCCTCTTACCTTATAAAGTTATTTCAGCACTTCAGTAACATTTTTTCTCACAACTCTGAAAATTGAGGTGCCCTGCTTTAAAAACTTTTTTTTCTCTCCCTTCTCATCAGCTCTTCCTGGTGGTATTTCTAAGTTCATATGCAGGATGTTGAAGAGACTGTCTCACACAAAAACCTTCAAAGGCTGCAGGGACTTCCTTGCCAGTGAGAACTAAAGCATGACTGCCATCCAGAAAGTGAGTGGTAAGTTTTAATGATAAAGAAATCTATGTCAGCCCTGAAGTGGGTATTAAACATTCTTATAAAGCTCTAAAGCATTAATTAATTAACAAGAAATTAACAAGAATTAACAGGAAATGCTTGCTTCATGAAAACTCTGCTTCTCCCAGTGTTTTTCTATTAAAAATCTTATTTGTTAATTTTTAATTTTCAACAGAATATTTTTGCTAAACTATTCAGCTTTTTACTATCACTAAACAAGACTGTAATTATTAATCACTGATTTTTATAAAGAAACCTTTTAGTCTAAGAATGACTGTCATATTCCATTTTATTGTAGGTTTTTTCCTTCCATTTCCTTGAAAAATTTGTGAAATTCCTGAGAAACACAATTTTTTTTTCTGAAGTACTGAAGTTTTTTTCTGAGTTCTGAAGCTCATATGAACAGAGAGGAAGACAATTTTTTTTAGCCCTGCAAAGCTACCTGGTATTTGAAATGCTGACGAGGAAATTACGGTTTTGCCACAACTCGCGCTTCAGGCTTTTCTTGGGTCTAACTCTCCTTTTAGTAATAATTTCAGTTTTGAAAGTCAACCAGAAAGAAGACTTCCTAAATCGGAGACATCTGGAGCTAACAAAAGAAGATCCTGTTAGCAATGTTAACTGCACCAAGATTATTGAGGGGGATATAGAGGAAATACAAAGGGTACAGCTTGAGGCATTATCAGTGTCATTTAAGAAACGCCCCAGACTAACAACAGATGATTATATTAACATGACTGGAGACTGTGCCTCCTTCACCAAGACTAGGAAATACATTATGGAACCTCTCAGTAATGAAGAAGCAGCATTTCCAATTGCTTACTCAATAGTGGTTTATCACAAAATTGAGATGCTTGATAGACTTCTGAGATCAATCTATGCTCCACAGAATTTTTACTGCATTCATGTAGATAAAAAGTCTCCAGAATCCTTTTTTGCTGCTGTTAAGGGAATAGTGTCATGTTTTGATAATGTCTTTATTTCCAGCCAGTTAGAGAGTGTGGTATATGCTTCATGGAGCAGAGTGCAGGCAGACATTAACTGCATGAAAGATCTCTACAGAAGAAGTTCAAACTGGAAATACCTAATAAACCTATGTGGTATGGACTTTCCTATAAAGACCAACCACGAAATAGTGGAGAAATTAAAAGCCCTTAAGGGTGAAAACAGCTTGGAAACAGAAAAAATGCCTGTTTATAAAGAAGTAAGGTGGAAAAAACACCATGAGATTATTGATGGTAAAATAAAGAACACAGGCATAGACAAGCAACTACCACCTCTCAGTACTCCAGTTTTTTCTGGCAGTGCCTATTTTGTAGTTAGCAGAAGCTTTGTAGAATATGTACTAGAAAACAGCAAAATACTTAAGTTCATTGAGTGGGCAAAAGATACTTACAGCCCAGATGAGTACCTATGGGCAACAATTCAGAGAATCCCTGAAGTCCCAGGCGCATTTTCTTCCAGTAACAAGTACGACGTGTCTGACATGAATGCACTGGCCAGGTTTGTCAAGTGGCAGTACTTTGAAGGTGACGTGTCCAAAGGTGCACCCTACCCGCCGTGCAGCGGAGTTCACGTTCGTTCTGTCTGCGTTTTTGGAGTAGGAGACTTGAACTGGATGCTACGAAACCACCACTTATTTGCTAACAAGTTTGACACTGATATCGACCCTTTTGCAGTGAAATGCTTGGAAGAGTATTTGCGGCACAAAGCTCTGTATCTGCAAAAGAACTGAAATGTGCTCTCCTGTTACGAAACATAGGTACAAATATTCTACTGCGACGTACTTTAACGTGTACAATGGTGGGATGCTGACAGTGGGTATAATGACTCTCACCATGTTGGTTTGGTGGTGCTCATGCCCTGCCTTGTCCATGGACTAGGGGAAGAAAAGACATATCTCGAGTATGCCTTGTTGCACACTGAGGCTTGGAGCTTCAGGTACAAAATCAGACAGCAGTTTTTGGAAAGCCAACTATTTGGAATATTTATTATCTAGAAGGTATAATTAATGGGCTTCCTTTGGCTAAACTGTTTTAAGGTTTTAAGGCATAGAAAATGCATATTGTTGATGTTCATGGTTCATGTTAGTTTTTTTTTCCATGAATGTAATGCTAGCTGGAAGATGAAGGGGTGGGATAAAAAGCAGCTGGACTGCACTTCATACTGAGTACTGAAAGATCTCAGGAATATAACATTAGAAATTGTTTATAAGCTATGCAAAAGGGGATATGCAAAGCCAGCTGTTACCATTTTACTGAGATCTGTTTGCTGCAGTTCTGTTTTTTGTAAAAGTCTTAATCTTCTTGAAAATTTTGTCTTCAGCATGGAGTATTAAGGAATTCAGATATTTCTTTTGTATTCTTAGAGCACCTGATATTGTGATACAAGGTTTATACACTAGTTTAAAATTACATCTTCTCAGGGAAACTTCAGTTTTGTGCCTGATGAGATTTATATTTGTAATTTTACATTCTTACTGTATGGGGAATTTTGCTTTTGTATCCAAAATCACTTAAGTTTCTTAAAACTCAAAGAACTGCAGTAGTGTCTAAATATTACTGATGGAACTGCTGGTTTCTGCTTTCTGTCAAGCTCAACTTGCATTCCAGATTACTTTAACACTATGTACAAAAAAAATAAAATTATTTTTTTTAATGATACTGTTTCTTTCTACTATTACAGTCCTTCTGAAATATCACAAATAACTCCTAATGATGAAGGCCAAAGGTATTTTTACTATAGTTTTCCACAGATGACTGAAGCTGCAGCTGAGATAAGCCCTATCTTACCTCCATTCATTCATGTGTCTGTGCTTGTTTAGGTTGAGCCTAACTTGTTTAGGTCCATCTGATTTTTAATTCCAGTTAGGCCCTTGCTTAGTTTAGCGGTGGCAGTGTGTCATAGAAGCTTGGCAATGAAAGAAGAGGACACTGTGAAGGATGATATTATTTCCTTCTGTATCAATTCAGGTTTGTCATGCATAGTTACTGCCGGATGTCTCGCTCCTGAGATGGCAGTGGAATTCATGACAAGCATTAGCAAATGTCAAAACAGACTAATTTTTTTTATTTGTGAACTCTTACTGTAATTGCGGCATGTGTTTCTTAAAAAGGCAGTTTGTTCTGAAGTTTCTCCTACTTAGACATTAACATAAAGGACTGCTGACTGCTGATCATGCAAACAGCTAGGGAGGCAAGCAGTTTAGTCTGAAATGGAGCCTATTTTTGCCAACCCCTGTATTCAAAACCACTTGAAAGTTGTTCAGAGTGTTTTCAGAGACTTTCCCATTAACAGGTGATTAAAGCCTGTGAGTGAAGGCAGTTGAGGAAAATACCCCATCTTCCCCACTCTTTGGCTTTTTACAAGAATGATCTTGTAGACAGTTGTGCTTTACCACCTTTCCAAAAGGAGCAACAAAACTTGACTGCATATAGTACTGGGAATTTTCAGGAAGTAATTTTTAGCAGAAAGTAGTTTCTAAGAATTTGCACCTGAAGACAATCTACACTAGTATCTTCTATGAGACCAGAACTGCTAGTTCTAAGACTGAAAAAGTGATGATAAATAATAAAATATGAGGATAAATATATAAAATATATATATTCACTGCTGACTATATGGACTGCTGACTCAGTTGCTTGAAATCTATTTGACTGAGCATTTTACCCTACCTCCTTCAGCCTGCTTTGTACTTAGTCGTTTGTGTAATACAACGAATGCCTATGTTTCTGTTGTTAATAATACTGCTACTATAGATAGTGAAGATGCTGCTTGATTAAATGCTTCAAATATGACTATTTAGATGGAATCAAGAGACACCCTGTGTATGCTCACTGTATCTTCTGTACAGAAGTAAAAGCAAGAGAGCATTGCTGTTTAGCATATGTTTTCCATAAGATAAGGAAGAATTTCTTTTGAGAAAAGTGAACTACAAAAAAACCCACCTCTCTAAAACTGACTAGAGAAGAGTCACCCTGCTCTGGTAGAATTTAATGTTCTAGGAAGACTTTTTCATGGAAAGAACTCTTTATTTCCTGAACAAGTACCTAATATGCCAAAGGAAATTATTGGATTAATTAAAGGGTGTTGCAAATACATGTAAGGAAAAAAAAAACCACTTTCACCAGCTGTAACAAGTAAAGAAAGCAATCCAATGAACACTAGTGTTGTCCACAAAATCAGATTCGTTACCTTGTGTGCAACAAGCCCATAACCACACAGTTGAGAGAGACATTGCTTGTTCATTTCATATCTGTGCAAGCCTGGGTTCTCAGAAGTGTGACACAAATCAAGCACACCCCTCCAGACCCTCCCTACCATTATTTATATGCAGAAGTTCAGAGTTTGTAACTTTCCAAGTACAGCCCCTCTATTATGCTTGGTTAGTAATTTCCATACAAGTTACATAATCCCAGCTGGCCTCTACGCATGCTCAGGAGAAGAGTCTTCACATAGGCAGGGCTCTTTTTTTTCTTCTTGTAGGCAGACTTTTTAGCATTAAAATGAACATAGTTCAGCTATAGGATACATGGACCTTGAGTATTTTGCCAAGTTAGCAATGTGTCAACAGACATTCAACAAAATCTTGGTTTACTACATTCTTAATGCTTGTTAGTTCCAGGTTGTCCTTGAGTAAAGTTGCTAACTGCTATCTGTTCTACTGACATAAAACAACAGCTTGATTTTCTACATCCTTAAAGCTTGTTAGTCCCTGATTTTCTTGACTAAAAGATGCTGGCTGCTGCTCTGGTTAGGTTTTCTTTCTTGCTGATTAGGCTTGAAAGTGTAAAAAGACATTGGATCAGAGGATATCCTTAAGACGATTTATTCAATCATTTGACACATTTTGCATCATTGTTATTCCACTGAATCTGCCAAGAAACTTAACCAAAAAAATCATATCTTAAATCAAGCAACTTTTTGGCACCAATAAAACAAATAAAATCTAGACTATATTCCTTACTGACATTAGCAGGTTTTTTCATAAATTGTTTCACTTTTCTACTAGATATTTAGAAAACTGGAGTAAAAGTCTTAATATTAATGTAAGTGAACATGAAAGAAAAATGCTTCACTGATACTGTAGCAACAAGCTAATCTTGATGCTGTGCTGAAGACGCTGGGCATGTGTCAGGAATAGCAAAAATTGAAAACTTAATAATTACATGAGCCTTTCAACCATACATTCGGAGTACAGTGATGCTCTACTTCTGATTTACTCTGATCACCTTCAGGTACCAAATGAGGGACACACAGGCCTGTGCCAAGATGGACTATACTTGGACAGAGGATAGAGCCATGGAAAAGAAAGCTGTGATAGTGGGCTCAGCTATGCTACTGCCCAGCTGACACCAGCCTTCACACCATGATCCTGTCATCCTGTGGGCAGCTAGAAGGGAAACTAGCTTGAATTCTGCCTACTGAAGAACTCCTATTTTTCTTTATTTTTATTTTTTCTGTGGTTTAAAGCTGACCACCACTTCTGGGAAGTAATAAGTAGCGACTGAAATCGTTGCTGAAGTACCATGTATGCTATTCAAAGTCCCCTAACATCATTTAATTTTCCATATCAGAGCTTTCCAAAAGAGCTCAGTGTACTGAAGACACAGCTCTCGCTCAGTCCCCACTTAAGACATAAGCTTTTTGAGTGGCATTAATAATAATAACAACAATTAACTTGGTTTACTGATGATAACTGTGGTAACAAAGTACCCTATATCATTAAGGATCACCTTTTAAGGATGAAAGCATTTAGGATCAAAGGCTGATTTGATCCCAGTAACCTAATACTTGTGCTTTTATCTCTGCCTGCCTGAGGTTTGGTTTGACAAGGGAGCATGTGTTTGGCTCTTGCTCCTTCCTATTGAGCACAAGAAAAAATGACAGAAAACCTACAACACTTATAATCAATGTCACCAGTCAGAACACCGTTACTGCATTTTCAAGTGGTCTGACAATTAAAAATTGACCTAGGTCATAACATGAATGCAGTATAAGATAAAAATGAAAGAAGAGTTAATCTGCTTCAGCATACATGTGCTAATCAGGAGGATTTAATCCCTCCAGATTCAGTGCTGTTCCCAGATCTGAATTGCTGCAGCAATCATTAAAAATAATAAACATGATTTAATACAACTTCTGCCACAATACTTCACTTCTAGAATTTGTATATTCTTTTCTTGAAAATGATAGTGGTGGTTTTCTTTTAGTCACGGAACAACAAGAAGAGCTAATACTGTAGAGAGTACCTCTTCAGTCAACTTAAATAAGGAAAATTTTGTAATGTAAAATGGCTTTCAAATTCCAGCTAGCAATACCATTCATCCTTAGCTTAGCATTTCAGTAATCTAGATAAGTTTCCACAGTTCTGAAATTATTTTCTTTTAATGGATCATTTTAGTGCATTTAAATGCCCTTGACCACAGTGTGATAAATTAACAGTAACCTGCTTTTGCAACAGCTTTCCAGGTGCCTTAACAGACATGAAAAGCAATAACCTTTAGAATATGTTCTTTATTTGGAATCGAGCAAGCAAATTTTTTACAGATACACTTACTCAGTTTTTAAGAATCTAACTAATCTGATCTTTCAAGTTATTTCAAGATATTACTGTATCTTTCTGGAATATGTATCCTAATTTTTCTGTTTTATAGCTGAAATGAGTCAGTTCCTTATTCTTTGCGCACAGATAGTAGTTTGGAACTTTTTGCTTCTTGGTTCCCCCTTCCTTCACTGTCCCCCCCCCCCCTTTTTTTTTCCCCTTTTTTTTCCCTCCTTTCCTTCTCTGGATCTGACAGTTCTTCATACAGATATTTATGTTTACATCACTGCCTGCCTTATTTGCCATGTCTTATATACAGTATCTTCAAAGTAGGAAATATTCTGCTCAGTGCCCTCATTTAAATACCGTGCCTCTCAAACTGAGCTTTGCTGTTGGAGTCTTAAACATGGTTGCATTCTTCTAGTATCTGCCAGTATTTCTTTTAGTTTGTCTGTTTTCTATATCTATAAAAGAACTTGACCATAAAAAGTTAACAACACAACCAGATCCTTGAAGTAAACCGGCATCTTTAAAAATATATTATTTTCTTCAAAAAAACTGAAGTTTTTGAAGTTTCCTAAGAAAATCACTAAGTTGTGTAAAAGATGAAAAAAGTTCTGCTAAGAATATGTCAGTATGGGCCTTGAGCAGATGGCATCTTTTAAAACCCACGTCACATACTCCAAGACAGGATGATGGAACTTTTTCTCACAGATACAGATCTAGCTATATTTTTTTAAAAGTATTTTTTCTGGACTTGGAAACCTAGGCGTTCTGGGGGGATCTAATCACATAAAACTAATTTTTTTCTGTACCATGAAAACATATTTATCTTGCATATCTTAATTTCTTTAAAAATTTTTTCAGGGACATGACTCCCTTCATTCTTTCATTTAAACAAGTAACATTTTAGGAATCTTTTAGCAGAAAATGCTTAATTACTAAAATCTTCAGTATCTGTGATGAAGTTAGTTTGTCTACAATCAAAACCCTTTATCTCTTTTCCTTTTTGACATCTTGCCTTTGCTATACATGGGGCTGGGAAACAGAAACGATCATAAGGCTTCAAAGTGTAATTTACTGACTGGTGTGTGACAGGGAAAGTGAAAATTGTAAGCTTAGCATCAACAGTTTTGAGTGAGTCTTTAGTATATTTTGGAAAAACCTGTGTGAATTGCATTAGTGATGCTGGAAATAGAGATTTTCCAGTATCAATGTGAAATCATGCTAGTATGGAAAACATACTGGAAGAGTGCATGTGACATGTCTGTAGGTAATGCTCACAATCTCATTTAACAACAGACTGTTATTACTTAAACATATTGTTTTCACCAGGAAGTTAAATCTTAATTACCCCTTTGAATCACTAGATTATTAGGATGATTTCGCAATACCTCGTCTACAAGCAGGAGTTGAAAAGCCGTTGACCTTAGTTTTGAGTTAGTCCAAGCCACCCTCTAAGCCTTTTCAAGTTCTGCTAAAAGAGCAAACCTGTTTTTAGCAACATACCCAGCAGTGATGTTACCCACATGGCATGTCTTTGTTGGGCATGCAGAACAAGGAGGTGCTCCTAAGAGTTAACATATGAGACACTCGTAAGCCTTGCATCCTGGCACAATCATTCCTGTTGCTACAGGGGCCCCCAAGAGCAGAGGGGATTTGCTTTCACACCAGAGCAAACCCGGGTGAACTCACATCGGGGCAGTGAGACCAAAAGCATTTATTCTTTCTGCTGTGCCTGTGGCACTGTAGCACTGAGCAGCTGCTGCCTGTGAGATGTATAAATCCTTAACAACGAGACAGCAATGAGAGAACAATGAAGAAATAAATATCCAGACTACACAATCCATTTATATCTTCTTCAAGCACTTCTAATAGAAGGTAAAAAACAAGCACCACACATACTGTTCCCTACCTCTTGTCCTTCTCTCTCCCCACTAAATTTACTTTAAATGGCTGCCAGGAAACGCAGCAAACAAAATATTTCACTGAGATAATGCCCCTGCTCTCTAGGGCAACAGACCTTGGAGTGCTCTTGTTCTCTTCAAATGACCAAAATCAGAAGAGCTAAGGAAAAACTTCACTTTGTTTTCACAGCAAATAGTCAAAGCATTTTCCTTTGCTGATTTTTAAACTTTTCTGCCTGTTTGTGTAACTGAGGGCACAGAGAAGGAGTTCTGTTAGTGTAGTCTCAGTATCTCCAGTCTCATGGGCTTTCTCCTTCCTTAAAACACAAGACTTCTGCCACCCTTGCCTCCTTGGTTCAGAGTTTCCTATCTTCTTTTCTCCTCTTGCCATGATCTGTGAAGAGAGGGCACGTGTGAAAGAAACACTAAGAGACCTTCTAAACGTTACTTCAGCTGGCCAAGGTACAAGGTGTACTTTCAGATGGGCTGGATCCAGGGTGTGAGGAGTGACTCTGTTTCTCAACTTGACAGCTACTTTTTAGCTTGATTTTTTGGTAAACGCAGCATCTCAAACCCTCTTAAGAGTAATTGCTTTTAGATATCTGAATTCTAATTGGCAAATTACCTTCAGCTAGGGTTTTATTTTTGAAATCACATTGCTTTTAGCTATTAATGTATCAAAATCTGCAGTCAATATAGAGGACTTTTGCCTTTCATGAACTTTGAAGGCTGTATTTTTTCTAGTAGCCTGAAGAATCTTCAGAAAATTCTACATCTGCCAGACTGGCACTCCAGCCGTGTACTTCAGTTAATTTGGATGAAACTAGGAGAACACAAACCTATTTCCATCAACTGAGCACCTCTGTAAAACAGACACATGGAAATTTTCTGAATGTGGGAAAATCTTCCACAAGGCTACTCTCACCATCCTAAGATGAATGACACAGACTGGAATAGTCTCTCAAAAAATTGAAAGTATGCTAAGAGCAGAAAGCACTGGAAAGTGCTTTCAGTCACAGCAGAACAGAATGACCATCCAAACATCAGAACACTTCACATAGCTCTGTCCAAGATGCTACAGTCACCAGTGCTTTACAGCCAGTAGAGTTTAAAAAGCAAATTTAAAGCAGCTGCTAGAGGGAGGGTAGTGATTTAGTGACAGATGATGAGGTACTTGGTGGCTTTCAAGTGAGCTGTCAACCTGTTGCATCTGGGCTATGGGAGCGGCGAAAAAGGATATAGCAACAAAGCTCTTTCGTGCAATGGAGAAGGAAAAAGGTTTTTATTTAAAGAAACACCACAGTTTTATAGACCAGTCTGTGGAACTAAGGACAGCCATAATTTCATTGATGCAAGGGAGGTAACACCCCTTGTAAACATGCTCTCATGAAAACATCACATCTCTCACGCATCCAGCAGATGTTTAATCGTTGTTATAATTCTTCTCTCTTATGTTTTCCTTGAGCAGCCTGAGAAAATACAAGGCTGCTTCAAGGCTGCTTTTTCCCTGGCTTTTAGCAGTATCCCACAGTCAACCTACCTGCCTGTGAGCCCAGCTGGTCTGCACCCAAGGGTGCTGAGGATGCTATCTGGTATCCTCAAAAGGCTGTTCTCCTTCAGCTCTGATGAATCATAGGGACAGGAGAAGGCCCCAAATGGCCAAGGTAAAGTAAATGTTCTACCCACCCAAAGGAAGGGCAAATGGAGCAGCCTGAGGAATTACAGCCTGCACGTCTAATTTTCAGTCCCTGGGGAAAGCATCTGTGAAGCAAGAACTCTTAGGCAAGTACAAGGACACAAGGCAGAAGATGGAGACTGACTGAGTGGTGCCTGATCTGATGGATGATCATCTGTGACAAAGTGATTTGGTTTGTGGATGAGGTGAGAGCAGCAGATGATGCTGGCCTGGTGGTGCACGAGCAAGACTTCAGCAGACACTGTGAGGAAAGGCAGCAAAGCTGGACTGGAGGAGGCCAGCTTCAAGGAGTCTGCTCTGCCTACAGGGAGGGTACTGGAGGCTAGGCTTTTTTGACAATAGTTGCCACAAGTAGAAACAAGACAGTTTTCAGCTAGAGAAAGCAGGCCTCAGGAATTTCCATGGCAGGGTAACTAAAGACTGGGACAGGCTACCTGGAGCAGCTGTACCATCTCTGTCCTTGGTGGAGTTCAAACCCCAGTGACACAAAGCCCTGAGCCACCATGTCTGACCCCACAGCTAAGCCTGCTTTGGGCAGGGGGTTGAGTTTGGAGACCCGCTGCACTCCACATCATTCCAAATAACTGTTTTCCTATATTATTCCAGTAGTTATACAGTTACAAAACCACCCCAGAGAAGTAAGAACTGAAGAAAAATACTTCCAGAGTCAGATAACCCATTACCTACAAACCAAATTAATTATGTTTTAAATAATAATACCAGAGTTTTGCTGTAACTCATTTTCCCATGTTGCACATATCCATTTTGTCACCCCACAAGAATCAGTCCCCACAAAATCCCAGCACATTCCTGGTTTTCACCTGCTGTCTTATTTTTAACTCAGCATTCCTTCATAAGAATACGGCCTTATCTGTCTGGGATTAAAATTGGGCAAATGATGGTTACATGAATGGCAGTTTCACCTGAGAGGGCCAGGGTGCTTGGAACATTACTGACAGTCACATTTCAGAGGCTCACATAGCCCAGATGAAGCTGGGAATAGCAGGGCTTTTTTTGAACAACGAAAACACTGGCCACTTTCTGGTTCTGTTCAAAGCCACCATCTGGCTTTGCTCACACCACCAAATTAAGTCACAAACTAATCCATTTGTGAGATACAACAATGGCATGATAGGAAATATTTCCTCACTTTTTCTTGAAGTGCAGTTAGACAGAAAATGAGTCTGCACTTGTACAAATCTCACTTTGGACACAAAGAAGAATCTGCACAAGCAAGTCAATCTTCTTCCATGTATGTCTCTAAGAAGGTATTTGGCTTTTGGCTACTTAAATACTGCTTAGAAGCTATAATGATGAAGTAGCTACTTCATCAAAGTAGCTGGGATAATGAACTGTAAGAAAGCAAATCTATTTTGTGTAATTATTTTCATGTGTACTCCATTCTGCTCTATGTCTGGACTTGCATGGTACTTTTAAAAACAGCTGTAAAAAAGACTAGAGACATGTTTGATTGTGTAGCTTGTCATCTCTTTGGACAGAATCTGATACAAAAAACAGGTTAGACTGAGAAACCACATTATAGAGGTCTTTGATGGGAACTTCCTATCTGATATATAGTCTAACAATCCCAAGGCAAACCTTGTCTTAAAGTTTGTACATCAGAATATATCAGTAGTGGTATTATTATTTATACAAAGACATTGGGGTTATAGTAGTATAAACAGCTTTTGGCAGAAGGCAGTATTTGGTTAATATTTGTTAAATGCTACTCTAATTGCTGGGGGAAAAAAAAGAAAAATAACTCTACAAAAATTATTTCACTTTCTGCAGAGTGCTCTGTGTCATTTGTTGGCAAAGGTAATGGAAGGAAAAATATCAGCAATAAGAAGTGACCATGAAATGATTTTTTAACATTAACAGCACTGGATCAAGTTTTCTTTCCCATATTTGGTATTGCCAGAACTGTAGGAAAGGACTAGGATACAATTCACATTTCATGCTGCTAGCCTAGGCCAATTCTTAAAAAGAATTGAAAGCACCTAATGTGGTACACCAAATAATTATGTTCAAAATTACATTCATTCCCCACTACACCTCAAGTTAGGGGCATCTTATTTCCATCACCATCTTATCTTTGATCTTTCACCCTTCACTTAAACATGTGCATTTACACATCTTCTTCTATCTGGCTTGGCCCATGCTGCACAGCCCAGCAACTGATTAATTTTTAAGTCTGCACAAAGACATATGCTGCAGGCACGGTCAGAAGACTTTCCTTTTCTTCCCCTCCCTGTATAAGAACAGCATACACACTCATCTTTTGAAAAATGAGAAATACATGTTGCTGTCTACACAAGAATTCTACCTCTTCACTGAAGAAGTCAGCAGTTCAGTAATTCCAAGTGGGTTAAAGACAAACCCTTCTCCATACTATCCACTGCCTTGGCCAGCCCCATGCAGTTGTTAATTCCCTGTGCTGGTTGTTCATGATATTTACTTAGCTTCGTACGTAATCTCAGAAAGAAAATCAGGGACATAATGCCAAAATCCCCTTGGGAAAACATTTAAAATGCAGCCCAGTGTGTACATCTTCACTGATATTTGCAGATCTCTGTGCAGATATCGCATGCTATTTACACTCCGTAGCTGCCAAGGAGGAAGTGTCACTGCGCTTGTCTGATAATAAATTCCTTTTTATCTTTCTTTGACGTTGTGGTGCAACCCAGTCAATATCTGAGGCCCACTGCTTAGCTGGGAGGGTGGCTCAAAGTGATGGTAAGTCTCAAGAACTGACATCTGAAGAATGCCAGGCAGGAGAAGTCAGGAAAACACAATAAAGCAATGCAAGTTGTAGGCGCCTGGACTGTGCATAGTTTCAGAAGGGAAAGTTTATCAACCTCAGAAGGCTTATGCAAATAAACCTCAGCTGGAGAAAAAAAAACGACCTTCACTACCCTGCCTTTTAAACATCTCTATTACCAGATAGAAGATTTTCTTTTTAAAATGGCAAAATAAAAATGATAGAATAAAATTTCAGTGGTGTTAAATGAAAATCTGCAAAAAAAATAGAAGTATTAGGCTGTTGGATAAGCACTCTCAAATTACACTTAAGTATATGTCAAGAGGCCCTTGGCATTTTTTTCTCACAGAATCGATTCCAGTGCTGCAGTTCAATATGAAAATCCTGTTTTCCAAGCTGCTCAGCCCACATTATCACATTATTTCTGCCATAAGGGAGTCCAGTTGCTGGGCAGACTTGTGACTCTGCTGCGATCTAATTCCTGTGGCTCTACAGTGTATTTTATGAAGTTCACCCAGTACATTTTTTGTTAGACAGAGAACCTCAGCAGAGGCTTTCAAAACACAGTGACTTCCAGGGAAATTGAAATTATCTACATTAACTTAGACACAAAAAATGTCTTTAAAATAATCTGGGGAAAGCAGAACCAGTGATGAGACTCTGCTTAGCTAAAGCACTTGCATTTTTCCACATAGCAGGGAGATGGGAAGAAGGGACAGAGGATTCAGTGCTAGCTGTGAAGTAGTGAAGTGGCGAGAGAAGCCCAGGTAAACCTTGGGAACACAACAGTATAGACAAGAAAATGGCATAGATCCGTACACTTTTTCTGGAGTCCTGTCAGCTGACACACACTGAGTGGACACATAGTGGGGGGCAAAAATAAGAAAAAAAAATTCTCAGTATGACTTTTTACTAGAGTTAAATATTAACTTGTCCACAGGAAGTAAAAGGCAGCAAAATATTATAGGGTTGTTGATTTCAGTGTAACTTTATCCACATGCCCTATTGTGGCAAGTGTAACGTAAACAAATAGGAAGACAGATCACTTCCTTCAAAGAAACTACATGAAAAAAATCACAGGGCACTGCACTAAAAGGCAAGTGAGATAAAGGGTATATTTCGTTATACTGAGAAAAACAGAATGAGAAAAATAATGTGTAATAAAATAGTAAACAGATTAGAACTAGAAAAATAGAAAAAACCCTGACAACACCAAAATAGGAAAATGGGAAGGCTGACAAAAGGGAGGAATAGAAAAACTAGTAAGAGGTAATGATAATAAAACAGAAGCTTTGGCATTTTAAAAGGTTGTCCATTCTGTCTGTACCCATCCCATCCACCACAGCAGTGCTGAAGCATTATAAATGACTTAATAATGTACCTGCGGGAAACTGCAAGTTTTGACTGGGAGACCAGTGCACATTTAGGCTGTGATTCACTCACAGCTCTGCTGGGCAGGTCCTGCACGCCAGGCTGGTGGCCAGGCTGTGCTGAGCCACACTGTGCCATGCCACACCGTGCCACACACCTCCACCACAGCCTTTGCACGGTGCTGGACGAGCCTGTGGGCAGCTCCCACTCAGAACTGTAGGTAAAGCCCTCTCTTTAGCAGGGCACAATAAATTCTGTGGAGAATGTCTTTCTTTTTTGACAGTAAAAATTATGGGTTGCTTTCTCATTAGGAAACCATGCTACAGCTTGAATTACTGTCAGGGGTGACTTGCTTGCTCTCTGTGTCATAAATAGGGGCTGTGGTGTGTCTTGCTAAGAAATACCATTTTGAATGACACCTTACAAGTTCTGAGTGTTTTTTTCTTATGGGGATGGCAATCCCCACAAGAAAGTGCAAACCTGAACCTCCAAGGCAAAACCAGAAGCTCTAAATGAAAACCACTCTAAGGAAGTAAAATCAGCACATAGTTAAAAAACTAAAATACAATGAAGTTAAAATCTTTCCACTAACCTCACCAGAACAACTAACACAATCTCCTCTTACATACAAAGTAGTATGTATGCATTCAGCATAAAAGACATCAGGCAGTGTCAAAAGATTTGGCAATAAATGGAAATAAAATCTTTTTAGAATCTAATTCTGAAACAAGCCCATCTACACTAACTTCTACTAAACAAAAGAGTCTGAGATACCTCCACAAAGATTAGTGCAGATCAGGATGCTCATTTCCATCTGAAAGCTGAAAGAACAGGAAGTTAAGCATCATGCATCAATCATCTTAAACAATGACATACCTCTTGCATGAAGTCTTATCCTAGTGCTTTCTCACAAATCATCCATTGTCTTGTCAATACCATAACAGAAGTCCTCTGGTACTTACATGCCACACTTTCACCTAGTCTGTTCTTTGGGCCTAAAAGTAAAATAAATTGAGGTTTTGGGTTTGTTACTACCAGACAGCTAAGAATGCTTTTCTTCATTTGGGAGCACATGCACTGCTGACTACAGCAATTTATGAGATACTGTAATCCAGGCCTTTTTGTCATCAAATGTACAGTCACTGTAACTAGTATTAGAATACATTCAGATACTTCACATGCAGTTGTGAGATGTTACATAGTGATTCATGTCATTATGATCAATATAAACATGAATACTGAATCCAAAGTAAAGCACAGACATGAGACACAAGACAACCTAATTACATTAGATTTGTTTAAATCACTTTGTTGTAAATTGTTGATTTTTTTGGTTTGTTTTTATGTGTTTTTATTATTTTGTCACTATAATCATAAATTGTATCCACTCTTATGTATAAGGAAAACATGAGCTTGTTTGGACATGAGCAGGCTTGTCCCTACTGTTACCTGCTTGCTAAGAGTGTAACCTGACAACATGTTCGAGCCTTGTCCAGACCTCGTGGGGGCTTGTAGCCATTGCTGCTGGAGTCCAAGCCAACATGTTCGGGCTTGCTTGGACTTGTACCCCAGCACAGGGGCATGTCACAGCCCACCAAGAAACTGCCTGTAAAAGGGGCAGTGACCAAAGGTGAGACGGACGTGTTGGCGGAGCACAGACTCCCCACGTCCCCAACACTGCATTGCCTGTTTCTTATCAACAAACTAATAAACAGTAAATGGAGATCAAACTACATTAGGTGCTTAAACTGCAAAGAAACAATTTTATCCTCTGTAACTTCAGCACAGGTGAGACATTTTAAGATGTCACTCCAAGGTCAATGAATTGCAAGAGTACAAAGCCAGCTGCAGCAAAGACTTGAATCAGCTCAAGAGATCTGGGTCTCAAAATTCCTTCCTATTGCACATTCCATATAGATACGGAAATGCACTGCCATGGCAAAGCAGGACTGAAAGAGTCATGGAGATGGGCAATACTGCCCTAGCCTTCCTGCTACTGCCAGCTCTGCAGATTTATCTTAAAAATTAGTTTAAGTGTTAAAATACTTCTTATTCAACAGCAATGGAAAAGGTTGAGAGTAGAGATGGGTTACAGCCATCTACTAGTGGCAAGCCAAACCACCAAACACATGTTAATTCGTATATCACAATGTTATCTTTCCTCTGCTAGGCTGCTAATCTCTGACAGTAGGATTGCCACAAGGATTGCACAGTTGTCTATTATTGTCACTACAAGCAAAGATATGTTAAAACACATGGAACATTTCTTTAGAGAAAGTGACTGACTGACTGAGTGACTTCAACAGAGCCAATTAAGATCTGTCTTTTATACCAAAAAATCTTCAAACAGAAGCCTTTTAGTTAACAGGAACCAGCTGCCCCCATCTCACTATCCTTTCACCAATTTTTAAAAATTCCTCAATTTTCTCTTTCTCCTAATTCTTCCAGGACCATGTAGCATCACATGTGGTCATGCACTTTTTGAAATGTCAGCCATTTATAAAAATTAAAAATTAGGCATTTAAAAATACAGTAATAATTTTCACCACATACTTTTAATAAATTAATATAGTCTTATGCCTTCATTCAGTGTAGACCTGCACAGCAATCCATGTGTTTAGTTAGACACATACCTGTGCAAGCACATACACAAATTAAAGAACGGGCACAATGCCTCGGCAACAAAGAGAGGTTTCATTGCACTGTACAAGACATAATTTTTCAAATGCCAGGGCTGATCACACTATTGGTTAAGAAATCCCCAAAAGAGCAAAATAACAGGAAGATAAAACCTTTCCCCATGCCCACTGCACTGTTTTTTATTTAACATGCAACATTTGATTTCACCTACAAGACTGACAGAAGTGTGCTGTGTGCCTAAGCTGCTCCCACACACTTTCCAGGGAAGAGGACATACGAACTTGAATGTTCAAAGTCTGTAAAGGACATTGTAGGTGAATATGTATCCACACAGCAGACATTCAAGCTTGCATATTAAGGAAGCCCAGCTGTGTGATACAAAAGAAAATCTCTTCTAGCCCCATCCATAGTGATTTACTTGTCTCGCCTGTATCTGGATCCTCCCTCATGCAACTGATAAGTATCAAGCAGCTCAAAATCAGGTAGTTTTGGGTAGCATTTGAGGAGAGCTTGTATTTTTGAGGCCAGGTTGTAGAAACAAACAGGCTGCTGTTAAGGGATCATCCAACAACAAGGTGTCTGAAACTTCCTTTACCTATGCATATCATTTAGTGGCTCTAATTCAAGGTTAAACTGACAGTCCTCAGCGAAAACACAGTCCCAAATCCACAAACATGCTAAGCCCTTTTCCCCTAGCTTATTTTGAATCATTAAGCGTCTTCTAGTTCAAACATGTTTTCCTTTCACATTTCTTCAGCATTTATTAGCCTTGCTCTGGACACAGGAACAAACTGTCTGGAACAAACTGGTCTCGGACACCATCTCATCTGTCACCTCATCAGGACTGTTGAGGCCACCTGTAATTTATTTTTGGCTTCAAAAGTCACAGTAGTTGGCTGTAGAGTGGTGCACAAGAGGACTTCAGGCCAGCCTAGGTGCTATGGGTAATTTTAACTCCACTTTCTTTAAGTGGTCTTAAGTTTTGCATTGTCCTTTGTCTTTACATACTAGCAGCCTCAGAGAACACTATGTAGATTAATTTAATTTTTCACATAGTTGAATATTTGCTTATTTCCACTTCCTTTTCTCTCCCCATGTGGTAATAAATGATGGGAAGTCCTGTCAGCAGTTGCACTACCTTTGGGACGTTTGATGCCAACAATTTGTGCCATATATATTACCCACTTGTAATTTGTTATGATGACTGATGACTTGTTTAAAGACCTTCTAGGCTCAATATTAACTCCAGCACTCACAGGAACAGGCTGAACAAAATAAGGATTCATCCCATCTTCTGTGCAGGTATATAAGGTAATCCCAGTCTTATTTATAAATCCAGGGTAAAGAAATATGCCAGATGTGTTCTACAGGGAATGAGATCAATAACTTGACTAACTCCAGCTGGGTAGCAGTACTTTGTATTCTTCAGGCTTTGTTCCATTCATAAACTGAAATAATTACTGTGCTGGTTTTGGTTGGGGTAAAGTTAATATACTTCACAATGGCTGGCATGTTTTGGATTTGTGCTGAACACAGGGTTGATAACACAGAGGTGTTTCTGTTACTGCTGAGCAGGGCTTACACATAGCCAAGACCTTTCCTGCTTTTTATACTCCATGCAGGTGAGGAAGCTGGGGATGCTTGGCAGGCTGGGAGGAGACACAATCTGACCACAGGGATATTCCAGATGATATGGCATCATGATCAGGATATAAAGCTGGGAAAAGAAGGTGGAAGGGGGATATGTATGTTCCCAAGACACCATTACATGTGATAGGGGATGGCTGAACATCTGCCTGCCCGTGGGTAGGGCTGAATGAATTGTTTTGCCTTACCTGTGTGTGTGACTTTTGCTTTCCCTGTTAAACTCTTTCTACCTCAACATATGAGTTGTCTAGCTTTTACTCTTTCGATTCTCTCCCCAGTCCTGCTGGTGGGGGAATGAGGAAGTGGCTGTGTGGAGCTTGGCTGCTGACTGGGCTTAAACCATGACAATTATTCACACAGAAAAAAAAAAAAAAATCCTAGGAGAAGAAGACAGGACTTAACGTGACAGAAAATAAGTACTAATATTAAAGAACAAAGTAAATTTAAAAAAAAATCAAGGGCAACCATGAAAAAGGGCCACCTAGTGGTAGGGTAAGAAGTAATGGCTTTAAACTGAAAGAGGGTAGAAACAGTTCAGGTATTGGGAAAAAATTCATCACTTTGAGGGTGGTGAGGCACAGGAACAAGCTGCCCAGTGAAGTTGTGGATGGCCCACAACTGAAAGTGAACAACCTGGTCTAGTGTCCCTGTGGGGAAGAAGTAGATGACCTTTAATGTCCTTTATAACCCAAACCCTTCTGTGATTCTATGATATTTGTGGACATTTGTGAACTAAGCCAAATCTGACGTAAATAATTTTTGCATTGTTTTTAGTTTTTCCATCACTTTGCATCTGGAATATTGTCATCAAGAGATCAGGATAATTTCTTCATAATATGAAAACTGTCTTGATAAAGCAGTGGTCAATAAGAGCTTTCTATTGCAAAACGTGGTTCACTTCCCATGAAGTTTTCCATATGCCATCTGACTTTTATACAGTACTTTACAAGATTGATCCCAGATTTGTCTCTATTGAAATCAATCCTATGCTATTTTCCTTTGCCTATTGGTGGTTTCATTGCAAATGGAACCTACCTCTGTAGCAGTACTTCCTGCTGTACTTCCTGATGCACAACTACAGTTGGAGAAAAGGACCTGTCCTGCATTTAACCTTGTTAATGAAAGCTGAGAAGTAATTGTTTATCTTGGCTGGACATTTGGTTACTAGTTCAGTCCACAAATCACAAAGTGTTTTTGTTTAAGGTTCATAGGAGAGTAGAGGTCAGAAAATAAATTAATATATATTAAAAAAAAAAATTAAAGTTTAGACAAATTGTCAGGACAGATAAGGTTATGAAAAAGATACAAAACCTGTTTGGGAATTTACAAACCAGGAGTCATCAGGAAATTCCAGATCCACAGATGTTCTAGGAGTGCCGGAAGGGTCACTCTTTTTTCTTTAACATCCTTTTAGCTTTAAAAGGGATGTAGTAGCTTTTCACATTTATTAACCAACATTTACCTTTCACTTTTTAAGCAGTGGAGAAACACTACAGAAATATGTATACTTTCTTAAATATTTTATTGATCTAATTTCTTACAGAGCACCCGGTCTTTCTAGGATAACTTTTTTCAAACATATATTTCTATGAACAATGAATTTAATTACAAACTCCATCTCAGTGCTAACTATCTGTAATAGGTCATTTCACTCCTTAGTAACTTCTCTGGCTTCAGTCAGTGTTTTCAGATGCTGCTAAACATGCTGACTGCAGAGAAAAACAATAGGATATATAGATTTTGCTAGATGTTAAATTTTAAGCCACTGCACATTACTCTATTGTCCTGATTACAAGCTAGTTCCTTTTCTGTACACAAAAAATGTTCACTCAATAGTAGCACTTCAGCCACAAAACCATCAAATTGGTGATAATCTTGGAAGCCTTTTCCAAGTGAAAGGGTTCTGTGATCTGTGAAGTGACCCCTGGTCATTGAACAACTCTCCTGTCAGCTGTCCAGAAAGCTGCAGGGCATGGCACAAAACTGCTTGCTCATCCCAGCACCTCTACTGCCACTGCTTCCACAGCTGCTGCCATTGCCACATCTCTTCCCACTCCATCCTCAGCAGGGGCAGCAACACAACACCAGACAAAGGCAGCAGCACTGGTGACGCCAGCAACAAGAAAAAAATCACGGACAACAGCAGAGCTGAGGATTGGAGCAACATCAGGGGTGCTCAGGGAGGAATAAAACTGAAAATAAATGTGAAATAAAATGCTATTTAAGTAAGCTTATAATCAGAATAATGCAGGCACTATTCAGCAAGCTGGAAATGGGCTTTAAAATTAATTGTGCCCAACACAAAATACTACGGTAGTGGTTTTAAAGACATTTGTTTATAGCAAATGGCAACTTTTCTGTCGCAACTTTGGTAAATAAGAGGCAGGCATGGTGCCCTTCAAGGATGGGAATATGTCATGAACTCTCCCAGTTCTCTCAATGCACTGAGCTTGTTGAAGTTTTTGTACCTAAATGTGAAACATTTCTTTCCCATATTTTTAAAAAATTTGACCTGTGTTTCTGCAGAAGCTTTCCTGGATGCCTAGATTTTACTTCTAGGTTTAAGCCACAGGCTGCCCATTATTTTGTCAGGTCTATTCTCAATGAACTGTAACTGTCCAGAGGAGAAATATGTGTTTATTATGTACTATTTCCCCTGGAAGGCATTAGTCATAGCAAAGATGAGTTGCAATTGTATCCTTTTTAATCACTTTGGCATCCCACCCATCTGTACTTACATACAGCACCGTGTCATGCTATGCTGTTCAGGATGCAACATCACAAACAGCTGCCACATGCTGCAATTGTGAACCCTCCAAGGAAAAAGGAGAGCCAACATAACAGGCAGTACTGTTTGGATGCAAGGAATAACACCCACCTTTCTGCTCTGGTTTAGGTGGAATACAAGTTCCCCATGTTCAATCCCCTCAGGATGAAAAACAACCACTGACTTTAGAGAGAGCTGCCTGAATTAGCATGGGCAGCCCTCAGGAAATGCTTATCACATTGACTGAATTCCCTTTACCCTTCATCTGTTTTCATGGAATAGATCAGTTTTTGCATCTCTCCTTTAAAGCATGTTTTAATATTTGCAAATACCTTGGCTCTCCTAAGTCTGAGACTCTAGCCCAGACAGCTCAGTTCATCCATCCAAAGGGAATTCACTGATGTAAAGGGCGTCTCAACTAACTATGACATGATCCTAAAGTCACTTCTGTTCACTTCAATCTGGAAATGAGGATTCAAAGCAAAGCAATTACACACGCCTGACTAAAATGACACAGACTTTCCTCCTGCCAAAATGAATGTGAACAAGAGTAAAACTGGAGAAAAATAACAGTTCTGTTGAAAAGTCCTGAGCACATATCCGTGGAAACTTTTAAGAGGCTAATAAATAAGACCATCTGAGTGAAAGAGGCTTTTATTCTCAGCTTGAGACTGCAGTGGGTGAAACTGATACCCAGCCAAATTAGTATCAGGCACTCTCAGCAGAACTGAACTCTCTCATTTAGTAGTAGTTACTACTGTTCTGAAGTAAAAGCTTTAGCTAGTGTGTGATTAATACTGTATATTGATTTGGTGAGAGCACAATGGAAAAGGATTTAAAAGGTAATTATATCTCTCAGCTTGGTGAACTACTTTCCATATTTGATGAACAGAAGAGCAAACAGAAGACAGGAAGTCTCTGAAGAGAAAGCAGGCTACTGTGGAAATGTGTGCATACTGAGAATGCCTGGAGGCAGGTCCTGAGATAAGCAAGCCAGCTGAGGTTGCCTTAATGCTAGTGAGCAGCAGCAGTCAGTGGGCCCACCCTCCTGCCACAACCTCCAAGCCAATGCATTCACCTTTTAAAATACTGCCAATTGTTAAAAAAAAAATAAAAATTATAGTACATCACAATGTGAGGATATCAGTACTTTGCCAACATGTGGCATCTTCTCTCTACGTGTGCCATCTTACACTGGTTAGTACTTAGAAAAAAAATCATCTATGAATGCGAAGAAATCCCTGACTGGATTGTTTAATTCTCTTTTCACACTACTGATGTTACCCCATTTACAGCAAAGAACAAACGTACATATGTAACTTCCTAAAAATTATACACTAAAATCCATGCAGATACATTTAACCTTCAAAAGATGTTAGTTGACCACTCCATCACTACTGAAGTTATGACCAGTGTGCCTACAAATTAAATTTAATTTGTTACCTGGTCAAAGTCACAAAAAAGAAAGAAGCAGAACTCCAGATGTAGTAAACTTAATATATGAAGCAAAGCTTCATCCTAGCATTCATAAAAAGAGCTTCTGCTCACCAATATAAGTGTTCATATTTTAGGAAATGGGAGAGGTTAGTTGGTCGTTTTTAGCTGCACACAGTTGCATTGACTCATTCTGAAAAGTTTTTGTCAGGATAATATACACATATGAACTTGTAGTACTCAGCAGGTACTCTCCACCTACCAGTAGTACAAATGCTAGCAAAACACTTTAGGGCATGTTAACTCTTCTGCTACCAATAGTAACAGATGTCTCCTCCTGCCTTTGAAACAGAGGATTATTAATTTAAAAAAGCAGTAAATTGTTCGGGGACTGCAGTAGGACTAGATAGAAAACATAAAAATAACAATATGACTCACCTTTGAGCTAAAGGAGTCTGAGCTCACTGTTCCAGTTAAGCAATCTCTTCTTAAAAAAATGTCAAAATAAGTCTTCAGATTAGTAGACATTTTGAAATACACTATATTTCTTTATCCAGACAACATTTACTGTGGTGCTAAGCACAGTGTTGTATTACCTAATTCACCTTTGCCCCTTGGAAATGTAAGCAATGGAACATGGTGCTGTGTTAGTGATCATCAAAGGCAGTTACAGCTATTTATAAATGCAGTAGAGCATATTACAAAAATTACAAGCTTTTTTATTACATCTTTCCATTCCTTGACTTTTAATTTTTTACCTGAACTTTCTCTCCTGCATTGTTAAAATGCTACCTTAAGGAAAAGAGGAGGAGGAATCCATCCTCCTGAAAGTCTGAGACCAAGGCAAAGGGACAGGCTTTCTAGTTTGTACGGTCTTGTAAGATTTTCATACAGTGACATTTTTAAGGTCTTGGCTTAGGCTGTGCTATGCCATTTGTTATGGCACTAAAAGAGCTACAGACCTACTTATCACACAAAGATCTGTAAAGAACAATACACCTAATGCTTATCAAATGAGGCCTTCACAGGCTGAATACTGCCAGTGGGTTTGGGGATCTACTTCCCCAAACGTTCCTTTCCCCAGAACAGAAGTTAAAAAAAATCAAAACATTAAAGGACATTTAGTAGAAAGAGTAAGGAAGTAAAACTGAAGGTAATAGATAGAATAACTGGAAAACTACGTAGCCAGTATCGAGATGTGAGACTTCTCAATCTGACAAAGGTCTCACTGGGGAAGGGCAGAAAAATCTGCACTAAGACTTTTCCTTGGAGATTTATATACCTGTAGAAATTGAGCCAAATAGTCTGAATTCAATACTGTCGCCAGTAGCTACCACAGATTTGTTACTTACTGCATTTTCTCCACCTCATAATGATCTGCTTGTCCCAGGCAGAAATACAGTTCAGCAAAACTTCAAACTTAGAGGAGCTTGGTTACTTTTATTAAAACTATTTCCTGAGCTAAATCAAATTTTACAGATACTAGGTAATGTCTCAAATGAAGGTGTATAAGAAAGCCTCATAATTAAGACTTGCAATAACATTTTTACTAGGTAGCAGACTATTTGTATCATCCAGACCAGTTCACAATTAGTTTCTATCTAGCAGCAGTTTTCTCCTCAAGCAGCATTGCAATAATCGGTAGAACAGTCTTTCCCAGATTTCACTGCAGTTAGGACAGACTAATGCATTGTTAACAGAACAGCCAGAGAATGTAGGTGTGTAAGTGTACTGGCCCTAGGCTGTTATTTTACCTAGGCAAATAGTTACAACCTACTGCATTCAGTCTCAGAAATGCAAGAACAGGAAGAAGGCTAATCCAGAAGCCAGAGAGCTTGAGGGGAACGGCAGCAGCAGGACAGTGCACGGCCACAGGCAGGGGTCAATCTGGCAGCTGCTAAAGAGCTGCTCAGATAAAATGCGCACTCCAAACAACAGCCTCTCTGCAGGCTGTCCTGGGAAGCAGAAATCGCCCAAGCCTGGCACACGAGAACCAGCAGTGAGAGAAAGGCATTTGCTGCCATAAGCTGTGAGCAGAGGAAGTCAGGCTCCTGAGCCTGAGTCAGTCAGTCTTTCTGAGCCGCTGCATGGTCTTGAGGGAGAATTTTTAAGAACAGGAAGAAAACCACATTCATTTATACATGTATTCACTTTTAAACTGTGATCTGGCTCTGAGTGAAGAAGCTACCAAAAAACAGACATGGTCAGGTTTTCACTTTTCTTCTTAATATACTCAGAAAAATCTCACCTTCTCAACATGGATCACCAAAAGACTAATTTTTATTTTTGATTTCCCATGTGCACTCAGTTTCTAACTCTTGAGTGATCTTGGAACAGCTGACAGAAATGTCCTCAGATGAAACAGTCTGTTGATGACTGCAGCAGTTGATGACCACTACATTCAAACACTTGTGTCTCCCAAGCAGAGGCACTGAACAGGCACTCTGTATGTAACATTTGCGTGTTCAAAAGAATGTGCAGTCAAAGTTTGTTCAACTTCTTGGATAGAGCTTATTAAATATTAAAAAGTCCAGTGGAGACCCACAGAATCCACATCGATATTCATATCAATATTGACATTTAAATAATCTAGAGTTTTCTCTAGAAAACTCTCAAAAGACATTAAAATGTTTTTAGGTTTGCCTCCTTTTTTATAAGGCAATTAGACTTGTTTACTCTTCTGCTCTTTCTTTTCTACCATGTGTTGTCAGGGATATTTGTGTTGACTTCCTTAATGAAGACAGATTGTCCAGGCACCCAGCAAGCTCAGTAATTTACAAGAACAAAATCTTAGGTGAAAGCAGCACAACATAAGATTTTCTCTCATATAACACTTGCACATCTCTACTAGTCTTCTTCTGAAGGGCTGTCACACATCTGCTCCTCCATGCATGCCACAAGGATCAGTGGAATGACAAATCAAGCTGATTCAGCAGTACCAGTATTTGGGGTAGTTCCTTATGGCCTCTGTGATAGGAGGAAGCGATCATGGGGGAAGCTCTGAGCACTTGCAGAAGCTGAGTGGCCTCCATGCTTCTCCTCCTGTGGGAAAGAAGCAGGTGCTGGAATCATATGGGCACCTCATTGACTTCAGATCTGGATGTATGGAAGTGCAAAGTCACCGAAACAGGAAGACCCTCCAAAGGTTTTTCTTTCCCCTGAATTTACAAAATCTTGATACAACTCACAGTGTGAGTGTGAGTTGAATGCATGAAAAGAAAAAAAAAAAAAAAAAAAAAAAGATAGCAAGCAGCAGTGAGATGCTGTGTTATAACATGGTGAATTATCACTGAAATAAAGTTAAAACTAAAGGAACCACAGATTTTGCATTTTTGCAGTGTACCTGAAGATTTCCACAGATTTATTCTGTTGGACATAAAAACGGCTTGTATCCCTGGGACAACTAATTTAACATCCAGCACCCCATCAGGCAGCACAGCAATAGATGCATATCTTTCAAAGCATGCATGCAACACAAAAGCTTGAATGCAACGTAATATTTTTCAGCTCTGGCTTTGCTCATAAATCTCTGAGCTTCAGGTCACTAAAGATTCTGAGAAACCTTCTTGTGCTTCCCCAAAATTCCCACTGCACCACATTCCTACTTCAAGAGAAGGCACTCAAAATAGTGCTGTTTGAATTAGAAACATGGAAAAACTAAGCCATTCATCAATAGCAATTGCTCATTTGAAGTTAGCATAAAGTTAGGAAGTTTATAAATGGAAGAACTGCTGGTGAATGGAAATAGGGAAGTAAAAATACCTAATATGGATTAGTTGTAGTAGTAGTAGTAGTAGCAGTAGTAATAGCAGTGGTAGTAATAATAGCAACTTACTAAGGTAAGTAAGCCAGAGAGGTAAAAATCCAGAGTAAGCTATTAGGGATGCAAAAGAGTGTCTTTTCTGGGTTCTAGTCAGCAATCACAAAAAAAGACCCACTCTCGCTCTCATCCTGCTCTTTTTCCTAGGCCGCCTCCTCTCACATGAGAGGAAGATAGAGAACCAGCTTTGCAGGAAGTGCAGCAGCTGAAACCTCAGCGGAAAATGAGAAGGGTGCCTAGGCAGCCTCAGAAGGGTAATTCTGAGGGGACTTTATATCTTCATCATGCTTTGTCACTCTGATTCAAGAGTTCTTCCCCCCCCCCACCCCCATCCCAGGGCTTGCTAGATTTGGAGAGTACATGAACAGAATTGGTTACAACATTGTTTCTGTGGATTCACATCAGTAGCCTCATGCACTTTTACTTCCTTCATATTCTGGCAATTGAGAAAGCGCTCCACATCAGGTACTGAACCTGTCTGACAAGCCTCCCATGAGCTGAGAATGTCAGAGCACCAACAGCACTTAGACCAGAGTCTAGGTGATGACTGCTCTGTTTAAGGCACAACATGTTAAGCTACAGATGCCTGAATTCAGATTTAGCAGGCCAACATTATGTTTATTAACAGCAGCCTGGTTTTGATCCGGTGTACTGATTTTGGCTGGGATACAAGTTCACTTTCTTCACAGCGGCTTGTATGGTTCTGTTTTGGATTTGTGGCCAAAACAATGTTAATAGCAAATAAATCACAGAACCATAGAATGGCCTGAGCTGGAAGGAAATTTAAAGATCATCTAGTTCCAACCCATCTGCCATGCACAGGCACACCTTTCACTAGACCAGGGTGCTCAAAGCCCTATCCACCCTGGCCTTAACCAGGGGTGGGGCATCCACTACTTCTCTGCACAACCTGTTCCAGTGCCTCACCACTCTCACAGTAATTTTTTTTTAGTTACTGCTAAGCAGGGTTACATAGAATCAAGACACTTTCTGCTCTTCCACCCACCCCATCAGCAACTGGGAGTGCACAAGGAGTTGGGAGGAGACACAGCCGGAACAGCTGAATCCAATTGATCAACGGGATATCACAACCTGACCATAAGGCATCATGCTCAGCATACAGAGCTGGGGAGAAAAAGAAGGAAGGGGTGTGTTCATGGCTTTTTTCCTTTCCAAGTCTCTGTTACACGTGATGGGGCTCTGCTTTCCTGATGAACACCTGCCTGACTACAGAAAGTGGTGAACAAATCCCTCGTGTTACTTTGCTCGGGTGCACAGCTTTTGCTTTATCTATTGTCCTTATCTCAGCCTACAAGTTTTGTCACTTTTACCTTCCAAGTCCATCTGTGGGGAGTGAGCGAACAAGTGGCTGTGGCAGGACAGTATCTGTGAGATGGCAAGAAAAGCAGAAAATTCTCCATCTAACAGGAGCTATGAATGAGAGACATTTCTCACAGTTACTGCATGTCACAGCCCACGAGACAGAACAGAAATTCCAAATCTACAATTACTGAAAACTAAACAAAACACTATTCTGGAAATTTTTCCCAAGAAAATTGATTCCAGAGAAAACAACAGCAGCCAGTACCTATGAATTTTCCTCCTGGGAGTACAGTGACCACCTGGATAGTGTAACGTTATTGGCAGACCATGTTCTGGGTTCATCTCTTCAGTAAGTATGATCATATCAGTGATGGAAATCCACCAAAAACAACTCTTCTACTTGAAGAATATCAGACCAACTTTAGTGGATCAGCAAGGTATCACTAACTTTTCTGCTTGATCCCAAAATCTGCAGTGCTCAATTCACTTCTTTCACCATACTGATTTGCTTTCCTGTTCCACTGGCAATGCAGTAGGAAGTGAGCCCATAGGTAACTTGAAGTCTTTTACTGCTGTATAATCTATATGCCATCATACACCACTGTGACACCTTTAGGAGATGGCAGCTTCTCCTCTGCGCACTGCTATTGATCCATCAAGTAATACAAGAATTCTCTCCTGAGGTGATGATTTTTTTTATTTTTTTTTCTACATTGCATTTGTGGTCTCCATTTTTCCTCCCTGGCACAGCTCATCTACTATTCTGTCATCTCTCTCCTGCAGCTATTTTCCACTATGAAACACCATATTCCATATGCCCTCTTACTGCACCTTGCTCTTTCTTTCTATATTTAATTTGTTTCCCAATTCACACTTATGACGTGTTCTGACTCATGCTTATCCTGTGCAAGTCACCAAGAAATGTGCAAAATTTCATTTTCTAAATTTATGCAAGATTTCCCATTTCTTCAGCTTTCTCCCCCATGCAGTCTACACAAGGGCTGAGTGGGTTTTATTCTAAACTAAGTGAACACCAAATTAAGCCACTTATCTCCAGGGATTCCATAATTTCTGTAAATAACGGGGGGAAAGAACATTCAGAACAGAGCTCACTTGTGCTTCTTTTAAGCAACGGCTCCAGGCAAACAGGCTTGCTATGCTTCAGAAGCTCTCCCCAAGGAAAATCAGAATTTGGAAGGAGGCTGGAGCCTCAAGCAGGAGATGCCTGTAACCCTACCCTCCCCCAGTCATTTCCCTGACCTGTCCTTCCTTCCCCTAGTTTCCCTTTCTCTGATGGATAATTTTAGCTCTGTTCCTTATTCTTACTTTTTCCATCATAAAGGCCAAATTTCACATTAATATTCTCTGTGTTCTTTTGGCTGACTGTTTAAGACAATGTTACTCATACTTCAAAGGGATGAAGACAAGAGATGAAGTTTTATAGTCTTGATGGTTTAACACAGGTCTGTGCTAGAAAGCCAACACTTCATTTTCTGAGTCACTCTCTTGTGGAGAGAGTCTGCTTTACATAAAAGGCCTCAGGGAGCAGCATGGGAAGTACTCTGTGGATTATTTTCCTACCATTGCTTGAGGCTGCTTTGCTTGCTGCCTACTGAAATACAAAATGGAGACAAGAAGATAAGGTTTTGACACAGCGGATTTGAATTTTCTTTTAGCTGATTATATTTTAGCTGTAAGTTTTGACTTGGCTAAACAGACAACACTCAGAAGTGAAATAAAGGAATAAATTTAATTCATTTGAACAGTGTGGCTTGAAAAGCTTAGAGTTCAACAGTTTTTCTGACAGACTAGATACTGTATGAGAAACACTGCATTTTTTTTTTCCTGCAGCAGCCCTCCATAGAGGTCACAGTTGGTCAACTCAAACATAACAGAAACCTCATTCTTTGGAGTCAGTATTTACTCCAAAAACTGTTCATAGGTCACTAGTGTAGTGTTACAACAGGCACATGGGGGTATGACCCTCAAGGCATTTAAAAATCATTCAGAAACAGTGCTGTGTTGCATTCAAACTACTTGTTCATAATATATGATATTGGAATGACATTTCCTCTGTCTTTAAAATCTAAATATGATGCACTATAGTGGTAAAATAGTAGAGTGCATTCTCACACCTAACATAATTTTGGTGTCAAGACCAAAACTGCATTTTTTGAAGCTAAAAAAGACCTTACTAATGTGTATGCACATATAAGCACACAAAATTGATTTTTTCCTAATAATAATAATATTAATTTCATTAAAAAGAAAAAGAGACATTTTTGCCTTTTGATTCTTGTTTTATATAGAAGACCAAGACACTGGATTTTCCAAAATGGAAAAAAAAAAAAAAGGAAATTGCAAGTGTACTTGTAAAATCAGTCATGTGTGTTTTTTCTTAAAAATAATTGCCACAGGATCAACCAGCACAGATACCTCAAAAAGCCTACAAGCAGTCTGTACTTTTAAATGTGCTAACATGTATCAAAAGTCTTGAGAGATTCTGCCTTACTTCCACAAAGCTACATTTAACAGGGTTATCTCAAATGCAAGAAAACAACAAGGAATAAAAAGAAATGTGGCAAGCTTAGGCTGTAGCTCCTTTCAGGTTCTCAAATTTGGCTGAGCACAGCCCGATCAATTCTACTGCTTGGGCTGAATGGAGAAACCAGAGTCCCTTGGACTGCTGAGAAAATTCACACTGTGTGAGCAGTGAGTGACCACTTCTTCTGAAATGGGTGAATGTTTCTAGGAAAAGTAAGTGCAAGAATCAAGCACATAACTTTTAGAGAAACTTCAGTACCTTCGCAAATTAATTTTTGGGAGTTTGTATTTTGTAGTGGTTGACCTTTTGTCAAGCAAGGACTACAGAACTGTAAATCATGGCTGTGCAAACAGAACAGCTGATATTTTAACTTCCCAGTGCCATTCTCTGGTCTTCTCCTGAGCACAGGAGGTAACTGTCTGCATGGCAGCTGTATTTTGCAATGGGAACAGGGTGCCAGAGGAGTTGCATGACTGGAGGAAAGGGACAGTGAATGAGTAGTAAAACAGCTAATCTCCTGATGCTTGCTCAGTTGGCTTCATCTGTGCCAGGCAATACAGGGACACCCTTCTTGTCTCTAGAAAGACAGGCAGGTTTGTCTCTACAAACCTATCAGAAGTTAAGAAACCTATTTGTAACAAGCATGAAAGGTTTGTTTAATACAAGTTCTTTGACTCTGAAAAGATCTAGGAGCACACACAGAGCTGCCTGCAGGTGGGAGGCAATTAAGAACCCACAGCTCATTCCCTTTAATCTCGTATTTGGTGCTTCACTGGACAATGCTCAGGATAGCTCTAAAAATCATCCAGGTTTATTTAAAGTAGTGGCAGTGCTAATTGGCCCATTTGACACAGATGTAGACTGGCATGTGAGCACAATGTACCAGGCAGCTGAGGCAATGTACCAGGTAGCTCTAACCCCTTCCTTCACTGAAGTCAACCAGGTTGTTAATCTGCTCAGGGTCAGTCAATCTCCTTCTGCCCATAGCTTTTGCCTTTCTGACATATGAGATGGACTGCCCATGCATTCAATTTTTACATAACAGCACAGGCACAAATTAGAAAGAAATTTAAAGAGTTTCTTCTGCCTTCTTTTGGGAACAATACTGCTAGTACAACGAAGCCAGAATTCTAACACACAGAGATGGGGAACACCACCATGAGACACAAAATTGACTCCAGTTTTTGGAAGGACAGACAGTGAATGCAAAATAAAACAAAATATTTGTAACTATGCAAAGAACTGATCTGAACCAATCAAGTGTTTCCATGCACCCAGGGAGTAAAAAAAACCCCTCAACTTCGACCTGAAAGGAAATATGTCCAGTGGTGGGTTGCAATTCTTTATTTCTGATTCATAGGTATATATTTCCATACAATGCCATTAGATATCTTTGTATTGCTCAATCTATAATTTAAGTCAGCATAGGTATTTTAACAAAAAATTTGCAACTGCTAATTTATATTTCATCTGAGCACTCTGATACACAGTAGAAAAAATCCATTTATAAAAGCTTGTATCTGTGCAATTATACTTACTATATTTCTCTTTCAACAAACTACGGATTTAGTAGTATTGTTATGTTATTGTTAGTATAACATATAATTGCCATAACATTAAAAAACTTTTCAAAATATGGTAATAAGCAAAGATAACCACACTTTGATCCTGCAGTCATTTTTTAACTATCACATCAATGCCTCATTTTGTTTTAATGTGACATCTGGCTTAAACAAATTTCTTTCATCTCAGGCAGCCACCATTATTCTGCCCATAATAATCATATTAATTTGTAACTTTGCTGCTTAGTAATTCCACACAAAGCAAACAGAATTAAATTCAACTCAGCTGACATCCACCACTAAAATCACAAATCTCTAACACCCCCCTTAGATCCCAAACAGTGAATGAAGATTTGTGCTGAACTTCTGCTTTATAGTGAACTTCTCTTCTAGTGGAAACTTCTCATCTATTGCATCACAAGTTGTGTGGCTTGTCCTAAAAGGCTTAAACTACAGGTCTGCAAAAGATGCAACTTCATGCTACTAAATGCTTTTAATAGATTATATCTTAATGAAGCTTAATTAGCATCTGGAAGTCAATACAAATATTAATCTGTACATAAAACATTATCCCCAATATACTAAGTGACAGCACTTTTATAAGGCAGACACAAGCCAGGATTCAAACATCTGAGAAAAGGTGGAAACTACCAGACCCCAGTTCAGGACAAGGTTACAGAGCAGCAACAATGGTCAGCAGGATTAGGCCCTTCCTCTGTGAAAATCTGCAGGAACTGACAGGAAGATGTGATACAGCAGACTACCAAGTAAGGCTGAGATACCAGCACAGAGCAAAAACTGCAGAGGGCACTTTCCGTTTTCATGCTGGCCAATAAGTAAGCACTCTTTTGCCTTTCTGACAATTCTGTCCATCTTCATTACAGGAGCTGAACAACTATGCACACAATGTCAGACACTTGTCTCACTGCTGGCTGACTACCTTGCAAGTACAAGACAGAAACTGACAGAGTTGGAAACGTGTAAACCACAGAACAAAAAGATTGAACCTGTAAATGAAGGACAGAACAGAATTTTCACTTCCAGTTTAGATAATGCTGAAAAAATGTAGGCTCATGCTTACTGCCTCTGCTTAAACTTTATGCCTCAAGAAATACTTCACTTGTTTTCTCTTTCATTGACCTGAATTGAAAGCAGGACTAGAGACAGATCATACTAAAAAGGTGCAACTTGAATTGTTATGTCTAAAGATTTCTTTACAAAGTAGAGACACCACAGATGTGGCATACAAGTGCATAAAAGAATCTTGTGAAAAAAAGAATAATATTTCAGAAAGTACGTAATAATAAAACTTCCATTAGGACTTCCCAAAAGGCAGACAAGTCAGAAGGTTTGGAAAGTGCATATGTGTATTCATTAGGATAAGAGAAAACATTTGTTATATTCTTGACTCTTATCTTTTGAAAGCTGACAAACAGAAATCACTCAATAATTAATTTGCACACTCCTGCAAAAGCATGGTCTGAGAAACTGAATCTATTTCCCAGTAAGGAGTAAGACTTACTGTAGTATCTTTTGGGCCAAACATGACAGCAGCAAACAAAAGATGCTTACAGTTTTTTCCTTTTTATGCTTTTACTTGTGTGTTCTGTGACCCAGACCATAAATACCATTATAAGACTTATTTTTTTATCTAATAGAAACCCTTGGAGCAAGATTTTAACAAATACTCCTAACATATGAGTATGACTCCCAGCTTTCAGCTCCTAGTAGGAAATAATATTTGATTCATAATCAGACAATTAATAGCCTTTACAATTGGAGACAGGATGTCACTTGAAGATTCACAACTTTAAAAAAAAGTGTTCTGGAAGAAACAGACTTAGAAAGCAGAAATAAATTAATGCTCCAAGCATTTTAGAATATATGAAAGTCATTTACAGGATTAGCTGCTTCTAGAAAATTATGCCTAAAATACACTAAACTGAATGATAAAAGTAAAATTAATTTTAGTTACTCATTCATCCTCTGGGAAGTCTAAAAAGACTAATTATTGTTTTCTGGTATATCACACTTTTCTCTGACCAAATAAAAAAGTCATTTAATGAAGATGGAAGGACTTTTCAGACAGCAAGAAACACAAATTCATAAAACCATGAATACTTTCAGTTGGAAGAGCCCTTAAGAATCATCTAGTGCCAGCCCTTTTGCCCTGTGCAAGGACACCTTTCAGTAGGACACACTGCCCAAAGCCTGATCTAACATGGCTTGTCAAATTCAAGAAAGTCCTGCCTAATTTCTAACATTATTTTTAAACAATAAAGTTGCTGCTGCTCTGTGACACAAGCAAACTAACACTTATTGTAATAATAGCTATCACGTTCAGCTATGCATAAACATTAATATGCTGAAGACAAAAATCAAAAAATCCCCATCCTCATTGACCTACTCATGAGGCACACTGTTGGTAAAATGGTATCCTTTTAAACAGAAATGGCACATTCACATAGAAACTAATGCTAGATGATATAGCTCTCCTAATGAAAACTGTTCCTAAAAACAACAAACATAACCAGGCCCCAAAATTCTGCTGTTTCCATGACAACAGGCCCTTTTGGTCTTCTTAAAATGCTGAATGACAGGAGAAACTTATAAACCAAACACAATTGACCAAATCGCTTATTGTACAGTGTGGTTGTGATTGTCTGGGTAGTGAAAATCCATGTGAACCCTCTTCATCAAATTCCTGGCAACGATGCTTCTTATTTCACGGTCATGTCGATGCTATTTATTAAAGACAAAATGACAAAGAACAACAACAACAAAAGCATTAGTGAGTGTTCTGAAAATACATGGCTAGTTATTTCCCCAATCCTGAGCTCCCACAAAGTGTTCAGTATCCTTATCTCTCACTTTCTTCAATGCAGAAAATGTGAAATGTAAAATAACTTACACACATCCTATCTACATCTATGAAAGTACACACCTTAGTAAGTTCTGTTACTGCCTTATTGAAATTAACAACTACTTTTTCATTAATTCCAATCTGAAGTAAATCAGGTTGGGGAAGATCCACTGGTGGAATGACACAATGGTGTGGCATGAATGGGTACCCCTAACAATTTTTCTAAGTGTACAGTTTAGCTATTTAGCACAAAGCACATGTCTTCAAACACTTTAGAAGTATTCTTCAGAGTAGGAATGTATCTTCATAAATGCTGCCTCAAGATACAATCTTCCTTAAAGAACATATAATTTAAAGTTTCCTCAATATTTATGAGTTGACACACAGTGGTTCTTCCACTATGAATTATTTCACAACATTTCTTTTAAAGTAATGAAGAAGTGCAAGGAGTTGAACAAAACAGAACACAAGAGAGCATGACAATAGACAAAAGCCTTTGGAACAGAATGAAAGAAACAAAAGAAGCAAACTAAGTGCTGGGCAGACTCCAGAGGCATTTCAGCAGAAAGCATACAGAAAAAAAGTCTGTGTAAAGCTGTTGTTCTCAGAGTGAAGGGATTTACTTAGAATGCTATTTCCTGAAGAAATTACACAAGAAATAAGATATATGATCGCAGGAAAATTATTCCACCTCTGAAGACATATTCATATTTATTCAGAGAAAATAAATGCCATGAATTAACATTAATTTGGCCTTAACTGTATTTATTTAACATAAATGTAAATTCTCTTCTCATATTGCTTTTTTGCTGCCCAGCTTGTATTTTAAGAAAAACAGGAAAGTTGTTCAAGCCACAAAAGGTCAAAATCACACAGTCTTTAACATGCAGTTTATTGTTTTTGTTCTTCGAAAAATAGTTCCTATATTGATTGATTATAGAATAAAACAGTGTCCGAGTTAAAAAAAAAGATGACATATAATGTCAACTGGTTCAGGAATCAGGAATTTAGCTTATAGTTCTAACCTGTGTATGAGGTATGACAGTGTGATAGCTTACTATAGCACTGTTTTATTTTTTAAAAAGTAAAAATCAAAGCTTCAATTTATTTATGCAACTTTTGGCTACATATACTCCTAATTATTTGCCCGTTTGTTAATACTCATGTTGCCGATGGAGTCTTTTGCTGCTGATTCAGGTTTCCTGTACGGTATTTCCCATACAGTGTGAGACAGCAGCGTGTTTCACACAGCTGTGAGATGGGCAGGCACAGCAAAGGGCTCAGTGCCTCGCCCTGCGCACACTGAACAGGACACACAGCCCGCTGCAGCGGCTGGTTCTGCTGACATGCCGCTCCAGCAATGAGCTGCCAGCGCTGCCAGCACACCCTGCACCTACAAACACTCCCACTGATCCACAGCAAGAGCAGCACTGCAGGGCTTTCCACTTGCATGCTTCAGTTATGGTGTCAGACAGAGCAACAGCACATCAGAGGAATGACATGTTCCCATTTCCAAGGGAACAAGCCCATCTTCAAAAGAGAAAGATATAAAGATGCTGGAGATTTAATCCAGAAAACAATTATGAAAGAAGCTGAGAAACAGTAAAGCAAAGAGAAGGCATGTGTCAGACTATGGCCCAGAAATCAAAGTAAAATATAAGCCTTTTTAATCTTTGAATGAGAACAGCAAGTTTAAAATTGAGGATAATGCATGGAACCATCTTCACTGTGACCATGCTGCACTTCTTCTATCTATTTTTAATATAATTTAACCTGAATATTCTCAGTCTAACCATTATCTCTCTTTCTCTAATTGGAAATGGTTAAGGACACTTCAAACACATTCCCAATGCAACACAAATATAACAAATCTTTGGTATATGACACATATATAAAGTACATAAAATATAAATATAATAAAGCTCCAATGATTTGCCTGCTTGTACGTGTTGCTCCTGAACATTACCATAAAAGTACTTAGGACTCAAAAAAGCTTTAAGGAGTCTACCCAGCCTCAGTTCCTAGCAGCATGGTTGTAAAACAATGTTTAAATGTAATGACAGTATTAGGCATAAATTCTTACTCCTGCTCCACTGAAGCCATTTCTGGATCATTTGAGAGGCAGCTAGTTCTGGATACAAGGAAAAAGATAAGTAAACATTTTTTCTGTGTTGATTTCTTTCTATTTTAAAATATGACATCAAATTTGGGGATGTAATAACTAACTGTAGTGAGTATCTTTGACAGCACAAACACACAAATGTTGTTGTTTTTAGGAACGTAGGGATCTTAGTGCCCACAACGCACATTAGTTTGAGTAAAAAAATTTTTAAGCTATTTCTTTAAGTTAGGAAAGAGAAATGCACTACAGTGATCTCATACATCCAACAGTAACAATAACCAGTGATGCATCATATGAATACTCCATTCCCCTTTCACTTCTTACACTGCAGCCTCCACTGTTTTAAATGGAGTAACAAGAAAGCTTTCTCCCACAGAGTTCTCATTGTCACATATACAATGCATTTGAAAATGTTTGAACAGAAGGGAGAGAAGTTGCATTTCAAGGCTGGGTAGGCCTTTTTGTTTAACAAAATAGTCAGGTGGTATCAGATAACTATTTCTGTGAATTTATTGCTTCTGAGGCAGTGTTAAGAGCTAGAATAAAAAAAAAAACAGTGGCCAGTAGTGTTTTAGATATTTCTCTGTGGTTGTTTTAGAAACTAACCTCAGAAGAACTGAGGGAAAATGTGTACTGCAAAAGAAGGAACTTTTGGAAAAAGTATAGCAAAGAAGAAGCTGTAAGTTGAAAATCCTCAAGTGCATAAGCAAAAGGAAGGTGACTGGAAAGAAACTTCAAAACTCAAAATCTTTAGTTATAAAAACTGCCAGGGACAATGTTACACTAGAACCGATAAACCAGTGGCAGGTGATGATCTGATAATTTACATACATACAGACAGAGATTCCTGCTCAGGAATTTTGTGTACAATACTCACAGGAGGAAAGTGCACTGTAAACTTTCTAAAGCTCTACTCAGTGAGTGAAGCATTGTGCACTTTTTTGAGGATTTCTTTGGTACTCTACACCATACTACCATATTATATCCAAGTCAAAGCACAGAGTTACCATTTTTAAGTATCTGATCATCACCTGCCACTAGTTTATTAATAGACAATATAATATTATGATTAAGTATTAATTCCTCAGCCTATCCAGCTAACATTGGAAAGACAGAAGAATTTATATACCTATCTTAACTGAGACAGCTAACCCTAACTTAGCAAACTGTAAAAAAGAACTGTAGAAAGAACTACCTCTTAAACACTGTATGAATCATCTGACATAAAAGGGGAAGAGTAAAAAATGTTTAATGATCCATTTTAATGGAGTATGTGATTTCAGTCATTCCCATGACTATAGAAATAATAATCAAAAACAGCAAAAAAAAATTTATAGTGTAAGAGAATGATAATTTATTATTGAGACCCAGCAGTACAAAAGCAGTGAGAGGGGAAGTCAATTCACAAATGGGGCAACTTACACAGTAATTGAAACTACAAGCTGACTCTTGTACCAAACACAATGTACTACTGCATTCAAGCTACTCCTGTGAAACAATATAATGCCAGCATCCAGCTGAAAGCTATCTTACTTAGCTGTTTCAGAAGCTTCCCTCAGCTCCTCATCCAGTCTGCATGAGTAAAAGTTATTGATACAAAAAACAGAGAAGCAAGCAGAGCATAAGAGTGAAGCAGAGCAATAGCAGAGCAAAGAACAAATACAGTACATGCTTTTAAAATAGCCACCCAGAATGATTTAGAGATAACTTTAAAAGTCTTCAGTTCAGCATGATACCATTCATCTCTGTGCTCAACCCACCTTAAATTTGGTAAGTCCTTATTTAGCTCACTTGGAGGGACAGAGAGTGAAGCAGCAGGGGTCTGAAGCATGCCCAGTGGACAGAGCTGAAAGCATTCAGTTGCTCTATCAGATAATGTTAAACTAGCTGCAGCCTGGGCCAAGTCAAGGACGTTTACAGTTCAGTGGGTTTTATTTGCAAGGGAGGCTGATCTCAACAGCTTGAAGGGCAAAGTAAGATGCCAAATCATTGCTAGTCCTCTCTCATTCAGCTGTTGAGGTCGCCTGCAGGTGAAAGGCTGTCACACAGATTCACTCCATTATGAGCAGCAGCAGGGGCTAGAAAGCAAGTTTTACCTCATTCTTCTCTTAATACACTTATCTTCATCATACCTTACAAGATAAGAGTGGATGAAGGAAGAGAAAAGGTGTACAAGTTCATATGGTGCAACAATCATATTTTATTGTGCTTCACTGAGAACTACCCAAAAAAACACATAACCCAAATTCTGGCGTAACACTATGTACTTTCTAAAGGTGGGATTTTTTTTGACCATAGGTGGTAAGCTTATTCTTGGCAATGGAGCAATTATGAAGCCAAAAGATGAGTCGTATTTTTCTATAGGAATCTCTGAATTTGCAGAAGGGAAAACTGCTCTTCTCCCTACAGTATGGGAATAGCCACTCACGGATGCCTTGAATGCACAGAGCCACTAAATCTTGTTATCATAACATCTTGAAATGTTTGGTGCAAGTGTCATCTTTCCAGTTCTGCCTTTTTCAGCAAAATCATGATGTCTCATCTGACTCCTGATGATGTGAAGTAGGCATTACCCTAAAACTCTTCAAGTACTAAAGTTTCTTTGGTACTAGTGCTGTGATCATTTCACCCCTGGTCTGAGAGGAGAATGGACTTTTCGAACATTTTCAAGTTTACAGTGAAGAAAAAATGTGTGTAATGCAGACGTGTGCACTGACACAATGTAATGGTAAAACACAGCAAGGAAATAGAAAGTCTCTGAGTATTACAGTAAGGTTTCTATCCAAGGGAACTATAAGAATGCTTACAGAAACCAGCAAGAAATTTGTTAGGGATGTTAGAACATTATGGACATCTCTCTGTCAGCTGACCAACAGCCTCTGGCTCCACATTCTTAGCATCACCTCACCTTTAAAGAAGTTACAGTAGCAAATCAAGTTGAGTGAAAGTCTCTATGACTCCAGATTTTGCAACCGTAATTTATTGTTTTCACAACTGCTATTAGCAGACCTGAGTTTCCCACTTGCTCCCTGGAATTGTACTACCAGCTTGACAAAGGAAATTGCTTCATGACTACTGTGAAATAGGTGTGAAACCTCCTGCCTGGGTCGAGGAGATCTGTGACAACTTCAAAAGCTGTCACTGACCAGTCATAATGAAAATACAATCATACTTGAGTATCTACTCTTCAAAATACCTTCTAGAGCAGGCTGTTCAAAACCTGGGACATTTGCTGAAGAGAACAATTAAAAAAAAATAAAAATTCCTGAACAGAACATCTTTTAATAACGACTACATGAAAACCATTTTTTTTTTTTTTGAGTCATGCTTTCAGTCTTGGTACACCATTTCTTTTTGTTGTTTTCAGGTCTGAAAAAAAGTCAATTGAGGTGAGCAATGCCAGCCAACTTCCCTACGATTTTTTAACAGATATTTTCCTTTGGAAATGCCTGCATTTAAAAAACCTCTTCACATAAGTAGCAAAGAAACTGTTTTTCAACGGTTGTGGATTTAACCACGAAAATTGACGAGGCCAGAACAGCAAACCTATGGAATTTCACTGGTCTTCTATTGAATAGACTATCTTTTAATTAATGTTTCTGTTAAAAGCTCTGCATGAGTAAAACCTGAAAACACTTCCATTTAAATAGAGGCAAAAAATATGAAAAAACACAGCATAGATGGCACGTCAGGAAAGGCCAAACGATTTTCCCACTCCCCTAGAAGTAAATATTTATTGCATTTTGTGTTTCCATTACACAGTGGTCTCCTGTTTCTGAGTTTGACAGTGAAATATTTGCAGAACAACACATAATCCTGATGTTTTAAGAACATCAGGAAAGCGCTTTCTGTTTTTCATACAGTCTTTAACACTATTATTAATTTGTGGAAATAGTTTCCATTAGAACAAGTACATGCTACTGTACATCACTTACTTGACAATACTGTCTGGTATTTGCACATATTCCATTGGAATCATCTCACGAAGCTCTGCCAACGTGTTGACGTACTGTATCTTACTGCTGAACTTAGAGCTGAAACACAGAAAAAAGGTATTAATTGACCTTGCCCCCCAAACTTTCATGACATGCTAAAACCAAATGAAGAAATGTATTAAATGTATTTAATAATCAAGCATTTGGATATTCTTGTTTCAATTACAGACTGAGAGACTGAACTGTTAATGATTAATGACTCAAACAATCCACCTGCCACAGCTAAAAACGAGGCAAGTACTGTGAGGTGGGATAGGTCTTCTTATCGCACCAGTCATCCCTTACATAATGGCTCAGGTGAAAACTTCCCTCTGGGAAAGAACCAGGACTTTCACACAGAGCCTGAAGGTATTCATCCCTTAGTAACTTGTGGAACATAAATGACTCAGCTGCCCAGATGCAGGAGGCAGCCGTAGCATCTTAGAAGGCAAGGTACCTGGGCATTCCCACCTGAACTTGAGTGACTATAAATGCAATGGATTCTGTGTTTTGTGGGCTTCCCCCACTCGATGAAGATAGTGACCATAACATTGACAAGACTGGAATCACCAAAAAGACCAAAGAAGAGGACCAAAGAGACACCACCAGGATCATGGAGTGATGATACTTTTCCTACTTTGTCTGTCTGTACTTGTCGTGCTCTTTCTTCTCTCCCCCACCCATTCTTTTTCCTTCTATCTCTGCCTCACGTTTACTGCTAAACAAAAGCCTGTGCTATTGACTTCAGCATATGGCCTTGTTTGCACCTTAATTCGGACAGAGACATCTCTCTAATAATTATAATAGCCATATCTTAACACACAGTTCACCTGATCATAAGCTGATATGAGAAGTGATGATATTTTAAAAACCCAAAACTGTAGCCTAATATTGTTCCATAGCCAGGATTTTAAATAAGGTGGTTATAATTACATGCAGTCCCCTTTTCTATATTCCTTTTATCTGGGTTCTGAACAAAGAATATTTTAAGGAACTGAATTCCCAGTACATACACAAAACCATGCCTATGACTTCTGCAACTAGACACTCATATAAATCACTTTTTCCCCCTATCCACCTCAGGAAAGAGAAATTCAACTTCCAAAATCCCAACATGAGCTATAAAATGAGTGCTATTCAGTGAAAGATTAATAGCCATGTATGATGATTTAGGGTGCTTATGTATTTTTAAAGACATAGAAAATCACTGGTATTTACTACATACCTTATAAAAGGTCGTGTCACAGCCAGAATTGTCCTGATAAACCATGAGGGATGAACAATTATAAATGATTTCAAATTCTTCCGTAATCTAAGTAAAAAAGCAATAGTTTCTTAGAAAAACAGAAAAAATCCACCAAATATAATGAAAGATCATATACAATAAACCCTGGCATACAGGTGAGTCACAGAAATGTGATAACTATTAAAATAATGGCTGTGGATCAGACAGGCAAACATTACTTACCGTCGATCAATCATCTGATAACATTTTTTCAACCAACCCAAACCAGGCATCCTTCTTCTTGGTGTTGCTCCATTCAAGTAGACAATCATATAGTCTTCAGCTACCATCAGCTCCAAGGTACTGATTACATACCTGATAAAAGTACAGATGTCAGTGGGCATATATTGTACATTATCTGATTGAGCCCAAACTAAATCAGGCTACTAGGAATAAATGAAGGCAGATTGAACACTTTATAACAATACAGGCTTTCCTTTTCCTTTAAACAAAAGGAAACATTTAGCACTGATCACCATGGTACCTGTAGATACACAGCAGAAAACCACTTAGTCTTTTGTGTCTTCAAAAATATGTGGTTTCCTTACAAAAATAGAGTTTATTAGTGAATTTTCAAGAATCACTGGTGAATTTGCTTTTTTTAAAAAAGTAATTAAATCAGGAGATTTTGCAAGGGAGAACATGGCATCATGTGAAGTCTTATGAACTTCTGAAATTAACTCTTGAGAAACTTCTATTCACTATTCTAATCACCAAGTTTGTTCAATACAATAATAAAAGGTGTCAGAAGATACCTTTTTTATACTTCTTGTGATCCTCACACTCCTGCTACAGTCTGTGACTGCAAAATACAAATACTTTGACAGTCATCAACATGACTTCTGATGGGACAGAGCACTCCAGGACACCACTTCATTTTGTGAGCAAAACACTCCCAACACTCATTATTAGACAGTGCTCTTGGGGCCAAATGCATCCTACCTAGAGGAGCACATTGCTCATTCAAATAAGAGGATTTAAACTCTTGTTTGGGACTATCTATGCAGATGGTCCACTCAGAAGTCCCTACCTCATTTGGGAGCTGACCAATACAGGAATTTTCAAATTGCTCTCTCTACTATCCAGCCTCAAGGCATGTCTATGTAAAAACCAGAATGCAGAACTGCAAGTCACACCTTAAAAACCTGAATGCCTGAGTGCACTCACTACAAAAGGCAGCTCTATCCCCAAGCATAATGGCCCCTTTCACAGCTGTATGGGAATGCCTCACAGTCTAATCTGACCCTTACATGCCTTAGGATGCATCTTTAAAAGAACTGTAGGAAATCTAGCTCTTGCCAGAGAGTGGTATTTTACCTGGGCATAAAGTAGGCAGCCATTAACTGGAATAGTTCCATGCATTTGGTAAATCCCATCCAAATCACTACTCCTTCAATGCATCCCACTGCTCATTCTTACCTTGCTGCTGTGCATTGCCTGCTTTTGCCTGACATTTGTGAAGGCTTATGTCTAGCAGTGATATAGGAAAGCAAGGGATTGCATGGACATTCTGATGCATCAAGCTTCATTTAATAGCTACTTTAACAAAGCTATTATTTGACAGGTTATAAGATTAGCCCTTTCCATACGACAGAAGGAGTACTAGTATAAAGTACTTTAAAGGCACTTAAACACTGAAACATACAGAAGTGCGTAAGTACATATTAAAATACTACAAGCCTGTCAGTTATGGAGCACAACAGCCTGAAAAATGTCTGTTTATTAACTCCAAAGGGATTGTACCTATTATGAATTAATTGGTTACACTAAGAAAAATCTTGCATATTTCTCACCAGAATGAGGAGGCCAATTATGACAAAAAGGAATCTTTGCTAGTTTTTTATTCATATCTCACTAATCTCACTTTCACATACTTTCATTCAACGGCTCTTATGCAATGTATGTTGAATTAGACAACTTGCCATTTTAAGGATGCCGAGCTCCCTTGCAAACCCTACCCAACTAATAATTTCTTATTATTTGGTAATAATGGCAATTTCTTCATTCGAAAAGATGGAAAAAAATGTCCTCAATGACTAGAACAACTGAATCACTCAGAAAGCAAAGTGATGGTTTTGTTTTCGAAGTGTAGTTTTTCAAATTGAGACTATTTTAAAAGATTTTAATCTATGGACTGGCTTTAATTTGACTTTCAGGCAGCCACAAATTAAACAGCAGATTTTTAGTGTGGCTCCACAAAAATTATCCACAAAAACTGCTGTAGAAGCTGTTTCAAGCATTTTCACCTGAATTCAATCCTTCAAAGACAATTTTACAGAATTAGTCAATGTAAAAAATAGGAAGAAGATAATTTGAAATGTGAAAGGAATACAGATGGGAAAGTAGCAATTGAGGACAGTTGTTAATCAGAAACTACAGGTAGCTTATATGCTACCAGAAACATGCTGTATAAAAAAAGTGGTTTGCAGATCTCTCCAGATCCCTATATAATTCAATAAAAAGGAATTACCAAATATTTTAAAACATCAGTTACTGTATCTTTAGTAAACTGTTGCCGTAAACTGTTTAGTAAACTCCCTCTATTTCTGTTTTTGTGTAATTAACAGACCTAGAACAAAAAAAACTAGGTGAACTTACTCCTTTTTCTTGTTCTCCTAGAGAGAGCCAACTATCTACAAGCCTTAAAACAAGCTGCAAGTTCACAGCAAATGTGAACTCACATTTATATTCCTACTCCACAAAAAGTGCCTTATAAAACTGCCTTCAGCAATACCCTTAACCCATGAGGAAAAGACTCTTAAGGCTTTCTCTGCAAACTTAATTTATCACCATATCTGTATTTATATTTATATTTATATTTATATTTATATTTATATTTATATTTATATTTATATTTGTATTTATTTGAACAAGGGTCTTGGGTAAAGAACAACTATTGAATGTCAGTCATGGTTAGAGTCAGCTTTGTTCCTTACTTATCAAGATAAAACCACTGTAGTAATTCCTTCCTCTCTTCTAAAACATTGAGCAGTGCGCGTATCAGTTACTGCAGACGACACTGAGTTCCTAGATGCTCTACCAAGCAAATTATATCTGGTTGTTCTGACCAGAAACTAAAACACTGAATCTCGATTTTCACTCATATAGACAATGTTAAAAGCACTGGCTGCCAATAAGTACATCTTCTCAGACTGGAATATTAAGGAGACCTGGGTCTGTGCTCTCAGTAAGCTGCAAATGGCAAAGGCCAGGTGTCCTGCTGGCTTTAGAAATTACTTACTGTGTTTTAGCACAGAAAACATTGGAATGATTGATTTTTTAACAGCTGTACATGGAAGTAGCTGAAGGCACTTCAGGAGAGTGCTGCCTTCAAAATTTTGGGCTGCCAAACCAACTGTTATTAGGAATAATTTTCCTGTGATAGATTTGGGGTTATGTGGCCAAATTTGTGTCCGGCCCAACTGGCTCCTGCCACTTCTAGCTGAATCAGAAGCAAATGGAGTCAGGAAACACAGTTAGAACTGCTTGTGTCAGCAATTGCCACTTGTACGGTTTTTAAAATACAAGTGTCAAAAAAAAAAAACAACCCTGTAACTCCTAAACCCAAGACAGCCTATATTAAAAATACATTTAGGGATACATCATGATAATATATAATAAACAATGAACAGTGAAAAACAGCCTAAGCCCCTGCTGATTGTTCTCTGCAAGTCCTGGAAATCATTAGTGAAATAGTGCAAAGACTTTAACCCCAACAAGGTGAAGATGTTGCATTTCTTGACATTTAGGGAGACACTAACAGTCAGATTTGGTCCTGACAAATAAATACACCTTAATTTGGGAAGGTGAGTAGGTAAAGCATACCAAAATAATACTCCACTGAGCAGTTTATCTAAAACTGCTATTTTCCTTGTCACTCCCCTTATAACAACTAAAATTACATCTAAAGGAAAGACACTGCGTAATTTTGAGCACTAACTCAGAAGACTCTGTCACATTGCTCACATATCACTCACAGGAAAAGATTTTCCATGACATAGTTGTAGTCAGTTCGACTGCTGTCTGGCAAGAAGCATGCTGCAAACACAATGATAGCATTCAGACCATCACCATAGTATCCTGTGAAAAAAAAACGAAAACACATTTTTATCTTTGTCAAAGGCTTTTAACAGGATGAATTTTTAAAAAAATCTCAAGGTCCTGTAATAAAGCTACGATGTCTACTGCTGAAGCAAACCAAAATGCTTTTTATCAAAGGTTTGAAAATGTATGAGCTATCCAACACTAGCTGGATAGTCAGCTAAGCTGAATTCTCAAAAAGCACACATAGCACAACCCCTAGTAAACTTTTTATAGTGACCAGCAAAAAAGACTTCTAAGGAATAAGGAGCAAAAGAAAATATCCTACATCTGTTGTCCTGCATTGTCTATGTTTCACAAAGTCTTGCAGTCCGATCTCAGCTGGCCTGTGCAGCTCCAATGGCTTTAGAACATTACAATTATGACTGCACTATCCCTTAAAAGCTCCTGGGGATCCAGGAGTTAAATCCTTTGCTGCAAGTTTTGTACAAATTACTTTTTAACCTTCGATACTTCAGTTGTCCAGTACTGGCATTCTCTGGGCTGCACCACTCCCCAATGATAGCTGTTAATCTTCAAAGCTGTAGCACTACCATTCCAGGGCCCAGCACAGTTGCTTATTATCCAAAAGAAAATGTTTCTTTTTCATGATGGATTCATGTTGGTTAATCTTCTCCACAACCCTTTGCAGCTGCTATGGATTTTCTGTATTTATCACTAATAATAAATAAAAAATACTCCCACATTTCAGTTGAAAGTTTTGCTTAAAGGATACATGCAGTTAGGAGGGAAGTTATAAAGATGGTGTAGGAATGGTTGCAGGTAGATAGCACTAGCAATGCAGGGACAGAAGAGACATAAACTCAGAGAACACTCAAAAACCTTTTGAGTCTAGAAAAAACTGACATTGAGGGAGAGATGATAATATTTTATAATATCAATTCCTCTGAGGAACACTAAAAATTAAAGGATAATACTAATACTTATACAGCCTTTCCAAAGAGAGATTTTAAGACTTTTACAGTGCTTTCTGAATATTAGAGAGCTATATCCAAGCCTAACTAAAGTGCTTACAGAACTCCAGTCCTGTTTTCAGCACGTATTATTACTCAGCTAGATTATTTGGAATTGTGCTATTTTTGGCTGGCAGAGAGTTAATTTTCTTCACAGTGGCAAGTATGGGGCTGTAGTTTTGATTTGCACTGAAATCAGATGGTTGATAATACAGAGATGTTTTTGTTACTGCTACAGTGTTCACAAAGCACCAAGGCCTTTTCTGCTTTTCCTGCTGCCCCCCACCACGCAGAGAGCAGGCTGAGGATGCACAAGAACTTGGAAGGGGAAGAGGACACTGCCAAGACAGCTGACCCCAGCTGACCCCAGGGACATTCCAGACCATATGGCATCCTGCTCAGGAGGGGAAGAAGGAGGAAGTAGGAGGGGACATTTGGAGTGATGGCCTTTATCTTCTCGAGTCACTGTTTTGTGTGAGGAGGACCTGGTCTCCTGCAGATGGCAGAACCTGCCTGTCCTTGGGAAGTAGTGAATGAATTTCTTGTTTTGCTTTGCTTCTGTGCATTATGCTTTGCTTTATGCATTAAACTGTCCCTATCTCAACCCAAGGCTTTACTCACTCTTCTGATTCACCATGTGGGAGTGAGTGACTGACTGTGTGGGGCTTGGTTGCCAGCTAGGTTTGAACAACAACAGGAAAAAGCAGTATTTCTCTCCCTCTCGGGTTTACAAATAGGGAAATAGGGAGGACATTTCCTTCCTTCCATTAATTTAATAAAACTTTAAAAGACTTCAAAATAAAGCAATCTGTCCAGCTGGCACAGGAATTTGGCAGTAAGCGCACATTATGGCAGGTGCATCCACTAAATTATACAGCACAGTTTGCAGTTCATGGAAAGGAAAACAATTATGTGCAGATGCTAACTAACAACACAAAGAAGAAAAATCCACAGATAAATCTAAGCCACTTTTTCTCACACATGCTTGAAGGGAAGGAATGTTCACCCTAGGGACAAGTGTGTTTTAATTCATCACTAAAAGCCAGTAAAAGCCCATTGCCCAAAATCTCAACCTTAGCAACAAAGAAGATCTCTAAGAAATTTCTCCATCAGCATATGTTGAAGAAAATCTCAAACTTACACTGACAAATTTACTCTCTCCTTTCCTAGTTTGTAGCTACCACCTAAATTCTGCATTTGCTGTTATCTGTCATTTGCTAGGGAGGAATGCTCAGTAGTTCTTTGAATCATCAAGAAATGTTTGACTCGACTTCCTATTGACTAATTTTAGTCAGAACCTATCATTATTCCTGAGACTAAAGAAAAGACTCCTAGCCCTCTAAACACTCCACTGAAGTATTGCCAAAGGGAACTTCATATGGAATGGGCTTTGCTGCCATAATGGAGAAATTGTTTGAACTGTCCAAAGTTTTCCACAGTAGATGCAACAAAGTGATTTTGTTTCCTTGTCTTCAATCTGCCACTTCATAAACACAGAATAGAATCCAGTCCATAGTTTACTTCAATTTGCCTAGGTATCAGGAAAAACTTCCAGTTTAGGCAGTGGCAGGCTGAAACCTATTGTTACATTTTAACACTGTTTGTTTTACCATGACTAATGCTATTGACAAATACCCTTTCAAAAGTAAAGAAAACTAAATGCTCTTTATCTTACATTTGAGTGATCTAACAAAACATCAGATATGCAAAATTTGAATTCAAATTATTTCATGCTGAGAGTGGAGCTGAATTACCTCTCCCTTTAAACACTGAATTTTCACAACAGCTGATATAAACATAAACTTCAACATCTAGTAGGAAAGATACAAGTTTTTACCACAAATGCATATTGACTAGTTGAAAGCATACAAAAATATCTAAAAATATATAAAATATATAAATAAGCAACACTAGCAAGGCCCAAAAATATTTTGTGTTTGTTTCCTAAATTAAGCCATCTGGGTATGTTTGCTAAACCGCATCTGAGGTGTCATCACATTCATAAATCTTTGATGGTAGTGCTGTAGTGGAAAAATGCTTGGAGGCCTAAACATCTTTATTAATTCTGGTTAAGCTTTATGCACATTGGCCACCACGAATACCTGTAGGGGAGCATTTAGCTGATTTTAAAGTAAAAATTAACTGTAATTTATTTATGCAATTTTACCAGATAGAGGCTCAACACTGAAAATATTCTAACTTTAATATTTTAGTATCTTTAACTGATGCTGCAGATCAACAATACTGTGACAAAAGCATTCTCATATAAATTCATAAATCTTACCTCTGAGATTCTATGTTGCCTGCCTCAGTTTTTGCAGGGATAGAACAACTAATCTTAACCTAAAACCTTCCTTAACAGATAGCAAAGAGTGTCCCCCAAAAGTACAGAAACCAAAGATAAGCCAAACCTGAGACACCAAGGAAAAGGCGCTTGGAAAGCCTTGTTTTATTTTCTTCCTTCAACTATAGTAATACTTATCCGTTTGAATTAATTTATATAGACATGTAACACTGAAACTATAAATTCTCTGAGGAAACTGGGAAGCAGATGAGCAAGGGAGAAAACATAGCAAGCACAGGGCGCCATTTTCGTACTTTAAATATTTTATTTGATATGTTATTTGATACCAAATTATATAAAAAATCCCATAAACTAGTTCCTGATGAAAAGCTGCTGACAACTATAAATGGCAGAAAAATAGCATAAGGCAAGTAGCCAGATGAATGTAAGGCCCAGGGAGAACTATCTTTTTTCTTTTGCCACTCTACTTGTTTAGATCTGTGGAACCACATGCATCATTCAGCAAATCACAGAGCATTATACTTCCTCACACAAAAAATTTTATCAAAACTCACCAAATAAAGTTTTTAAAATTTTATTTTGCTGTAGGTGAAAAGCTTTTTGACTTCCTCAAGACAGTTTTACCCTACAGTGACCAGATTGTTCCTGACACATATGTCAGTATGCTGCTTCCAAAATGGCTTTGAATTTAGAATTCTTATTAGTCATTGCCACATCGAATTGAAAACCTGGGTGATCTCAGCCAAGGCTGAAAAATAAATTCTCTCTCCCCTTGTCAGCATGATAACAGAACAAAAATTAAAATAAATCATGATCAATAAAGCATGAATTTTTTACATCAATTTAAAAAATGCTTACAGCTGCTCCTACCTCCATGTGAAATGACCTTTTTGTATGGTTCAATCACTTTCATATCAATTCTCTGTTCTTGTTCTCCAATAACCACTGTTCTCCATAACCTGTTGTCCTCTCGCTCCTCTTCAGCACTGTACTCTGGAATTGATTCAGACTCCTCCTGGGAAGCATCCTTAGCAGCAGTCTGCTCTTCTGGAAAGTAGAACTGTATATATTACCTCTTCCTGTTAAAAATCTAAATATTTTTTCTGCTACATACAGTTGAGATGTATGACTGAAATGAACTGCATTTTTACATGGTATAAACAAGAATAGAATGTGACCGATCATCTGACAGTCAGTAAACAAGAACATTTTCTTAAGACATCTCATCATTATGAACATGAAAAGAACAGCAATTATCACTATGCAGAACACCATCAAGGGATTTTTGCATCCAGTTGGTAAAACTGAGCAGCTGCTCACTAGAGTTACTGCAGGGCAGGCCTTCTAAAATTCATGCTGAAGGTATGAGAACTATGTTAACCCTGCCCTGCCAAATAAAAGTGAGCATAGCAGTACTTCATGTCTAGAGAGGAATTACCAGACAGATACAGCCCCCCAGCTTTCTCCCAGTTTGTCTCCAATCTCTACATCCACTACCAGCAAATCTGAAGTACACTCATCTTTGTCTGGTTCAGTCATGCTGACTCCTCATATAAACACAGTAGTTACCTCCTCCTAGGACTGTCTGAGGTTAAATACCAGTGTTCTCCTGCTGTGAAGTATAGAGTCAGTCTGACCTGCTCTATGACCACCCCAGAGAGAACAAGGACATGTAGTCTGCAGACACCATGACCACAAAAAATTAACTGTATAGCTGACAAGTGACCATAAAGTCTCTCTGCTGAATACTCTTTAGTTTCAAAAACACTGGGAAATGATTAATAAAATCTACACTTCCATTGCACATTGATGGGATTGCTCTTAACAATCAATTTAACTACGTTCCAGTTTTTTAAATTTAATGGCTGTTCACAGAGAAACTGACATAAAAAGTAACTATGTCCACAGCTGGAATTATTTAACTTTCCTCTTTAGTTATTGTTACAATGCACTGTGCTTTCTATGGGGGGAAAATTCCCTCTCTTGTACTATTCTTGCTCAAGCACTCTTGCCTTGTGGTTCTGTGTACGTATTATTAATTTAACTTCATAGTAAAGATCCATAGTAAATTTTATGCATAACACATATGGCTGGCTGTGAAGTCATAAGAGCAGAATTTGAATTGCAAGTCAGTAAGTAAGGTAACAGTAAACAATGATACAGTGAGATACATAATGACATACAATATGTACATAAAAAGTTGCAGGCATCCTCTTTGAAAATACTAAGGAGATTTGTGAGAATTAAGAATAAAAAAGAAGCAATTTTAATTGACAAGAACTAAAGAACACAAGGTTTCATAGGTGCCCTCAAACCTTTCTATGTGTTGGGTTATCCACAGATGTGCCTCTCTGATTAATTCTTCTTGAACTACTCATATAAATCAAAGTATATGATCCTCAAAACACACTAGTTTATCATAAGAATTAAATAAGTTATCTGTGAAATCAGGAATATGATAGTATACTGCATGTATACCACATATATCTACATAGAAGCTACAGGCTTCTACATACACACACATGTACTAACTATTAAACTGAATTCTCCATTAAATCCTACCAACAATTTCACCAAACCTATTACAAACACCAAGTTTCTCTAACTACACAAAAAAAAAGCTTCTAAAAAGATAGGTTGAGCACATATTTACTGCTGCACTAGGACTAAAAAAGTCTGAATTTCTACTGCTACCAGTCTTGTATTTTCTGTCCTTAATACAAAATATTATTAGGGAATTATATTGGCAGAAGGTGCCTCCCCCAAAGTAGACTCTCTCATGTGCAATGAAATCTGAATCTATAAATAAGTCTCTACTTTACCTGCCTGATAGAATCTTGAAAGAAAGGAGGAATATTTCACCTCTTTCCTCACGGTCTAACCAGCCAATGAGTTAAAAATATACTCAAATAAAATTGCATTAATGGTGGAAACAGGGATGGAAAAGCAAGACATATATACACGTGCACCTCTAGTGAGACCATGAAGCCTTTTTTCCTTAAGAACTCCAAATAAAGTGAGTTTGAGGAGATCTAAGGTTGGAAAAAAGGACAGTCTGAACAAAAAGTGACTTTTTTTCAAGTATAGTATTTCAAATTGGTTTAACAGCTGCTGCTCAGCAGATCATATACTAAGGAACTGAAGAATATATTCACGCCTTTCTCAGGGCACAATGCTTATGATGTTTAACAAGAGCATTCAGCTTTGAAATACCACGTATTCTGTGACACTGGGAATAAGCTTACATAATGCATAACCTCACTACCCCCAAACCTAGGTATATTAATGCAATTGTCTATGTTGTCAGTTTTGCAAAGGTACTGTTGGTAGCAATATGAAAATAACACACATACAGCCCAGTTATGCAAACTTCAACATTGCAGGGCAGCCCATTCCTGTAACTATCTCCACAGGATACAATTATGCAGCTCAGGTACTTTTAGAATAGATGGGAATTATCAACACAGGGTATGAAGACTGTCTGGTTAGCTGAGTCCTTGTGAAATAGAAACATGACTGAGGCAGAGAAGTGCAGCTGGCAGAACAAACTTTAATAAAAAGAGGCTGGGCTACATACATGGCTGACCAATGCTGAAAATGTATTTGGGGTTTGATTTTTTTTTTTCAGTTGGTGAAATTTAAGACAATGAAAAATTACTAAGACTGATAAAATTTACAATGTTGAAATTGGATACATTAATTATTTTTTAATAGAAATGGTACTAGATTGCCTCTTCCTGGTGAAGTAGCTCTCCTTTACTGCCTGGAGTGTTGATTTTTGCAGAGAAAGATGCACCAGAATGAAATTCAGAAAGGAAATAAATATCAGCAGAAAAAAACAATAACCATTCTTACTTTATAAACAGTGCTGATTTGAGAGCAGGCCTTCACTGATACTTGTATATGGTTTCAGAAATGCAATTTTTATGTCATATAAGGCAATAATCATAAAAAGCTCTTTTCAGAAACTAGCATGGTTTGTATAGGGAATGTTGGAATGTATGGCATTAGTGACTAAAAACCCCCACCGCGCGAAATTGATGATCAACCAATCTCTGAACAATTCAGGTGCTAGTTCAAGACAAGTACTTTATTACTTCTGCTCTCATCTTATCTTTCATGCATATTGCAGTTGTGATGATTCTTCTTCATCATTCTTTTGAAAAAATGGGTTTCAGTATTACTTATAATACAGAGACATTTTTCAGTGATGAGGTGGACCCCTGAACCGTGGTAGAAGTCTTGCTTTTCTCAGATGTCTTTTGTAGCTCAAAGGGACCTTCAATAGCCTGATCATGACAAAAATCACTGTTCTTTCTAGTCTCAGCAGCTATGTTTTTCTCAGTATTTACTTTTCTGGGTTTGGCAGCAGTTAGGAACATTGAACTGTGGGAGATTGCTGGTAACATCAGTGTGTGTACCAGCTAACAGCAGAGTACAGAAGTACAAAGATAACAAAAGCTATTTACCATGCAAATAAGCCATTCTGCACTAGTTCTTAGGACTATAATCTCAGCTATCAGATTAACATTACATAGAGCCAACTTCTTTTATTGCTGGCTTATCTTGAAAAAATGTTGATTTTTTTTTTCTTTTTGTCTTTTCTACTCTTTTCATGGCTCATCTCAGCAGAAGACATTTTTACTACTAGCCATCTAAAATAAAACTACACAACTGTATAAATGTCACCAAAACCAGAAGGACCCTGAACTCTTCACTTAAGAATATGGGAAAATTGCTCTAGCTTTAAGAACTGAATGAATCATCACATTTAGGAAGCAGAAAAAAAACACTGAGATGAAATGCCTGCCATCAACACAACTGGTACCAAAATCACTGGAGTTTAATTTAATTACTTGAGGGCTTAAAAGCAACATCTGTTCTACTGCAGACTAGAGACTTCCCTCACATGGTAGTCACAACAGTCTAAGCAGTTGAGTCTGTGTGTGTGTTAGTTTTAACCTTCAGTATAAAATCTTCTAACTATCAAGCAACTCATCACCACACTCTGCACCAACCCATAAGGAAATCAGCCTCCTCATGAGAGGTAACATTAGAGATGCTCATGTATGATTGAGTACACAGTAATGCCTCTTTGGCAATACTACTTAAAATAATGCAACTATTCTTGTATGCTCCAGCAAACTCACTAGTATTAGGGAAAGCAAATGCATGGGAAAATTCAGCTTAAACCGATCCATGTTTAAAGTTTTTTTCTGCTCTCGGCTGTAAAATGTTCACACTTATTCTCCCCTCAAATAGCTAGTGATCTGTTTGTACTTACATCAGCAATCACAGTTCTTACATATTTACATTTTATAAGGTACTACCAAGGAACAGCTAACACCCTATCTTGAACACCATCAAACTATGTAAATGAGTAAAACTCCTCCATCATTTCTAGAAAAGAAAATCATTAATACGTGAAGGAAGAGTGAAGTATCCATTGCACTCTTCAGGGTGCATCTATATTGTACAGCTAGCCCTTCTGAGAAAGGACATTAAAATTTGCAGAACAAGGAATTCTGTTGTTCCACTACCTGAGCTAGCTTTATCGTGCCATCCACACACCTTCCATATCTCAGCTTTCCAACCATGGGAATAAAAAGCAGACCTCTCAGCATGTTGTGTCTATCTCACTTATATATTGCAAAATCTCTGGTGCAGCCAACATATTTTGCACAAAGTTATATTCCTATATATGATGGACCTAACTGTAATCTAGAGCTAGCCAGAGCTGCAAGAAGCTGCAAGAATGCTGCAGTTAGCTACACTATTCTCTACAGCAACAGTCAGCTCCTCTCTCCTTGAACAATTGTTTTCAGACTAAGTACTGGACAAAGACAGGACTTAGAATTTCATTCTCCCTAGGCAGCTGCTCTTACTTTATTAATTCAGCTGTACTATTTCTTTCTACACACTGAATAAATAGAAGGATAATACTTTATACAGGAGAAATAAAGGTTACAAAATAGCAGACAGTAAAAAACCCTGAATGTCTAGTATTAACTCTCAAATGCTTTAACCATAGTGATAATCTGAAAGACATGGAACTGAGCATGTGAGTAGTAAAAAAGAAACAGAAATGAACTCTACATCTGCAATCTAAAATATTACCTTGCCCAGTGTATTCAAAAGAGTCTGCTTCATCAGGAGTGTCAAGGTCATCTACATTAATGTCAATTTCATCGGGTGTATCCAAATTATCATCAGATAATATAGACCCTTCACTCTGGTCCAATGAGAGATTGATGTTTGGAGCAGTGAGCTTTATCCTTCTGGGCTGGGAACCATTAAGATCAAGAGAATTGGGAGGTTCTGAATAAAAGGAGAAAAAAAAAAGAGAAAAATAACTTTATCTACTCCACCTACAATTAATTTCCCAGGTACTCAAAAACCTTTAAACACACTGAGACAGATCAATTCTAGTAATGTCATGACATTCAAGACCATCTAACACAACACAAATTCTGGCATTGATGTTTAATGAAATGAAACAAAAATCGACAGGAGCAGCAAATGTAGCTCAGAGCTCTTAAATTCTGCTAAATCCAGATTCACTTTTTTGCAATCATCAGACAAAAATCAGGTTTTCATGCTCTGACCCACAATATTTAAGAATTTAAAGAGCAAATACAGATTAATTTGAGTTATGAATCAAGACACTGCTGACTCCTGGAAAATTCGTAGGTGTTAAAAGCCATTGTAAATATTTATTTTCTTATGCACTTAGTCTTGATTTGCAAATACTTATATCTTTAGCTTTAACTATAAAATATCCTACTCAATACAATAAAAAATAAAAATCATGAGGCTCTTAATCAGTCTTAAATAGAAGTAGTATTCAACAAGACAAGAGCTAGATAAACCTTTGCTCCTTGCCTCTGCCTTGTACGGCACATTTCAGGCTGCTCTGTCTAACTCAGTTCACTTAGACAGAAGTCAATTACAAAATTAATAATACAGACTATTGAAACTTTACAAGGACTAAACAGGTGGCAACAATGCCCAAGAGAAAAAGTTACACTGTAATTACAATTTCTCAAGTGAGGAAGAAAATTGACTAAATAAAGCGAAGTCCAGGCTTTTTTTTTTTTAACACTGAACTGATTCTTTCCCAGCACAGAAATATCATTCTCACAGCATAATTAAAGGCCACAGGAATAAGATACAATTAAGAAAATGAGCAAGAGCTTCTCTCACCAGGTCTCATCTCCGTAGAACTGGGGCTCAGTACACCCTCAGCTAAGGGGATGTCCATTCCCATATCCTCTTGTACCAACCTGAGAGGTAAATACAAAATAAGATCTTAAAGTGATGTACAGCTCATGATCTTATACAGAACTGAAATTTCCTCCAACACAGCCAGTTCATAGTCTGATTATAAAACTGATGTTGCAAACAGCAATACTTCTCATTTTACACAAATGAAGTTGGTCTTTGGTTATCCAGCAAACTGGAGACATCATTGCAAGGAGCTGCAGCTAGTCTTTGTAAAACAGTATATTTGTGACTGTATATACAGTTACTGCATAGCAAAAATGAGTAGGTTTTCCCTTTTGTGGTATCATTTGTATCTTAGAGCAATTCTGATCCAAACCAGTAACACTGATGCAGGTGATGTGTCACACTGAAAAAGTTCAGAAAGTAAAAAAGTGAGAACCAAAACTACATCACAAGGACTAAATTGTTGCAAATATTTTACTTGGACTTGATTTTGAGGAAGACACTAAGAAATTACATTTAACATACATACATACATATATACATACGCACATACATACCTACACACATCAGGCAAGGAAAAGGCACTAAGTAGTGAAAATAGCAACAAAGAGTTAAATGTTTAAAACAAGTCGACTTTTTTTTGTATTGTGTTTTTTTTGACTTTTGGTTGTGTCCAGACAAGACCCTTTGGTCAATCACTGTATCAAAGTACGAGTACAGTTTCTGTGATTTCTTGTTAATTTCATATAAATTAAATATAAATGTGCATATGTAGGGATGCCAAAGGCTTCACAGTGCGTAAAGCTGAAAAGGATCTCTACTTCCAGCCCCATGAGATCAAATCCCCAGTACAGACAGGCAAACTAGTGAACTCCCACTTTTCCATGAGACCATAGAGAACATAGTTTAAAGCTATGGTCAAACACATTTGTGCTGCTCAGCACAACCAAGCCTTGTCTCTCAATAAAAACTGATTTTACTAATTTTGATTTTATCCCCACAAACTGTACAGTATGTCTTTCATAAATACAGAGATGAACAGCTTAATGATTTTACAAAACATATAAACTCTGGAATATGTTTAATTACTGTCAAAGAAGGCTTGAAAGACTCTTTCTCTTAGGATACACAACAGAATAGTGAAAAAATTTGATCAAGTATCCTGTTCATGAATAAAAAGAAGGCACTAATTGCCTGTAAGGTACCATTTCTTTTCCCCCCCTACTCTGTACAATTACCTGTATTCAGAAGTACTGAATGCCACCACAACTTACAAAGATAATGTAAATAAATCATTAGAGTATTTGCTTTTTTTTGGTGGTTTTTATACAATCCATAGTAAAATACACATAATGAAGTGGGATTCATTCATCTGAACTAACTAGAGAGAAACCCTAATTCGAAAGAAGTGCTGTAAGTAACAGCTGGCTAAGGCAAATAACTGTAGTGGGAAGGATGTCAGGAGAGTATGAATATTTCTAACCCATTTTAAATTCAGATTAGGATTTTACGTGGGGCTTTATTAGCCTTTCAAAAAAAAAAAAAAAAAAGACAACCATGAAAAGTTCTTTGATTAAAGCACCTCAGTACTAACATATGACTTATGGGTACTCAAGGGTTTATATTTTGGTTGGAAAGAACAGAATTTTGGTACTGTCATTCAAACCATTAATTTGTGATACTTCTTACAGCTTTATCAGACCAAATGGCAGCTCCTTACCGCACAACCTTTGGAAATTACCGGAGGAAATTATTTGAAAGGAAATGTTCAAAGTTGTGTGAAGAGTAAGATGCAGCAGGGTAGTGAAATTTCAGACTTTCTGCATTAAAAAGAGACACTATTCTCAGTATAAAACAAAAAAAAAGATTAAGAATGAAGATCATCTTTTCCTCTGTATGAAAAGAGCATGACTGAGATTATCCACTCTATGCCTACAGAAACAGCAACAATTTTAACCTGAAAGAAAACAATCTCCCATAAGTAATTAATTCACAAATTTAGAGTTGCATAACTTTTGCAACGTCTGGGACAGAATTATCCTAAATCGTGATGTTTCTAGGGTTATCTCAAGACTGCTATTTTCCCTGTGGCATCTTCTTTTTATGTTTTTTTTCAACACTTATGTACTTGAATTGGTATTGTTGCTTTCTCTAGGGCCTCTTACACTTCCATGACAAAAATTTAAAGTATTCTGCTGCCTCCACTGGGACCACTGCAGCTGAGTTAAAACAGAATTTTTTATCAAAATTGTGAAAAACAGTACATTTCTAGGTATTGAAAGATGTATATATGTACATGTATATATGTATTTCATACACTTGTTTTACTTTCTTATGAAATTCAGCTACAAGTAGTATACTCAAAAAATATCCCTCACTAATGGATTACAATTAAACAGCATCAGAATTTGCTTGTTGACACAATGTTTTTAATGTCAAAAATCTGTACTGTTCTATTGGGTTACTCAATTTGGAAAGTAAGATTCTCTGCTCCAAAACGTGCTGGGTCAAAGCAGGCATTTAAGAATTGCTGACACAAGGGTCTCCATTTCATCCTCAGTTACATAAAATGCTATTGCCTTTCAGGAGATTTTTAGCAGAGATTAGTTTTCCTTTATTTATTTTTTTATTTTTTTTTTTTTTTTAAATTGCATCAGGTTCTTACTGTCAAAAACAGTAAACTGACTGTTTGGAGAACAGAAAGCCTGACTTGGGAGCTAGTCTTACTTTTCCAAATCCTTTGTTCTTTACCCAAAGACATGAAAGACTCCTTGCCAGATGTACATACGTAAGTTCAGTGGAAGTTCTTAATTTTCATATGCAACAGTCATTATTTCAGTCATAAACTAATGGGCAATACAGGCATATTTAAAATAATATTTAAATGTCTGTGATATTTTGCCCCAACATATGGCTGCAGAATTGCTGTCAGTAAGAGAATAACGTAGATAAAAATGAAGATTGCTTTCTACAGAGACAGCTTCACATTTTCTGATAGATTTTGAGAGCATATTGTGCTGAGCAGCTCAGCACCTTGCAGAGTAATTCTGGCTGTGCAGAAGCTCTCAACAGACCCCAGCAGGAACCCTAGTAATGGAAGCCAGACTCTAGAAACTGTTTGAAGGCAACTACCTCCTCTTCCTTTTCCATAGACTACTTCACATGCTTTCAGAATTCTGGCTTATAAAATTCCTTGCCTTGCCATAAGGGTGCAGCTTATAACATGGATGATGCGGACAAAAATACTTAAGAAAGAGAGATTTTTTTTTTTTATCCCCTTTTAATGAATGCTCCTATTTGAGAAATAAATTAAGTTTCTTTAGAAAGCCCATTCTAATCAGGTATGATTTACTGGATTGATAAAAAGGGGATCTTGGAACAGAGGTCAAAGTCAATTAAGGTTTTTTGTGTCATAAATGACTTCTTTTATATTGTGCACAGACTAGTCATTTAAGGATCAGCTGCACTGGGAATCAAGTTACTGATTATTTGTTCTGATATTCAGGTCTATGATCTTGTTCAGAAGCAGCTGAACCCCCCTCATTTCTCAAAGGTGGATCAGAGACAGATACCAAATTCATATAAAAGGAGGACAGGCTGGAGGCTGAAATACTTTCCTTGCTCTTTTTTTGCTTCAGACGTTCTTACAGCTCAGTAGATTAATAAGCTTTAAATAATTCTTAATGCCCTCTCAAATAAGAATTTCTCAAAATTAAAGTTATCCTTCCTGACTTTTCTACGTACAACAGCATTCTGCTATTTTGGAAAGAGCAGCTATGAATATTCACAGCAATATGTCATAATCCCTATGGGCTGTTCTGCCTCACCCTTGTGTCATCTGTGATCTATCACCAGTTTCCCAAGTTGCTCTGCAGCTATTACATACCAAGTTTATTTCTTTAGAACAAGATATGCTTCCAACGCACTGCTCTGAATATATACTTAAAACATGCAAAAGAGATCAACGTTTATCCAGTTGTGACTGTCACAATTTATTCACCAGCTGGACTTCAAAATGTATACATTTTCCCATTTTCGTTACCCACCATTGCAGAAGTTTAATCTGAAGTGGAGCCCACAACTGCCAGGCACTTTTACTAGATAAGTTAATCATGTTTCCTCTATGCTGTTTCCTCTACATACAGAAATCATTTTCACAAGATGTCAAAAGTTTTTTAAATAAAGTTTCAAAACATGATGAATCAAAGCAATGACATGGATGAAATCACCTCTGTGCATATTAATACATGCTTGGTTCCAGTAGTAAATGTGAAGAGGGGAAATGAAATGCAGGAAATGAAAGGCTATTCAGAGACTAGACATTTAGGCTTTTTTCATCTTCTCAAATTCCACACATTATGCAGGTATACCCAGGTTTTGAATGAAGGAAGAGTTCTCCTGATAGCCCATTTTCTCACTTGTTTGCAACGAAAAATTGAGCTGCTTTGAAGAAGAACGCATGAAGTGAAACTTTAGGTACAAAAACAAGTAAAGGAACTTAAACTCAGTGAGTAACTTTTGCAGCACATAGGCAGCACAAAGTTCTTCTCCTTTGAACTCCTCCCGTCCCCACCCTGTGACACCACCCTTATGCAAGTACTGAGCCCAGGAAAACAGAAAGGAGAGCTTGAGGGATTGGATATGAGAGTATTTCCCTTGGAAGGTATGAAAAAGCCCTTGGCATTTATCCAGTAATGCCTGTCTACTGACTCTCAGCACAGCTCTGTCTGAAAGTGCCTTAGCATTAAGGAGGGTTAAGTGTTTCGCCAGAGTATGCAGTATCTTGTGTAAACCCATCTCTGGCTGGCCTCATGGGTCTCAAATAATTTTGATCACCCCACCTGGAAGATGTCTAACTTCTTTCAGACAAAACAAGAATTCCTTCCTACTTAGAAGCAATTAAAATCCTTAGAAGAACCTAAAGCAATTGTTCAAGCACTCCACGAACTGCAATTTACATCAAGGATATGTTTACACAAAATGTTTTCTTAACTGCTCCATTCCTCTTCAGCTTACAATTACAGAAAGGCATATAAATTTAGAGCCAAAATATATTATCAAATACATGACTTACAATAGGTACTTTGCTATCACCCATCTCTACAGCTACTTGTAATGGCTCAAGCTGAGCCGGCAACTAAGCATCTCACAGACACTCTTTCACTTTTCACATCCCAGTGGGATGGACTGGAGAATACAAAGTTAGACCTGAGGGCTCAGTGAGGAACAATAGAATTGCTCAACATCCTCCCAGCCATGCCAAACTCTACCCCTGAGCCACGATCAGTCCCCCCCTTGCTGGGTAACTCCCCAGATCACTCATCAGGCATGGTGTTCTGCTATCAGCTTAGGTCAGCTGCTCCAGCTATGCCTCCTCCAGGCTACCAAGCACCTGCTTGCTCACAGGGCACAAGACATCAAAACTGTCCTTGACTTAGGGTAAGCAATACACAGCAGCAGCTAAAACATCAGGGTGTTATCAACATTGCTTTCAAACTGAATCCAAAACACAGCACTAGCTGTACCAGTTGAGAAAAAATGAACTCTACGCCAGCCAAAAGCAGGGCACTACTCCAGCATTCACCTCATCTCATATAAAATAATAGCAAAACCCATTTTATTATCACAATTAAACACTTGACATTTTTAGAAAAGAAACTGTTTTGCTGTTTTGCATTTATAACCAAATAGCAAATCTTTTGCTTTCTTTCATAGGGCTCTACACTCGCGGCTTTTAATTTCTGTGCCATTTCTGTTCAGAAAAGATATTACAGGTTTACAGACTATCTACAACAGCATTTTTTAAAAGAATGGCAAACATTTACTTTCTACTTTTACTGCCTGGAGTACTCAGAGAAGAAAGTCAGTCTGTCCATCCTCTCCCAGTTGTAGATTTAACTCTATAACCTTTTATAAGTGAGATGCATTATTTCCAAGACATCTAACGCTACTGGACTAATAACAAATCCTAATGTAATCTACATGTGTTTGAGTTTTGATGCTTATTGTCCTGGTTACATAGGTAGTAATGTCCTGCAAAGCCAGAGAAATGGTGCACATATATACCTCAGTTTCAACTGTGTCTACAGCCAAAAGGAGATGCCTTAGGAAAGAGAGTCTTAAGATATGAATTTCAGAAATAACACCTGACAAAACAATGGGCTTTACTGTGACGATACTTTGATGAAAATACACAGGAAGAAACAAGAGAAAGAAAGCAAGAACATTAGCCCCCAAAAGCCCAAATGGATTGTTCACTAAGAGATGAAGAAACCCATGAGCAAATGTACCCACTAAGCCCAAAATTACTTCCCGCAACTAGCGCCCTGCTACAAAACTTCCAGACGAGAAACAAGAATTTATGCAGATACCTATTCAGAGATAAAAGAGACTGCAGTGTGAATTTTTAGGTTCAGTAGAACTAATGATCCCTAAACTGTAGAAGAGTATGCAACAAATCAAAGTGACATACACTGTGCAAGATTTAGTCAGTATCAGTCAGAGTATTCAGCTCTATCCACATACCAAGAAAATTACTGTATTGGAAGGAATCCACTCCAGGATATCTGAGACTATATAAGAGTAATTACTTTTACTCACAGCTGTGAAAATAATTATACTGTATAAAGGTGACTTTTAAAAATGGATTAATTTTATAACCTCACAAGACCTGAATTTAGCAACCATATGTTAGAAATTAACGGTGTTTCTATTGCTATTTATTTTGTTCTTAATCACAAATTAGTTTAGGAAAAATCTATCAATTGAGCACTATAATTTATGCATAGCATGAGACTTTTATTCTCATATCTGTATAAAGAAAGAAAAGAAAAAAAAGCTGTGGTGATTTGTTTAAGCCAAAAGGTTTATTAATCAAACATCTGTGCAAATGCTAACTCATCGTCATACTGCTTGCTGCAAAGTAAATGACATGCTCATAATCCTATTTTACAGAAAAATATGTCTTGATAGCCACAGAATAAGCCATTGCTAAACATCAGCAAAAATAATAACTTCCTTGGTTTTAATACTTCAGTTTTCATGAGCTGACATTTTGCTCCATTTTCAGCATGGGAGCTGAATGACAAAGTCAGGCATGACAATAAGAGGTAATATTCTTTCTGTAGAAAAATCCTGTATTATAGCGTCAAGATCTGAGAATACTTTAAAGCTCTCTTGGAGCCACTGAACAAATTTTTTAACCATTCTTTACTAAAACATTTCCTAGTCTCCAATCAAATTCATTGTTTAGTGTTTGTTTATCTACCCATCTTTTCCCTTGTTCCTCTTTTTTGGCTTATACTATAAGCCTCATTTTATTCCAGGAAGCCAATGATAGCAGTAGGCTCTCCTGGCTCCTTGTATCAGCTTAAGACTGTTAAAAAACAAAATCTGCTATTCTTAAGCATATGCTGCTGCTTTCACTGCTGCTAGGCAGCCACACGCAGTCTGTCCTGACCTATTGCCAGCTCCCTCCCTGTGTCACAGCTCAAGAGAAGCAGACAAAGCCATGGAGGGATGCAGAGAGCCATGAAGGGACAAATCCAAGTAAACAGGGATAATGGATTTCACTAGGCTATTTCATCAACCTTATGCACACACCCATGGATAAGGAAGGCCTGTGGAAGAGATACAGGGCTCCAGCCTTCTTCAATTATACATGACTTCCAGCCACATGAAATAAAAATGCATCTTAATATAAAGTGAGGGAAATTGAAGTCCCAAACCTGAATGTCTTGCTGAAATTGGGACTTAAAAATGCAAGCCAGGCTGATGCTGCCAGCAGCAGATCCCAGAGCCTTCAAAACCACATAACTTCATGGCATGAACATGGACAAGAGAAAATTCTTTAGGGTGGTGTTTTCAAAAAGCATCCCTACAATAGCACTATCTCCAACTATGCTTCTTATAGAGAAGTGAAGAATCTGCTAGCTTCCTAACACTACCATTTTAATAATATTCTCTTAAGACAGTATTCTGTGTGCAAAAGCAGGTAGAGAGTAACATATTCTAAGCAGAAGTAACATGTCACTTAGCATCTATTTCTTTGCTCAGCATAACACTTGTATACCACCACATGGTTTTGCCCTCAGAGCAGGGGCTGTTCTATCTTTGGTGCGTAGGTCAATGCTCCTTTATCTTTACTGAGACAGTGGAAAATCACCAGAACTAACAACACTAAATTGGGTAGCTTATGTATGGGTGCTGCTCCATCAATATTGAAAGATGACAAGGTCTGGCAATATGCTGTATAGGTTCAAAGCAGTATTAGCATTTAGAAAGCATGTTTCTGATCTCTTAATAGATGTTGTTAGTATTCTACACATATCTAGATGATCTGTTAAACAACAACCACTGTTGAACAAACATGATCATGCAACACGATCATGCCAGCAGACAAAGTGGAAATAAATCTGATTCAAAAGATCCGTAAGTATAACCTGAAAGTACATTTTCTTTTTAAATAACATTTTTTAAATTTATTAAGATGCCAGGGACCTGATTCCCATCTTCCACTCACACTGAGGAATTAATCATTCCCTGAGAAAACTCAGTTTTAGTTTTCCTAACTTTTAAACCAGTTTCCCTTCCTGAATGTGTGGCTCAAAGTGACCATTTTCCTGCCATACTGTGCTGTCAGGACCAACCATCAGAATACTTGCAGCCCCAAATGATGCAATTGGCATATGAGAAGCACTTGAAAAAGCACCTTCTACCCCGTGCAACCATCTGTACTTTCAGGAAGTATGCTAATAATTTGAGAGTAGTTAACAAGGGAGAGCTTGCAGGACCAGATGCCGAAAAATCTTTAGACAGTTTTAGATTTTATACTCTACTGGACTTGTTTATTCTCCACTGGAGTTGTGGAAAATCCCCTCCAACTACTACAATCTACACTGTATCAAGCACATATTTCCAAATGAAAACATGCTAAAGTGCCTCGGATTGCTCTTAACCATAATTCATAATCATTAGTTCTGAAACTGAGCTAGTACTTGAACTTCAGTGGCTATTTCTCTTTAACACTTGGTTTTTCTGTAATATTGGCAGCTTCTTGCATTGCTTAATGGACTTGTTTCTCTGCATGTATGGATGATGACATGTACAGTGATGGTGGTACTTATTACCATACTTATTATTTTTTACCACCCTAAACTAGGCTGGAATGAAATGCCTTAACAAAGCATCTTACAACAGGTGTAGTATGTCTTGCCCGCATGTTAAAATGTGATGATGGCTTTTAGAGCTGCTAATTACAAGAATTCACTTAACATCCAGACGTACAGATTTTTTTTTTTACCAGTCCATTAAAGCATTAGTATTTTTCTAACACTCTTCTGATTTCACGCTCAGCTTTTGGACAATATATTGATAGATAGGAAAAGATACATGGCAACTTTTTTTTTATTATTGTGTGACTTCTATCTTTTCCTCCCTTCATACTGCGTTTCTCTGGTCCTATTTATCATCTCATTCTCTATCCTCAAAATACTTCTATTTCCTCAATACCTTAAATATTGTGAAATTCTTTGTTTTTTCTTCTCACATCCGTGTCACTGCACTGCCAAATGTCTACCTTTCCATCTTTTCCATGCTAAGGTATCAATGATTTCACAACTTATAGTGTTTAGTGTTATTATAATTTAGATTCTTAGTAGACCTACTACAAACTTAGAAATAACCAACAGCTGCATTTTCCCTGTCTTGGCTATGGGTGACCTAAAAAAAAGGCTCTAAAAAGTGTTAATGTCAAACCTTAGTGTCTCTTAAAGCTGCAGTTGTTGGAGATGTAATAAACAGTGGGGGAATTTAAGTGACAATGCAGAATGTGGAGTGGGAATTTTAACCAGAAAAATAAAATGGAAATATCCTACTGGGTGTAAACTGGTAACTGAAATGAATTCCCATCTATACTGGGAAATTATCAGCTTGGGAAAAATACAGGAAAAGTCCCAAACATGAGCCAGAGAAGACTCCTAATCAGGGCACATAAGCTCTACCAAAGCAGTAAAACTGGAAAACATGCTGGCCTGCAGCTTGCTTGCACTAGCAAGAGGTGTTAGGAGCAGGAAAGATTGTTAGACCCTGCAGCTGGCAGGCCTAAAAGGCATGTGCAAAGAGAGATGGGAGATGCAGAAAGCCGCCAGTTATCTTCTGAAGCAGAACTCTGTCACTGAGATGGAAGTACCACGGAAGCAGTAGGAAGATAAAAACCAACCCAAGTGTGGGAAAGAGAAGCAATGTCAGTCATAGCAAAAACGCTGTGAAAGAAATGCCAGGAAATGCCAGATTGAAGAATTTATGCTCAGGAGAGGTGAGAAAATGGGGCTCTTCCTTCCTCCACATGGCACTCCTCATATATTACAGATAGGGAAATATATGGGCAAGGTTAGCTATATGCTCTACTTTCAGCAAGCATTTCCTGGAATTTCTTTCACAGCGTTTTTGCTATGACTGACATTGCTTCTCTTTCCCACACTTGGGTTGGTTTTTATCTTCCTACTGCTTCCGTGGTACTTCCATCTCAGTGACAGAGTTCTGCTTCAGAAGATAACTGGCGGCTTTCTGCATCTCCCATCTCTCTTTGCAGAAGCCCAGCAGACAGCTCTTTTAGTGTGTAGGACACAGTCAGGTTTCATCTGTTAGCCTAAAATAAAAAAGTCCCATCTGCTGCTGCTTTTCATAGGTGCAATGGCTGTAGATAAGACCACAAACTACAAGGTGTACTAAGAACTAATAAAGAGTTAATTCTTAAAATCCCGTAACAGCTAAACCACTTCCTTCAATGCCCAAAGGAAAACCAAGTAGATAAACCATGAAATCTGTCAAGCAACTGGAATGTCACTCCCACCTTCCTCTGCCTCAGTATCATTTGTTGTTGCAGTAGCAACAGTTATTTTCTGAGTATTTATACAGAATGTGATAGGAAGCGTCTCCACTCCTGAAGACATTACAGTGATAAAAAAAAGTCTTATCAATATTCACAGGTGCTTTCAAAATCATGTTCTCACATACATATTGTCTCTTATTAAGTTTGCAAGCTGCAACTTTTGCCCAAACAAAGATTGGGGCTTTAAGACGGCTTTTTTTTCCTATGCCTTTTCCTACAAATATATTACAAGCTGTAAATAACACTGTTCTCCCATTACTGCTGAATAACATATAGAGGTGCCACAAAACTGCAACAGACTGCTTGTAGCAGGATCTAAGTTTTTAAAGTAGTAAATGTATGCAAAAACTAGATTTGTCTCTAACTACATGAATTTTCTAGTTTCCAGATTTATGCAAGGCCAAATAAAAAAACCTGACTCATCAAAGCCAGGAAAGAAAAGGCTATTTTACATCTTTGTACATCCCTACCCCAGATGAGGTATTAGTAAGAGTGTGGCTGAGAGTGAAAGAATGAACATGGCAGCCCTGGAAAAAAGAAATGTTTGGCAAGGTAAGGGTTGGTGTGCATTGTTCCCAGCTCTGACCTCTGCAGTTGTTTTAATGCCTCCTGACAGTGCTGCTAGAGCTGTATGCATCCTCCCTTTCTTAAAACAGCTCTGCTTTCCAAGCAAATAAAGATAAATCCAGAAATTACACCTCTGCCTGTCCCTTCTTCCCTTCCCCAGCTCCCTTAGAAGAATTCTGGCTAAAGAAACAAGCCTGCATACATTTCCTTTCAGTGGTGCTCTAAGTAGCCAATATTATTACATTCTGTATATTTCAATGCCTCCCATATATCACTATCATCACCTATCATTTATGTTCTTACCATACTTGGAACTTAAGAGTATTTGCATTCCTTCATCACAGACAGAAAAGCAAGCAACTGAATGAGCTGAATCAAGCTCGTATTATTAATTTTTTTAAAAAATACTGCCTGCACAAACCAACTTTTGCAGTAATTGAATCTCTCACCACTGAGATTATTCCTGCATCCATCATCAAAGTTAACCTTCAAAAATTACATATACTGTTCACTGCAACATTTTAAGAGGACATTGCAAAAAATTTAAAAATCATATGCTTCAGTAGATAGGGGAAAAAAACCCAAAAACTGTAATGCCAAGTAACCTACAATAAGAGCTGTCACAAACAGTGGAGCTACCAGTAATTAAGCACTTTTAAAAGCAAGCTATATGCTGGCAATGCCCTTTCATCCCTTTTTGCCCACTGTATCCTCAGAGCTAGGCAAAAAAGCTGAAAATAATCCAGCACATTAAGTGACTGTGCGGTGAAGTTTTGGTTCCTAATTATAAATACCACGCATGTGCTCAGACAAAAGAAATCCTTCTGAACTGATGCAAGCTTCTCTCATAAAGAGCTGCAGCAGAATTAAAATACAGCTGCCCTGCACTCAATAATGAGGTCCTGAGTGCTTTGCATCATGCTGACTAACATTTACCCGTTTTCTGTCTCAAGTAACCGCAATAAAGAGCAGTTAATCAGAAAATCTGCATATCTGCTGCACAGAGCAAAGAGACGCTTACCTTCTGAAGACTTGAAAAGGCCTCTCGACTGCAAAAACGGTAAAGATGCTTCACTGCTGCACTTCAGGATCCCTCGCTCTCCAGCAGATCACTAGGAATACAGATCCTCCACCATTTTCTTGTCACGTGGGCAGTGGTACTGCTAAATGAGGGTGATCACCTGCCTTCACACAGCCGGCTGTGTGAACCAGCAGCTACTGGGCTTTGCTTACAGGCGCACTTAAACAAATGCAGAGCTCTGCTTTGGCCGTGAAAATTACGATTCTTTTTCGCATTCCCTGTGGAGCTTCTTCGGAGCATCATCAAACTTTGATGCAGCGAGTCAGCTGGCAGCAGCAAAAAGGCTCCCTGCTGTTTCATTTCACTGCCTGAGGAAAGCTTATGCTGAGACTGCATGACAAAAGTTCCTATGGATTCAACCTATCTCAGCCCTCATTTCTGTTTGCATCCATGGCGATAAAGCACATGCACATTACAAACATGGTTTGCACAATTTTTTTTGGTTTGCAATTTAGCAGTGGGAATGCGGGTGCAAATTTAAACAACAAAAAAAAAAGCCAAAAAAAGCCACCAACAAACACCAGTTCAGAAGGCACAGTACATTCTGAAAATACAAATTTTGTGCAGCAGGAAGCAATGCCCAGAGCCTGTGGTCATGGTGGTGCTTCTTAGGGAAAGAAAGGATACCTCTTCCCAGACAGTGCAGTCTCACAGTGTCCTTTTACAAAAGTCTGTTGCAAATAGAGTCCCTAAAAAATCCAGTTTCCTTTCCAGATGCAAACCAGCTTCCAATCCTAATCCCTACAGCAAGGCAATAGACTCTAGGACAGCCTAACCTTCATCCAGTTTCTCTCTTCACACTGCACAGATCCTCCTGGAAAACAATGAGAACTGGAGAAGCTTTCATGTCAGGCTGCTTTAGCCATAAATAGTCAAAAACAAACAAACGCCTAACCTCGTTTTCTCTTTTCAGTACAGCTCCATGCACAGCCACAGCACAGTGTAAATGTCAATTCAGTGGCTCCCACCTTGTTATTCTCTTTACCACAGAGAGAAAGTAGTCATTATCTGCTACACATGTCCTGGTAAGTCAGTCGCAGATGCTATTTTAAAGGAAAACATAAATACAAAGCATTTCAAGAAACTTAAAAATCATCACCAATATGAAAATACACTTCTAAAGAGGACAGTGCTGCAGACACATCATCTTTGATGTTTCTGTCACATAGCTGTATGTACAATTTCCAGTGATGGAGTGTCTCTAGCACTTTTTCAACTGCCCAATATTTAATTCATTTAAAACCAGAAGTCCATAAACCCAGTAATCATGGACCCTGAAGTCCATAATACCTACATTTCCTGCACCCAGGAAATAAAGCAATAAAGTATTTATGTACAATAGAAGTAATTAGCAGTAAGATATTGATAAAGCTGTGAAATGAGTAATGTGGCAGAAAACAAGTAGTGCAGAGCACTACAGAATATTTTTGAGATTTCAGGATGCTGTTGAGGAAACTTTCCTGTCCAACCACCCACGAGCCATTCTGGCAGTCACACTCACAGCACCTGAGCTGGGACCCCACACTCACACAGTCAGACCAGGCTTCCTCACCGGTGCAACCCCACGCTTCCCATAGCAGAGTCTCAGCTCTCAATACAACCTAATCATGGTGCGACAACAAAAGAACAGCTTGAGCTGGGTGCCTCTGAGGAAGAGCCCTGAACACAGGAAACTCTGGGCTTTTATACCATCACAGTCCGTACGTGCAAAAGTCTGGGGGTCATCCAGCAGAGTCATCAGGCCCTGCTGTGTCTTTCAGTGTTCAGTCACCTATTGGAACAACACACCCCCATGCCCTTCATTGTGCAAAGGCCAGAACCAGCTCATGGGCTCCTTAACAGATGCTCTGTTGGGACCACTTACCTCACGGGGGCTCACTGCCAAAGTCAGGTCTGTGTCAACAGGGTTAAAGTTTCAAAGCTCATTAACACTTTAGGCTGAAGTCTCTTGTCATTGATCACATTGATTGGAATATATTATGTAATTAATTAACTCAGAAAACAGTGGTGCTTTTAATAGTGGGGGATTTTTCATTTAACTGCTAAACCATACCAATTAAGTCCAGGTCTTCTTGTTTTAAGAAAGTGACTCTATCAGGCCAACCTCACAATTCAATTAAAATTTCAGTATCATTAGTAAATAATAGTAAGTTGGTTTTTTTTCCCTTTTAAAGTTGTTTTTTGGTCACTGGAGTGCTGTTCTTTTATAACAATTTTTATAAAGGTCTTGGTATTTGCCATGTAAGTATTAAAGCTGTTTTTACAAAAATGAGATCATCAGGACCTTCCTACAAGCAACCTTCCCAGCTGTTGCTCCTTTACTTATGTTTGGTTTTAACCTTTAAAGCATGGTCCTTGCATTAAGTCAAATGTCATGCTTTGTGCTGCTAAGTGGGAGACCTATGTTCAATTCCCATTTCAAGTCCATAATTTTGTAGTTCAGCAGGAGCTGGAAGCATAACTGAAACAGCATGCCTGGTCCCCAGAGTGCCTGGAATTGCTTTCCAGTGGATCTGCCCAATTAATAAACAATCTTGACAGAAGTGAAAGATGGCAGCCCCACAGGTCTCCAAGGGAAAAAAGGAAGCCGGTATCCAAACGGGAATAAATGTTAGTTTATTTTTTCTTACAAAAGATTTTCAAGCCTTTAAGCATCCTATATTTAGCACCCTGCTTTGCCCATAGAAGAATAAGGCAAACCTGGGATCCCTAACTCATGCCTTATTCTAGCTTTGGGATGACAGAAGAGACACCTTGAGAAAATATTTGGTGAAATCTTTGGTCACTGGAGTTAACGTGAATTTTTTCCTGGGTTTCAGTCTGTCAGTATTTCATGTAAGTACTGGGCATGGATATTGACTTGAATAATTAATGGCTTTGAGATTTATTTGTATTTGGCTATGTCACAGAGACAGCAGAGTCATCTCAGAATTCTTATTAATCTTGTAACAGTCACATATTTTTCTTTAATTAAATTTAATTATCTTTATTCACTGGCAAGGACAGGAAAATGTGATGAAAGCAGACTTTTCTATTAATGTAACACTGGATTGCTTCCCCTACTGGGCAATTTTAATAGCCAGCAGTACAGTACTAGTCACAGAGGGGTATTTTGGACAGAGGCAGTGGAAGAACTATCTTTTCCAAAACATCATTATGCATGTGAGCAGAAAAGAATTATTCCTGTTACTTTGAGAAAACGCTATCAGAAAGATAAATGTAGCTTTCTTTTGAAGTCTTATTCTAGTTTGAAGTCTTATAGTCTTAGTCTGTAGGTTAAATACATTGTGGTAGTTCTTCAAAGAAAATTGTCTTCTGCTTAGTTTTGCCACCAGTTTTCTAAGCTCTCCTCCAAACTTTCCAAATATCTCTGTCCTTATTCCTACTGTTCTCACTGCTTCTTGAACCTTAAGTCAGTATATCATTTCATAGCATTTTGTTCAGCTCTTTCCAACTCTTTCTAATAAGGAAAAGGATAATTCTTCCCTACAACAAAAGTAAAAGCAATAATGATCTGGTATATACAGCCACTGAAACACCCTGAGGAATGTGCTGGGTAAAACCTAGCACAGCCGTCTGCAGTGTTCTCCCTCTGCCTCCTGACCAATTAATCACCACCAACCTTCACACAGCTCTGTAAGACAAGACACCTTCTATCAAGAAAAAAATTACCTCCTGTCTTCAAAAATTTTACTGCTGGCATACCTCCAATCAGCAGCAGCAAAGTATGTTATCCTGCCACCTAACATGCTGTATAAAAAGCTCTTTTCTTTCTGGAAAGACTGACATTAGTAATATCCTATCAAATATTTTTGTACTTTTTAAGGAATCCAAAGAAGCTCTAGGGTTTGTTACTTTTGGTGTTTGTGTATTTCTGAGACAAGCTTATTTTTTTTAATCCAGTGTTTTAATACTAGTAAGCATCTATTCTTCATTCCCTGCTGAAGCTTGTCCTTGCAGAAATAAAACAGGAGAGGATGGAAGAACTTTACCTCTAGCCATAAACTTCTTTAAAACAGCTTTGAGAGTTATGTATGACATTAGGATGAAGGGGGCAGTGACTAGCAGATATCAAGATTTTAAGGCACTTCTTCATTCTAGTTTTTGTTCATGCTTTCTGTTTCAAAATCTTAATTTCCTCTTCTATGTAACAGGCAGTTTTATTAGAAGAAGTGGCAGGTATCTCTTGGATGAAAGCAGAAAACAATGTGAACTGCATCCTTCACTGACTCTTCTCCACTACAAAAGGAGCCTACCTCAGCACAGTACAAGCAGGGGCTTTTAACTTTTTTTCTTTTTTCTTTTTTTCTTTTTTTTTCCCTAAGCAGGGAGTAGCATATGGATATAAAAGGGATTAGAAGACAGTTACTAAGTATGCCTTCATGAACTTGGGACTAATAATGCAGCTGTTCATTGGCTGAGTTTGAGCTTGAATACAAATGATAAGTTTCTTTATTTTTCACAGATCAAAGAACCACAGAATGGTTTGGGTTGGAAGGAACCTCAAAGAACACCTGGTTCCAGCCCACTTGACAGAGGAAGGGACACTTACCACTACATCAGCTTGCTCAGAGCCCCATCCAGCCTGGCTCTGAACACTTCCAAGGATGGAGCAACCTGTTCCACTGCCTCCCTACCCTCACACTAAAGAGTTGCTTTACATCCTACTTTGATGTAAATCTTTGGCAGAATCCGAGCCTGATAACTAGCATCATCAGGTGCCTTCCAGAAATTGTATTGCAATAATCAGGAAAGTCTTAGCTTCTTCTCTTACATGCTGACACCAGTGTTTCTTCACTAACCTCCCATAGGCTGGCATCTCTGCTGCATCACATTGTTTCAAACCTTGTTGGCCATGAAGGGCAGCTAATTTCAGACTAAAAAGTCAAAAGCTGCATACTGAGTTATGTTTTAAGAAGGAACTTCTGTTTCTAAAATTGTCAATTAAATACATTAAGAAAGCATTTCTAATTATGCACTTTTACCATGTCAGCAGCTAGTTTTTCAGCTGTTGATGTAGGAGATTTCATGAAATGGGTGTACCATCTAGAAATAATGATTCCTGTATGTGTTTCATCATAGTATTTTTTGTGTGTCTGCTTTGGTTTCAAAGGAATCAAGACTTCTCTCATCATGCTGTGGGCAGGCACAGGTAGGCATATGTCTGTTCTCCCAGGAAGTCTGAAGTCTTTATCTAAGTGGCCAAAGACATAAGCTTTTTACAAGTTTATTGAATATCACCTACCAAGCAGAGGGGAAACTAAGGGGAAAACCACACCGCAAAAGCAACCTCTATTACATACAAAATTGTCACAGAAGAGGATTAATTACTTTTAATTACGTTAATGCTGGAAGAAACTTCCATTGAAGTTCACAACTTACCAAGAAAAAAATCTAACAACAAAAAAACTTAAACCCAAAGCAAATCAGAGTTTACTGGTTCCATGCTCCTACAATTAATTGTTAATGTGGAAGCTGAGTAAGTTCCTTACTTTGCTTCTCTAGGCATCAGTATCAATAGTGTAAAGGACAAAAATAGTCACTGCTACTGACTAAGAAAGCATTTATTATTAAACAACTTCTAAGCGAGATAAGAAAGAAGACTAAACTAGAAGTTATAGTGACCATATATATTCTATACCAATAATTATTTTATCTTTTTTCTTGCATGATGCACCATATTCCATCATGAGTTTTTAAATTTTTACTGAAAACACTTCCAAGTCAAGGGACATCTAGCTTTTCTAGATTTGCAGGTACTAAGCCAACTTTCCACATAACAACATGGATTCACAACAGCTGCTTGGAAATTTTTATTGTTTGACTTCTCTCAGATTTCTCTTCTATAGGAAATTTCAAAATTTCTACTTTTCCTTCTGGAATGGAATATAGAAGCTTAGAGGATTGGGTGCAACAGAAATGCTTTGCCAACCCACCATACTTTTGCTAGTTTCAAGGTCAAGCACTCAATATTTGGTCTACTTCAGATTCTACAGATCTGATGAGTGCTCATCTTCTGCTAACACTTCTGAAGATTCTTCTCTCTCTTGATGGCAATCTGCTGTTTGCAAAGGAAGAGAGGTCAACAAGAGGAGCATCCTCTCCAGTACACTACCATAAATGGAGTCAGGAGGGCCACCCCTCACTCCATCTGATGACACAGCAGAGAGTCCCTTGGCAGCAGGAATAATGCCAGCACGGAGGCAGCATGTCCACCCAAAGCCAGGTCCAGATGTACTCACTCACCGCTTCAACTGCAAGTTCAATTCAAAGTCATAATGCTCCTCTAATCTGACCGGAGCTTGAAAATAATCACAAAGACCACAACTTTCCTTCATGCTTTTCTTTCCTCTGTAAGCAGCATGTTTTTCTGACTCTTACCCTTGACTCCTTCCTTTCTTCCTTCTCAGCAGTTTTGCACTGGGCAGAGATAGTACTTCACTTCAATCCCTCCATAATCTCATCATGTACTGGCAATATCATCAGTACCTGGCTTGGGCCTGTATTCCCTACAAATCTGTTTCAGATTTACATGTAGTTAATACAATCAGAGGGACTTCACAGAAGGAAGATATATTTACTCCTGCAAGAAAGTGACCTTCAGATCAATTATGAAACAACACTAATTTGTCTCATATCAAGCAACGAAGAACCAATAATCTGTTTACAGAAAGGGAGAAATACATTGATAGTTAAATAATGTAAATACATTGCATACTTCAGACTCGAAAGTCTTGCCATCTACTCATAATGGCACACACCTCAATAGCATAGGAAACAAATGAACAGATGACTTTTGAAAGAAAATAGGTTGATTTTTACTTACCCTGATTTTTGATTCAATTCTCCATCACTGTTGAGAACTGTTTCCTCCTTCATTTCTTGTTCTGTTGCAACATTATTCCCAAGCCTCTGTTGAGAATCTGCTTCCCATGTACTATCACCACCAACTACCTGCAACTCTGATGTTCCTGTCATGCCTGAACTCACATTCTCAGCAGTCAGGCCATCCAAAGGAGAACAGCTTTCATGTTCAAAAGATTTCTGAAGGGAAGTTTCTACCTCAAATTCTGTCCAAGTGTCAAGAACCAATTCCTGCGCTGCAACAGATGTCAGTTCTTCATCACGATGTACGGACCCTGATTTTGGCATCTCTGTCTTGGCAGAAATTTCTTCAGGTGATAAGTCATTTACTTCATTTTGGCCCAATATAATCCAACCCTCATCTTGCCTGCAGACTTCCTGTGATTTCCTTTCACCATCCAGCTTTTCAGGCACAGCAGAAGAATTTTTCTCTTCTAAGTGAACTGCGTCCCATCCAGTCCCACAAACAAGGTGGTCTTTGCTTTCATTTGAAATGGAGATTGGCTGAAAGGGATCCAAGGAGCCTGGTGAAAAGCCTTCACGGGATTCTTGAAATGGAAAATTAATTTTGCTTCTTTCAAGGGTATCATTTGTTGCAGGTGTATTTTCTTCCTCAGTAACAAGAATGTAATCCATCTCCAGTGAGGCTGGGAGCAGCTGCATCCTCACATCTTCCTTACTCTCTGTATTTTCCAGTTCAGGGCTCTTAGGAGAATTTCTCAGTTTTTCCTCCCAACAAAGTAGGGAGTCAGTGTCAGCTTCTAAATGAACAGGCAAATAGAAACTCTTTTTAGTTTTTGAATTACTGATTTAGTCACCATAATACGCTTCAATCAGTACTGTGATTCAATTTGCTTTGCTCTGTTAATGTTTACTTGAATTTTATAACATCATCACCATCATCATTATTGTTAAAGGTTGCACATTAACACGGTAATCATCCCCAAGGCTCAAACAATTCTGTTTCATCCTATTGGCTAGGCCCTATGCAAACAGAAATTATATTCCTACATCACTGCTTAAAAGCTTTAGATTTTTCCGAGAGAATGACACCAGAGGTCTTCCCACAACACATGTTCTGTACATTAGGGAGACCCACAAACTCCAAACTTCACTCAAAACCTCCTCCTCATTAAGCAGAAATACACCAGACACTTCCTCCTTTCTCTTGCATATTTGCCCTGGAAAGCATTTTTTCTTACCATCACACGACCTTCTATCTCCACCTGGTGGTGAGTCAGGATCAGTTGTTTCTGGTTCAGATTTTCCTGTCAAAAAATCAGAATCTGGTGGAGTTACTTCAGACATGGAGAGTGATGGTGCTGAGTGGAGATTTTCCTCAAGGCACTCTGTGGAAGTTTCAGACACCTTATCTTTGGTCACTAGGATGCCCTCTGCACCTTCCGGAGGAGCTGGCAGTGGTAATCTTTTTTCCAAAGAAACACTGTCATTAAATGGCTGCTGTAACAAGAGCTCACCATCTGCATGCTCTCTGCTGCCAGAGGGCTCAGCATCCAAAGATGCAGAGGATGGTGGGATACACACCGCAGGTGATTGGTCATTGGGTATTTCCTTAAACACAGGAACGTAATTTTCAATTACAGTTTGATATTCTTTTGTTGTGTCATCAAACAGTTGATCATTTGAATCAGATTCATCACCTTCATTACCACCAGGTAGAAAGGATATGGGAAAGACTGTCTGTTTATCCTTTGATTTCCCATCTGCTGCCTCATTGCCTAGCAGTGTCAGTGTGTTCATTCCATCACAGGTGCCTGCCAGGACATCGGTCATTGAGGTGTTCCTGATACTATGTTCTATCCCTGTGTCAGATTCATCCACACATTCTTCTGACCCATCTAGCTCAACACCTGTTACTGCTGTATGGTCAGTATTAGAGTATTTTACAACTTCACCCAAGGCACTAATTTCTTCTGAGCTTTGTTCTTCCCTATCAGGTTGACTGAAATCCATGGGAGGCAAATCTATTTGAGAGGTTGCTATTTGAGCTGCATCAGCTGGTGCTCCTTGATGGCTTGCATCAGAGAAACTTCCATGGAACATGTCTTTCTGATCTAAGGATGTCACTTTTGTAACTTCACTGGCAATTTCAGTTGACTCAACAGGGTCAAAACCTAGCTTATTTTCTAGACTGTATTCTTCTGGAATTGCAGATTCAGGAGGCTCCTGAGGTTTAGAAGATATAAGATGATACAATTCATTGGTCTTTACTGGTTCATAGTCCTGGGGGCTACCATTTTCAGACTGCATCTCCACCTCCTGCACTACTAACTGATGCTTTGAATCAAAATCTGCCTCTTCATTCCTATTTGATCTTGTATGAATTAGCTGACTGTCTTTGTCTTCAGGCTCCACTGCAATCTGAGAAGATGGAATAGAGGCATGTTTAGCTCCATATTCCTGGCACACATCAGGACTGCTTGATGACTCTGAACCATTGTCTTGCTCACAGTGACTTAAAATATCAGGATTTTCACCATCTGAATTCAAAGTAACACTCTCCTCAGCATTAGTCCACAAATCAGGTTCTACGGAAAACTGCTGATCACTTCCTTGTGTGTTATCCTGTAAAATATCTGGGATTAGCGCAGTTTGGGGAACTAATATGTTCCACTCTGGACTTGACTGTTCTGCCACTTCAAAAGATAAGTCTACAGTGAAAGCACCTGGCATGGAGTTGTGCACTTCTACTCTTTCACAGGTGTCCTCCCGCCGCCCTCGAGGACTGAGACTTGCATTTGCCTCACTGTCTTTTGGTAGATCCACTACAGTGATTGCTTCAACTGCTGCATTTGGTATAGCCTGATCCTCATCTGAAAGAGAGTTCTGCGCTGTCAGTTGATTTTCCTCACCTGTAGAAAACAACTGCTCTATCAACTCCCTTTCTTCTTTATCCAGTATGAAAGAATCAAATTGTTTGAACTGTAAAGTGTCTTCATTTATCTGACCATCAGGACTATTGATAGAATGTACTAGTCTTTCATTTTCTTTTTCATCAGAGTACAGGGGGGCAGGAGGATTTTCATCATTCCCTGTATCAGTGAAATGTGCTTCTGTTAGTTCTTCATCTTGTGAAGGGGAACCACAGGAGTCCTCTTTACTATATCCTAACTCATTTGTTGCAGAGTGACTTGAAACAGAATACTGATCTTCCAATTCCTGCTCTTCACAAGGTTGTAAACTCCACCATTCTGAACTGTTACCTAGAAAATCAGATGCTCCTACCATGGATTTTGGATTAGTTCTTGAATCAGCTTCCAGTGACATACTCCAACTATCTATAGCTTTTGAAGAATGCTCTTCGTGAACACCAGCAGCAGAAATTGATGTAGGATCTTCATTCATTTGATATAAATATGAGTCTTCCCCACTATCTGTTTTTCCATTGAAAACACTCATCTGAGTTCTTTCATCAGGTGTTTTACAGTGGCCTGGAGTAGACTGAGTAGTCCTACTATGATCAGTAAAGTCAACTGTCACATCCCCCTGCAATACCTTTCTGGCTTCAGTTGTTTCAGAATTTTCATTGAGGGTGCTTCCCAGGACATCCTCTCCCACCTTAGCTTTTGCACCTAAATTGTCTTCATTAGCTTCAGGACTTCTTGCATTGGACTGAAGATAATCCTCTCCATTTTCAGCTTCTTTGTGTGGTTTGTTTTCACACATTGAATCTTCATTAATCACTTCTGGGCATGCCTCTGAATTCTCTGAATCCTCATTTATGTCAGGACTTGATAAAGAAGATACAGTATCATCATCCACATGGGCATTCCAAAAATCTAAACTTTTAGGAACTTTGTTCTCTTCGCCACTTGTTTGAAATCCTTCTTCATATTCATTCCCAAATTCCTGCTTTTTAAAAGAATCTTCAAGATTTTTATTATTTTTAATCTCCCACATATCCCTGCTTCTTTCATGATGACTAGCAACTGGAAGGTCTCCCCACACATTCACAGATGCATCACTTAAGTCGGGACTTGTTCCACTTGAGTGTGTATAATCATTTATTGAATTACTCCACACATTATCTTCTTCCAAATAGCTTTTGATCTGTATACCTTTTGAAAGGCTGCTTGTGGTATTTGCTATTTCAAGGACTTCGCTTGCCTCAGGACTTGTTCCAGGAGATTGCAAATCTTCACATGGCTGTGAATCCCAAGCAGTTTGGGGAAAACTGTCCTGAAGCACTCCAAATGGCTCTCCACAAAGATTATTAGCAGGTTCTAAATTTTCAGAGTTTTCATTTCTCCCAGAACCTATTTCAAGTGAAAATGAATTTTCCACCACAGACATATGTGTAATATCAAGAACATTAACAAATCCAGAAGGATTTTTCTTAAACTCATCTGTGAAAGAATTTTCATTGGTCCTCATCAATTCTGAGCTATTTTTAAAAGATACTAACTCAGAATTACAAATATCTGGATGTTTAGGAGTCACTTCATGTAAGAATTCTTGCCCTTCTCCCAGAGGTTCTTGTGGTTTATCCATCAAAAGAAATGATGTGGCTTGGCCATAATCATTCTTTCCAGAGTCATTCCAGACACCTGAGCTACCAGGCATTTTAGAAGAATTATTTTCAGAAGTATCACTACCCTTATCAGAACCTTCAGAAACACTTTCCATCTTGGGACTTGTTGCATCCTCTGTCACTGTAGCCTCTTTTTCAACTCCCTCAGAAAGCAGCTGTGACACTTCACCATAATTGTAATTTTGTGGTAAGGGGTCATAAAAAAATTCATAATCTCTGCCTCCTTCAGAAATACTTGAAGATTCAAAACTATTCTGCAACACGTCTTTTCTCTCTTCCTGACTAACTGGATTGTTTTGATTGGAAAATGACACCTTTTCTGTGATTAACGCTTCCAAACTAACACTATTTCTCATTTTTTCTTGGGAGCTGGCAACTTCAGTTGTTTGCACATTTTTTTCTAAATCTGTTTCACCTGAAGATTCATTGCCCTCCTGCACTGGTTTATTACAAATGTCATTAATCATCTGCTGTCCACTTGTCACATGTGCTCTCTTACATTCTTTTCCTTCCTCAGAGATGACAATGGCATTGTCCCAGCCTTCCTCATGATCCTGTTCAGTCTGTAAACCTGAGTTCAGCTGGTGCACTGAGTCCTGACTCTCCTGCTCTTCATCAATACTGGCAGTGTTTTGTGCTGCATTCTCACTAAGTATCTCACTCCCCAAGTCACATATTTTCAGATCCAAACCATTCTCATTTTCTGTAGTTGGTGTAGAGGTGTTGGTGCCTTCTACAGGAACACTGCCCACTGTTTCTGCACTGTCAGCTACTCTCTGTCTAGTATTTAATTCATTCTGTGATGGCGATAAGTCATTCACTGTTTGATTATATGCCAGTATTACTCTTCTGCTTTCAGATACAGGGAAGTTATTTTCACTGGTACATGTTTCAGCTGAAAAACATAGATCAGCTGTTTGTTCTGAATTAAGAAAATGTTTAGTAGAGGCAGAAAGAACTGGAATTTCAGAATTTCTTTCTTGCAACTGGGTGATGTTATTTAGGGGAGTGTTCCAGATATCTGTATGTCTCTTTGAAAAAGGCACATTGTTGGGAGATAATGGCTCCTTACTTGATTTCTCAAGTACTTTTGACTCAGCCAAATTCGTGTCCATAAATTTACCAGTAACTGTTTCTTCATTAAAATCCTTGTCCTCATTTTCTCTTTCATCTTCCACATATGTAGGTGATATATACGAATCAGACGTTGAGTAATTGGTGTCTGGTGGAGAAACAACTAAATCTTCCGCTATATTTGAGGAACTGAGATCTGAATTTTTGTATAAGAAGGTATCCTCCCATGGCACCACTACTTCTGTTACTTCTTTTCTGATGTTTTTATCATACATATTCCAGGTATCTATATTTTCAAATTGTTTTGGTCTATGTTTAGGATCACCAAACACAGTTTTTTCCCCTGTGTTCAGCTTGGAATTATTTTGCATATTGTTGAAAACAAAATTTGTATTTTCAGATTTTCCATGGTCTTCTACTGAATAATATCTTCCTTTATCCCACACTTCTGGATTTTCAATCTCATTGTCCACTGTGATTTCTGAAGAATCTGATAAACCAGTTTTGGAAATGGCCCATTCCTCAGGAATATTCACTGATTTTAATTCTCTATCTTTGGGCATTTTCCAAACATTTTCTGAGGATCTACCAGCATTTCCTTCATCCAACTCAGTCCAGATTTTGTAAGAATCTCCAGCTAGCTGGCTACCTTTTCCTTCACCACTACACCATGCATCTGACATCATAGGTGTTGCCTGGCTGACCTTCCACATGTCTGCAAAGCTTTCAACTTCTTGCTTTGTCTCATCTAGAGAAGAAGTTTGCAAACATGAATGTCTACTGTTTTTCTCTTGATTCTCATGGTTCCAATTATCTTGTTTAAACTGGTTATCCCACAGACCTACTTTCATATATTCCATTTGCTTTGGCTGTTTTTGGAGGAACACAGAATCTGAGGCTCTTCTATCAGTATGTTCTCGTAGCAAGGGACTTTCTTTAGAATCTTTCCATAAGACAGGACTCTGAAATACAGATTCCTGCTCACTTGAACTCCATGCATCAGCATTTCTGGAATCTAGGTCAAAGCCATCCCACCAGCTCCCATATCTAACACGAGACTGAGAGTAATTTGTGCCATCTATTTCATTGATTTTTTTAATGACATCTTGTGAGAAAATTAAAGGCTGCCCATTATCTAACGGTGAAGTATCTACAAGACTATTCATAGGAGTTGGTGGAATTCTTGAATCAGCAGATTTCAACATTTCTGGTGAAGAAGAATCACCTTCAACTAAATCAATCAAACTTGAAGTTTTCTCACACATTTCTCCTGCATTCTCATCAAATTCAGCCAGATTGTCTTCCTCCATTTTTGTTGTAAATAAGTCAGTTGAATACTTCACTGTATCATTTTCTAATAGGTTTGCCTCATTAAGCTTTTTCTTCAGAGTGAGTTGATGCCCTTCTGATGAATCACTATTGAGAAAATAGTCATCTGTTGGGGAACAATCAACAGAACGAGAAGAAGCCTCAGATGGAGCTGTAACCATGGGTGCTAGATCAAAATTGAAAAGATCGAAGTTATCACTGTTATTTCCTGACTGAGACTTTTGTTCTTCAGGTATTGCTCCTTCAGGAATAGGGCTATAGGAATCAAAGCCAGGCAGAAGACTGTGATGCGAAGAAGCACCTTCTGCAACAGGACTATCATCACTAAGAAAAACAGAACTCTCTTTGGAAGACCGGCTGCTTCTTATGGTAGCCAAGCCACTGTCTGGACTCACAAGGTCTACATTGACATCAATGTGGGCTTGAATAGACCCATTTAGATCTGGAGGATTTTCTACAAAATTGGCAGAACTGGGCTGTGGCTCTACATCAGAACCATATAGCTCCATAATACCAGAAGATCCTTGTGAAAGTGGAGCACTTCCAGCAACAGCTTCAGTAGAAGAAGTTCTACTGTTTGATACCATTTCTGGTTGCCTTCTATTTATAACTTCCTTAATTAGAAGAAAAATTTGATCACAGGTCACCAAAGAATTTTCTTGATGATAAATGAGAATTTGATCACATTCACATTCTAGAGGATCCAGCTCTAAACAAGGATTCTGACATTCTTCTAATTCACAGCAGATCTGTTGAAAAATGGGATATTTCAGAAGTCACTGCAATCACAGACATAAGGCACATATTTACTACTTCATCATGTAATACAGACATACCTATCTCTTCCTATTAACCTACTGGTTGGCCATTTCACCATAGCATCCTTATTATGAGCCTCAAATAGATGATGTATTACAAGAGAAGATCAAGACAAAATAGGTATTGTATGATTGATCAGAAATTATACCATTTGACTTTTCAGTTCATTTCTTGTTAGTAATAGAAAATCCAAGTACGTATTTGGCTGTTCCCTTAAGAAATCTGAGGAAAATTTATGTAATAGTACTTTAGGAATGTATTTCTGGAATGGGATAATTATATTATTAAAGTAAGTAAATGCATTTATATTGACCTTGAAAACAATGGAGTCACTTAGCCACCTAAGTGACTAGCCACCCTAATATCACAAGTTTTCAAAACTGAGAAAACGGCTCAAAAAGTTGCCACTGAGATAGTCTCTATCTGGGGATAAATATAGTTTAAAAAATGGGAAACACTTAGCTCTGGACAAATGTATAGAGTAGTAACAATTTGTTTTGATTTCAGAGCTTGAATTCTTTAGGAATAACATATACGTATATGACTTCTGTTCATTATCATTTACAAGGTGTTTGCTTATCACTCAATGCCAAAGACACATTTGTGTAAATCACAATACAAACCCAAGTCAAAACTAGTGGGAAAAATAACCCAAAACAACACTTTAACTGAATTGAATAATCTTGCCTCTTTCAGTATTTCTCTTAACCTTTTTCTATTAGCTTGGTCTGAATAAATATTATAGTCTTTTGTCCCCTTACTATATAAATAATGCAGTCATTTCAAATAGCTCTGTTGCTGGTCAACTGTTGCTATGTTTTTACCTCACTTAATTAATCAACATCTTGATATAGAGTACTTAAAAAAACCCCCACATTTTTTTTCCAGGAAAAATATCTGATTCTTTTTCCAGGTACTTACTTGATTGCCCAGCTCTACATTTTCCGAGTATACTGCTATTTGTCGTTTTGTTTGCTTCTCATCTGAAAAGCAGTTGGCCACAATGACAAGTACATCAAACCCATATTTATCTATGAATGCTTTCAGATCACCAATGAGACTCCTGTGTAATATGCAGTCCTGAAAAACATTAAGAAATTACAAGAAATGTCAGCAACTTTTCTGGTTCTTTTCATCAAAACTTGCCATAAAAATAGCCATAAATGTTTAAAAGTATCAGCAGGTCTAAAAAGCAAGAGAATTCCATTTCACTTGTCAAAACAACTATGTGCCTAATAAAAATCAAGAACCAGTCCCATAGCACAGTTATGGAAGAACAATAAAATATTAAACACAGATTTTGCCCTTTTGAATCTGCTGATGAATCTTTATTCTTACTTGTTCCTGCGGCCTGCTTTTGCAACATTGCTTAAAAGCACGCCAAGCTCTAGGCTAGTCTATCCCCATGATAAAGAAACTGGGCAAAGGAGATAGGAGACTTGCATGCATAAGCATGGAACTCCTATAAAAATTCAAACTCAATAAAGAAATATATGCAGTGTGGAAGAAGGGACAAGACACATGGAAGGACTCTTGGAACATTGAGTTTCAGGGATACAACGAGGGAGGCCAAGGCCCACTTAGAACTGAGTCTGGCAAGAGATATCAAGAACAACAAGAAGGGCTTTTACAATTTTACCAGTAGCAAAAGAAAGATTAGGGAAAATGCAGGGCCACTGCTGAATCAGATGGGTGTTCTGGTGACGGAAGACACAGAGAATGCAGAATTACTGAATGCATTCTTTGCTTGTCTTTACTGCTGAGTCCAGCCCTCATGAGTCCCAGACCTCAGAGGTAAGAGAGGAAGGCTGGAGAAAGGAAGGCTTCCCCTTGGCTGTCAAGGGTTGGGCTAGAGATCAGCTACGCAGACTTAGCACCATATATCCATGGGATCTGATGGGATGCACCCACGGCTGCTGAGAGAGCTGGCAGAGAGCTGTTGCTCTGCTGCTGCTCATCATCTCTGAAAAATCATGAGCAAGAGAACAGGAGAAAGGGAGAAGTGCCTGATGATTCAAGGAAGGCCAGCGTCACTCTCGTCTTCAAAAATGGCAAGGAGACCTGGGAAACTACCAGCCAGCCAGCCTCTCCTCAGTTCCTGGAAAGGTGACAGAACAGATCATTCTAGAGACCATCAAAAAGCATAAAGAAGACAAAAAGGTCCTCAGGAACACAGGAGTAGTCAGGATGGATTCACCAAAGGCAAATCAGGTTGGATCAATCTGACAGACTTCTATGATGGCGTGGCAGGATGGGTCAACAAGGTGTGATGTCCACAACGAATGAATGGTGTCTACCTGAGCTTCAGCAAAGGTTTTGACACTGTCTCCCGTAACACCCTTATAGGTAAAGCCAAAAAAATGTGGGTTAGAGGAAAAGACAGTGAGGTGGATCAAGAACTGGCTGAATGGCAGAGCTCAGAGAGTCATGATCAGTGGAGTAAAGTCCAACAGGAGGCCTGCAGTCAGTGGTATTCCCAAGGGATCAGTACTGGGACCAATCTTATTCAACTTGTTTATCAATGACCTGAAGGAAGGGATTGAATGTGCTCTCAGCAAGTGGTGACACTAAACTGGGGGGAGTGGCTGATCCACCTGAAGGCTCTGCTGCCATTCCATGGGACCTGGATCAGCTGGAGGGTTGGGCAGAGAGAAACTTAATGAGGCTCAACAAGGGCAAGTGCCAGGTCCTGCACCTGGGGAGGAGCAGCCC
>JAODKT010001744.1:30278917-30297627 GCA_027576195.1 Cossypha heuglini
AAAAAAACCAAAAAAACCCCAAAAAAACCCCCAAAAAAACCCCAAAACAACAAAACCCAAATGCCAAGGCAGGATGGCAGATAATTCTTAGTGCACTTTTAATGTATGTAGTTTAAACTGGAAATGGAGACTTGCTTTGTCATAACATTGATAACACTTTACTATTGCCATTTTCCCCTAACATGGAGTTTTGTTTGGCAAGAAGTGTTAGATCTTTTTGCTGCTGCCACTATAGAGGCAGCATGAAACAGTGTCTCTCTTCTGCTTTCAGGAACACTTCTTTTGTCTGGAGACAGCAAGACTAGATGCACCATTAAAAACACTTTCAATAGAAAGAACCTAGAAGTATTATAAATGGATGCCATCACAGGCAGACAGGTCTGAAAAATTAAATATACATTGGTACCTTCTGTACCTTATAGATATTACACATATCCCTATGTTCCATAACAGGAAATAACTTTCTCCTAACCTTTGAAAATTATTTTAAGTCAAGCTAAAAATAAACCCCAAGTCTTCAGCGAATAGTATATTTAGAAATAATACAGCTGCATTAGTCCTGAGGTATACTTTTGAGGGGGAAAGGTTGGGATCTTTTCCTTCTTTTCTAATACAATGGCATCTTTGGTAACAGAGAGGAAAAAATGCTGCCAGACTTCCTGTTGCAATCCAAAGAGAAGAGCCAGAAAATGTATCCACCTGATGTTGGTGGAATGTGGCCTAGGAGAGTTCCATTGCACCATCTCTGACAGCAGCACAATTCCTTAATATCCCTATCCTCAGAGCTTATTCGTGTATAGAAGGTAAAAGGAAACCGGCAGTACCTCCTACACTCCTGCATTCTAAACAAATCATTCACTGTGACTTGCACTTAATGACTAAATAACAAGACTTTTAACACTATTATGGCGGTAGAAACAGCAAAAATCTTTTGGAAGAAACTCAAAAACTTTCAGGTAAAACATTCAAAAGGAGAAGAAATTGTGAAAATATTTTCATGAGATGATATTACCTCTCATTACTAATTGCTTCTGGATGGGAATGGTATCTAATGTGAAATTATTCGTTTATCAATAAAAAAACAAAGGCAAAATGACAAAATCTGATGTGGAAGACAGTCTTACAACCTGAGTATTCCTCACACAGCAACGCAGCCATCCAAAATTAATGGCAATTTTAATTTTTCCTTTACTTTTTACCTTTCTTTCCCCTGTTAGATTTACTTTGCTAATCTATGTATTCAACTCACAATATCACTAAAGGAGAAAACAATATTTATTTAACTATCAAAACTATTTCACTCCATATATATAGACAGGAAAATGGTTGCTGCAAGATAATTGATAGAAAATTTAAAATAATCAGCTGATAATAAATCCAAAGAGCCATTCATGCAGAATTCAGTTCTATCAATTCTAATATATTCTAAGTTTTTTATTTCATCAAAGTTTAGTAGTTGGTGAAGCTTTCTCTTTTATCTAGCTACATCTTCTGCCTTTCTAAAGCAGCTGTTTGATTCCTCACTGTTTTGGGTTTTTTTTGACTGCAAATAATTTTTCTCAAAAAATTTACTTCTTCCATTCATGCTCTTGACTCCATAGTACTATTTTCTCCTACAAGGTTTCTTCCTCCAGCTGAAAATTCTTCTCTTACATCATTATTTACTTGTCTTGAACACTCTTGTTCTCACTTTCAACTTCTCATTCTCCTTCCTATTACCCCAAATTTCTCTAAATGCAAAATACAGTTTCACATTGAGGCACAATATTCTCTAATTGTACTTCAGTTTTTTTATATACTTTTATCCTTTGGTTCACAACAAATGTTCCCTTTCAGCACCACAGATCCATGTTTTTGAAAAACCCTACTCTAAACAGATTCTCTTCATATTGGAAAATACAAACAGTAATTATTACCTTTAGATATTCAATTTGCAAGCCAATAATAGGCTTGAATAAATAGGCCAATTCAGAATTCACAAACTAAAAGTTAATGGAAATCCTCTCACTGACTTCACAGGATTTAGCACATGCCACTAATCTACACATAAGAATTTCCCCAATCAGTTACAACACACAGATGGTATTCACAGTATTGCTTTGGCACTCAAGTTTAGCAAAAGGCCCTTCCAGGAAGTAAAAGTTCCCTGCTATGTATGTTAGTATTTTAGAAATGCATTTTCAAGTATTTTTATTAAATCACTTTTGTACTGTATGCTAAATCACTGGCACTTTGGTTGACCACCCATACTGCCTCGTCAATTGGAGCAACTGTGTGGAATACAACTGAAGATAAAAGAGAATTAATTTTCTATTCATTCAGTTTATATCTCTGCTAAGGGAAACTGAACATCTTCCTCCAAAACACATGAACAAACAAGGATCAATGTATTACATGCAATTGACTTTAGTTTTATCTACAGTGAGACTGAACAAGGAACTAGAAATTTGACTAGAGAGGATCAAATGCTGTACACCAAACTTTGCCACCAAAAAAAATCCCAGAGAAATAAAGAGTAGCAATTCAGTTTCTTGTAATTCATTTAAGTTTCCTATAGTATTCTTCTAATAAGCACTTACAGTTATGCAAACAAAATGCCTTTAGCAACTCGTTTGTTAAACAGTCAGTTCCTTCAGAGGAGAGAACAGTCATTACCAACACAAGAAAAAACAGGATAAAACAAAGTTCTTTGCAGATGCCTGCCAGGGGACTCACACTTGGTTACACCAGGCTGAAGATACCTGTGGCACCCTTATCCCTATTTTACAGTAACCAAGCGAGCAGCTCTACTACTGAGATGGTTCTATTACCTGAGAACCAAACACAAGCTTTCTGTAAGGCTGCTTTTGTACCTACAGGACCAAGTTCTCCAGCATACATGCTTTCTTCAGGCTTCAGAAAGTTGTTCTTTTCTCTCTCACTAGACAAATAAAAGTGAAAATGAGACGCAAAACGAAACAGTATCATAAAATCAATCTGACATTAACCACTCTGAGATATAGGACTGCTTTGGTGACACTGGCATGTAAAGGCAGTTAAACAACCACCCTAAAGAACTGGAATCTGTTTCATATATTGTTCTAGTTTTACTCAATACTTACATAAAATATTCAATGTTTTAAAAAAATATGACTGGAAGTATGTCAAAAAGAAAAAGGTTTTTTTTCTAAAGAGCAACAACACGGGGATTTTGTTGGGGTCAGTAAACAAAAATGTGCTTTAAGATTTAAAATTACAGGAAAAGTGGCATGCAAAATCATTTTTTTCCAATATGTTCAGCAGCCAGGTCAATTATTTTCCAGAATCTTCAGCTATATCAATACAGCCCCTGCAGCATAACACAAGTCTCAAATGCTGGGCTTAACCAACTTACTGGTAATTCCACCATATGCGCTAGTGATTCCAGCTAGCACAACTGGCTCTGCTCATCACACCATTACAGCCTTCTTCCATGAACTTAAATCTTGAGCCAAGCCTAAACATGTGCTTACTCTCTGCTTCATGACTGCAGTCATTCATTGTGACTGAAGCATATTTCTAACTCACTAAGACAGGTACTTCTCAGCAACTTCAAAGTAAAATTTCACCCAACTAAGCAAGCAGCCTGTTTACTAGATTTTGTACTGCTTCTTCCCATTGACTTCATTGGTGCCTGTTGCTAATCTGAGACTTCAAAATTTTTGAATTGAATTTTTTATAATCTGGAATTTGTGTTGTCTGGACACTGAATGAAATGAAGTAAATATAGGATGGTCAAAGTGGTAATATACTTTAGATAAAATGTGCTTAAAATGTATTCAAATCTTACTCAACTCAGGGAACTGAAGTAATCTATGGAAATAAAACACAAACCTTATTAATTAAGCCATATCTAAGGCTTTCTATCCTGCTGGCTCATTTTTAGAATTCTCTCACTTCAAACTCTGCAAATTTGGTATCTTTTAACTCAGGGTCTCATTTATTTTCTGAAAATATTGTTTAAAGCATGTAAATGAGAAAGCCAGGCTTCAAGTAGCAAGTCTTCTTTCAAAACATTTAAAAAATCTGTATGGAATGACACAAGGGCTTTACCTCTGCTACACTGTGCTTTGAAAGACTATTTATTGATGAGTGCTACAGAGAGGCAGATAGTGGAATGCATAATATATTATCAGAACCATACAGGAGATGCTAAGTAGTAAAGAAAAGGCTCCTTTAACAACATGCACATTAAATAGTGCATCTACTACATTAATCTAGTTTTAGTCTCTTGCAACTCTGTTAAGAATAAACAGCAGTAACACACACCTACAGCTCTTTCAGTGAATATACTTGTATCATAATCCTTAAAAAAGACGTAACTTTAAACATCCAAATTGCAAGACACAATGGTCCAGAGCTAAAAAACATAAAAGGCACTGACTTACTTCTCTTTACAGTGAACAAGCCTTTCTATTCCTCCCTCAAACAAAAGGAGCTGACCATAGTCCTGCTGTACTCCTTAGCAGAACAACATTCTTACACAAAATGTGCTGTTTACCTTCACCACTCTACATCCACCAGGAAGAAGAGGGTGAGTGATGAGAGGAAACAGTACAAGACAGAATTCTTTGCCAGACTTTCAGCAAACAGGTGCTTACAGGTAGCAGGGAGGACAAAGATATGGTAAAGAAATTGAGAACGAATACAAGGAGAGGGATGAAAAGAGGGTACCCATAAACTGGGCACCTGAGTTTATATCAGAGTAATACTTATAGAGAATTCTCTGTTATGTAGAGTTCATTGACTAAAACACTGAAAAATACAAAGCAAAGGAAGAAATAGGAAACTAAATATGTACAATAACAAGTATTATGTATTATGTCATCTGAGTATGAGCATTACCAACAAAGGGAGCAGGCAAGAAGTCTTGATTAAAAGACATTTAAATCTGATTTAATCTTTCTTTTTCATCCACCAGATGGTGCCCTTGCAGCATCCATGAAGAAGCTAAATGAATCTCTGCCTCTATCTATGGACACAGGCAGGTCATTCTGTGTGTTCTCATACCTGGTTCTGAAGGGACAGTTTCGCTGTATCACTGACACTTGAACTGTTCTTAAAAGAAGAGCCGTTTCACATAGTTCTTGGCATACATATTTTTCAAAATCTCATTAGAACTCTGACTAATTTTAGTAGCAGCATGATCTACAGGCTATACCTACCCCTATGGCAGCTGGTATCCACGGTGGTATATGGACCTGTGAGCAGGAGAATGACAGTTTGGCATCAATTAGGAGAGCACACAAACTCTTAGAAAACACTGGAGATTTATTTTGTTGCCTGAAACATGGTTTCTAACCTGGAAATACTTCATCTCTGCAGAGCTGTGTATTTCTCCCACAGTGATGGAGAAAGCTTTGCAGCTGTTCAGGTTAATGTGCTCCTTTTTCTCTGCTGACATTTAAACTCAAGCATACACAGCATTCTTCAAAGCTTGATTGGCACACGGAACTAAAATGTGTATTCAGTGTTAATCTCCTAGTCTATTACTACTGTCTTTCATAATCTACATATATTTTACAAAATTCTTTAGTAAGAAAGGCTGTCAGAGCAAATGATGCATCAAATTCAAACAGGCCATCAAGATTGCTAATGGATTTTAATAGCAGCTATTACAGCATAATGGTATTTTCCCAACAGCTGTTTGTTTATAAAATTTTCAGTTTACAAGACCTTTATGTCCAATCCCAGGAGACATCCGTCAATTCATTTATAATCATTTGGTTCAACCTACATGTAAATGTTGTCTTATTTGCACTGGGTGTAATTGTGTATGTGGAGAAGACATGAGCAACTACCACAGCAATGAAAATGCTGGGGAACTTAAAACTAATTAATGTGTACCTTTTGACTTTAGCAGCAAATTAAGTGTTTTACAGGTTTCTTTCTTCCTACTCTTTAACAGCTCATTGTAGCTAAGGAAGAGCTGCCTGGATTACTGCCTATTTTATGTCCCAAATTGACACATGATTATGTGTTTAGTTCCATGTAACAGCTACAGCTGTTAAAGTTCAAAACATAGCACATAACTGGGCATAACTGGAGCAATTGGCCAGCAGACAATGGCTGAATGTGGTCTGCAGAAGTGGTGGAGAAACATTTGCGGAAAAACATCTTACAGGCTTACAAAGTTTGATTAGATCTGGATAACCTGCCTGACACAAAACGCAGAAAAGCATGACTAAGATTTTTTTTCCCAGGTTTGTGATGGTTTGGTTTGGTGTTTGGCATTTTTTTGGTTGATTGGTTGGGGTATTCTAGTGTATGAGCAAGTATTTTTTGATATTTATTAGACACAAAATCAGCAAGAAATAGGAAACTAGGATCCTGGCATGCTTTTTCCATTGAGTCATATTCAGAGCTGAACTCTGTGAAATGAGTGGGATTTTTTAAAATTATTCAGAAGATAACTAGTAATGGGAGCTAATTACAAACTGAGGAAAGAGAAATAAATTTATTCAATGAGATTTTTTCATGTTGCACACTTAGATATGGCTGTTTGTCCAGCTCTTTTCCTGATTCTCAAGCTGTCTATGCAATACAAATTTCTGAGCAACAGTTAAAGCTGAAGTCTGGATAAATGCCTTTTAGTATATATACTAATGGGTAAGATTTTTCTAGAAGCATCTAGACCTAAATGATTTTGCTTCTGTGGTGTTAGCAAATACCCTACTAACAACAAACAACAGAGAATTTTTGAGGCTACAGGACAAGATAGAAAAACCACACACTTCACCTTAAACAATGCCTTCTTTAGACAGCAGGTGGCTCCAATTTTCCACAAAAGAAGGCTATGACTAAAATTTTCAGCCAGGACTCCCATTTCCATCATACAGGAATAGGGGAGCTGTTATGCAGTAAGCAGGACATGGATAAACAAGCTGTTAAGTGGGTGCCGCTTATGAGCAGTGTTACGTAGCCACCTTACAAACCAGCAGTCCTCACCCATACAGTAAGCACTGTTCTGGGTAATTAGCTCATAGTAAATGTCAATTACAGCAGGCTCTGTAGATTCAGATTCTAGCTCTGTGCTTGCTGATCGCTGTAGTCTGATGTGCTCTTAAACATCTCAAGCAATCAAGAAAATTACTAAAAGAAGAATCTTTGTATTTTCTTTCTTAGAAGGCCCTGACATTTATGGTGTTTTACAAGGAGATGCACCACCTTTTCCTCGTAGCCATTTCAATACCATACCATAACTTACCATTACTACTTGGTTTACTCCGATTTTTCACATCCATCCTGCACAGCAGAGTTAGTAGCATTAATTTTCACGGCAGCAGAAGAATTAAAAAGCTTTAAAAAAATTTTTTTTCTCCTAAGACACATGATCTAAGGTCTCCCCCCATGTCTGCCAAGAGAGTTATGGTCAGATCTATGGACATGCAGCTGAAATGAGGACAGCAACTAGAAAACACAATCTAAATATGATCAATTGAAAAACAAAAAGTACTTTCTATCTCTATATCAATACTATGGAAGAGCTGGTTATCTCACAAACAGAGACATGGACAAGGCAGAGATGTTCAACGCATTCTTTCCCTCTGTCTTCAACACAGATGACTGACCAAGGGGGCCTCAATGCCCTGAGCCGGAAGATCATGACTGCAAGAACGATCAATTTACAATGGATCCTGAAATTGTGAGGATTGTGAGGCTCCAGCTGGACCCCTACAAATCCATGTGTCCTGATGGGATTCATCCAATACTTCTCAAAGAGCTGCTGTCATTGCAAAGCCCTTCTCAATGATTTTTCATCAATGAGTTTTGGAACCCAGACAGGTCACATCTGACTGAAAGATGGTTTTCAAGACTGAGAAGGAGGGCTCTGGAAAATACATGCCTGTCAGTCTCACTTCAGTAACAGGTAAATTTATGGAGAAGATTATTTTGGGAGTATTGAAAAAACCTGAAGGACAACAGAGTCTTTGGTCACAGACAGCATGGCTTCATGAGAGAAGCTGCTCTATCAAACTTAATTTCATTTCATAACAAAGTAACACACCCAGCTGACCAAGGGATGCCAGCTGAAGTGATCTTCTTGGATTTCAGTAAATCTTCCAGTACTGCCTCTCACAGAAGCCTTCTGGACAAAATGTCCAACACACAGCTGGATAAACACATCATGGGATGGGTGAGCAACTGGATCACAGGTCAGGCACAAAGGGTTTCAGTGAATGGGGTACCTGGGAACCTGGCACTGGCGGGTTCCACAGGACTCCATCCTCAGCCCTCTGCTCTTCAGCATCTTAATAAATCACTTGAATGCAGGACTGGAAAGGACACTCAGCAAATTCCCAGAAAACAAAAACTGGGAGGAGCTGCTGACTCCCTCAAAAGGCAGGGAGACTGTGCAGAGAAACTCTGACAAATCAGGGGTCTGGGCAATCACCAACCATATTAAGTTCAACAAGGGAAAGGGCTGAATTCTGCATCTGCAAGGGGATGGGAGCCCTGGTCGATGGCAAGTGGAACCTGAGCCAGCAGTGCCCTGGAGCCAGGAGGGACAACCCTGCCCTGGGGGACATCAGGGACAGCAACACAGCTGGGCAAGGGAGGGGATTGTCCTGCTCTGCTCTGAGCTGGGGCAGCCTCACCTCCAGTGCTGGGGACTGGTTTGGGAACCACAACATTTAGAAGGATATAAAGCTATCAGAGAGCATCCAAAGGAGGGTGACAAGGATGGTGAAGGGTCTTGAGGGGAAGGTGTATGAGGAGCAGCTGAGGTCATTTGGTCTGTTCAGCCTGGAGGAGACTGAGGGGAGTCCTCAGTGCAAGGCTCTTCCTTTAGAGGGTAGTTGGGCACTGGGCCAGCCCCCCAGGGAAGTGGTCACAGCACCAGCCCAACAGAGCTCAAGACACATTTGGACAGTGCTCTCAGGCGCACGGTGTGACTCTTGTGGATGGTGCTGTGCAGGGCCAGGAGTTAAACCCAACGACTCTTCTGGGTACCTTCCAACTCCACATATTCCATGATAAAAAACAGACACATCACCTAAAGCCTGACTCTGATTACTTATAACTCACGAGCATCATACTGGAAAGAGACTATTTTTTGACACGAGAGTTACTTGTTAGAACAAGCAGTGACACTTTGAAGAGGTCTATGCAGAAAAACCTAAGCAAAAAACACTGATTCAAAACGGTGTTTTGGCTGTTTGTATGTGGACCCTCCTACATCATATGATGACCACATGCCTATGGATATCACACTTAATATCTTTGACTGGTTTTCACTGAGAAATACAAAAATATATGAAAGAAATATTACTTACCTGCTAGTTCTGGAACTCTGGGAAACTACTTGGATTTGAGCTTTTATGGTCACAGCATTATTTAATTTAACTGGATGCCATAAAAATGAAGGTTGTCTTTACTTGTCTGAAAAGTGCACAGTGTATGTGCAGGTACCTTCACCTGACTTCTCAAAGTCTTAATTTTTCTTTGTCTCATCTATGATTTTTCCAGAAGGTTTGTTCAAGTACTTTGCAATAAATGAGATATATTCTGAGATATCATTACAAGTGGTCTCTGCATTAGCAAGTTAGCAAAGATTATAGAGTGTTCTGGCCTACTTGTCTTGGGTTGTCATGACACCACAGTGACTGATGAATTTTCCACCTTTAGTCAAAAGGAAATGTCAAGTACAGTGAAAAATACGACAAAAAAAGCTTAAGAAATCTAAAATAAGGGTGTAATGGGAGATGAAAGACCAGCCCTCTCCACAAAGCTTTCTTTCAAAATTCTAATAGCTTTTCAAAGTGAGAAACTGAAAGCACAGTAATTAAAGAAAACACCTAGAAGTCAGTAAAGACAATTCAGACTTGTGGTCTCTGCTTTTGTTTACTGATAGAGCTGCTTGCATAAATAAATTTGTTAAAAACCCCCAATGTATACCTATTTTTTACTGTATATGCACTGAATATTTTATTTATACCGTATATAAACTGTATATATACTGAATAGTTCACATTTCCAAAGTATCCATATGCATATGTACATGTTTCAACAGAGTATATTTGTAAATAAACACAGACACACACTACTGCTTAGGCATATCAATTCAAGCTGGTCAAGTTGAGTATTGCCAGTAAGTAAGTATTCAGGAAATTAAGATCTTACAAACACTGTAATTCAGAACACTGTTTAGTTATATAATAAACTGTGGATCAGCAAATTTATTTAAATTAGAGATGTTACAATGAAATATTCTAAAAGCAAAGATAAGCAACAGAACACTAACTCCTTTGGTAATTTTTAATTTTAAAAGTCCTAATATATTCTAGAGTTTATTGCCTCAAACTCAGCTAACTGGTATCATTATTATGGAAAAACACAGCAGTAGCCACAGAAGTGAACATTATGTAAACAGTCAAAGAAATTCAAAGCTAGGTAATTAGATACAAATACAACTTTAAATAAATACAACAATGTATTATTTAAATAAATACAACAATATTTTCTTCATAGTGTTTTCCTCACAATTTTAGAATAAATTAGTAGCTACACTCTCAGTTCTGGTGAAGCTGTGCTAAACACAGTATGTGCATTTGTCTTTATAACAAGCATTCTCGCCAGTGTGCTTCACCCCAAGTGTCGCATTTGCACAATTTTGGTTTTAAGGTACAGCCATGGTCTGACACAACCATACCAGAAACCAAGTAGTCTCTGCAAAAGAAACTGTTCTGCAACCTATTTTTGGATGATATCATACTCAGACATCTCAATTATTCCAAGAAGTTAGAAGACTTTTTTTTTTTTAGTTTAAATTGCAATTTTGAAGAATTCTGAGTACTTAATTCTTGCCACTCTTATATGCTTTCCAGATGATCTCAAATGTATCCTGCATTCTCCAACTCGTGTACCATGCTGACCTAAAGAAATGTCTATTGAATAATAAAACTAAGAGATTCTAAAGAGAAATTAAATCTATAAAGTATCTGAGAGATGACTACTCAAAAGCAATTTTCAGCTCTTCAATATGTATAACATATCAGCTTACTCTCTGAATAGTTTTCTGTACAATAAATGAGGGGAAGGGAGGGGGAGCCAACGCTCTTTAGAGTTTTCCATGCATGTTCCTTGTACTTTCACTGTTGAACAGAACAGTATCCAAATATATCATACTATATACATATAGCAATACTATCTCTTATGTACAGAATACATAATATTAACTTATTCTTCTGTAAAGTACATTATATTTCCTTGTGCTACTGAACAAATACTGCATTTCTTGCTGACACTGATGAGTGAAGTAAGAATTATTGTCTGGATCAGATACTCATAGACAAGAAGATTAAGAGAATACTGATTTTTTTGGCTCAATTCATAAATCATTATGTGATCTGTCAAGATTCATAATGATCCATAAGAACAACATTTCAAAGAACTAGCATGAAAATTGCATAGTACGCGATATTCCTCCAGAATTTATATGCCATTCATATATATCTATTCCAAATGTTTTGCCTCAACAATAAAGAATTTGTCTATTCCACAGTGGGAAAGGTAAAATACATTCCACATGTAAAATAAAACGTAACACAAAATTTCTAACAATCCCAAACAGATGCAAAGCTGGAGCAGAAAAACATACTGCATTACTTGCTATGGCTATGATAAACTGGGAGCCTTTAAAAGGAACAGACAACTTCAACATTTTTTAGCAGAAAACAAATATATATCCTGCTGCCACCAACAAGTAACCTAGCACATATTTCTATGCCTTGGATTTCTGCTAAATCCTCCTCAGTTATTTTTACTGATCAAATGATGCACTATTTATGTTATTATTAGAAACTACTCCTGAGTTGTTCATAGAACTGTCTAATGAGTGGGAGGTAATCTATCTCTGCTTTCATTGAGTGAATAAATTTAGCTAATTAATTTCATTGGTAGCAAGCATTATTTTAAGAGGGATACAAGGACAGGTAAGTAATCATCTTGATAACACGCAAACCTCATCTTCATGGAACTTACAAATGCTGAGTAAACACTTTTTACACTCCTCTCAAGTCTTTGTCCTGTGTTCTCACCAAAAAAATGCCTTCTTTTATGTATCAGTGGAATTCACAACATCTAGCAGCTGCCTGTCCACTTACTAGGTCAGATTCTGATTTCAACTGTATCTCAGAAGATGAGAAAAAATGGTTTAATGTAAGTCACTGGAGACAACTGAAGAAATACCAATACCAATGCACTGAAGAGATACCAATCTGTCTAGCCAAACCTCTTTTCAGACAGAATGAGTTTCCATGTCTTTCACGCTCCTCCTTTTTATTATTTGAACAACTGTTAGTATTGATTTACTTCACATACATTAATGGAGAAAATGTTTCTAGAGCAAGATATTTCACCAGAGAATGCAAAACAATGTCTAGAATCCTAATAAATACCGTTATGTCTGAAATGAGTTATCTCAGTAGTGACTTGGGCTCAGATTTATTGTACAGTTCATCAACTTCTCAGCATGCTGGATAATGAATGTTTCATTTACATTGCTAATTGCCAAGCCATGGTTCCTTCAACCTTTAACCCTTACGCTTTATCACATTATCACCATATGTCAATATAATTGCATTCAACATTCCAAACAACTAACTTTTTCATGAGGTCAAGAGAGTCTCTTTTTTAAAGCTTTACCAGTGGGATATCGTTAAAACTACCAAGAAAACCAGTAACATATAGACAGTGGGAAGCTAAGGCAATTTTTTAATCAGGAAAACTGCTTCCATCTTCTGACCCCAAATAAGCTCTTTTCAGTTAAAATCACCATTTTGCCCACTGTAACTAAATCATGCATGGTTCTGCGAAGGGCTTCACCTTTACTGTCTGTAATTATGAAACACTATTAACTAAGTCCTAATATGAAGTATCTTCTGTATCTGCTTGTGCTTTTTAATATGTGGAATTATGCAGTTATTTCCACATCTTGATCTTCATTCTGCATTGTCCCAAAAATTAAAGTATTTTACTGTAGATACCATTCAAGATGCTGTCTTAGGCTATGTCTCTGTTATGAAACCATTGCCATTCATTGCTTACATTTATACTTTCCCTCAATGGAAACTGGGCTGTATCTTACCTCTAGATTATGTTAACTCACTCTGTACCTGAAAATTCCTTTCTTTCCTTGAAATTCCTTGACTTTCACCACAAATACTTCTTTCACCCCTGAAACCTTCATTGTCAATTGCAAAGTTTAAGCCAAATCATACACAGAATAAGGTTTTCTGGAAAAAGATTTTACTACTGAATGTAACTGAATCAGTTTTACAGCTTGTATATGGCCAAACTTAAGAGAGAAATGTGTTCCTGGTAACAGTTACATCTGGAGAGACTCTGGCCTTTCTCCATTTCTTTGGGATAAGAAACTTTGGCAAGGTACATTCTTAGAACAATTCTGAAATATAGGAAGTTAGAAATTTATTTCTCAGTATTTGAGTCAGAAATCTAAATGCACTCTCACAGACAGAATTAAGCAAAATGCATTCAAATAATGAAAATGTGTAATGAAGGTGAAAGAGTGTGAGCCTAATTAATCTTCCATGCAGCAGAATTTATAGAATTTATACATTACATGGCAGATAGACAGGTCATATGTCTCAGATATATCTGATGTATACATACATATATACACACAGACATAAATGGATGGCACAATTTTATATGGCATGCAGTGCCACAAATCAGCAGCCTCATCTATAAGAAAAGTACTACGGCATAATCTTGAAGCCCACAAGTTGGTGGAAGCTTCAAGCTGGTTTATATCACATTTACACTGTTTTATACCTTTATGTTCTGTACCCTAGCAGCTCACGCCTCTCTACTGCAATAATTTCATATCTCTTCTTTGACTCTTGGAATGTCCTTTCTGACCAAACACCAAATCCATAAAGGCTCCTATCTGTCAGTTACTTTTATTCCTGGTTTCTCCTGCAGGAACCTTGCTTGATTCTACACCAAGAATACTACAAAATAGTAACTACATTTGAAAATTTCAAAGTATAACAGAGTTTTAGGCATGAACACTCAGCATATCTTGAGATTTATATACCACTCCTTTGCAACTTGCATCTATTTAAAAAAACCAATTTTTAGCACATACAGTTGTTAGCATGACCCTCTTCCCAAAAGATAAACCCTTTTCAAATCCCTGTAGATAATCCCTTTCCAAATAATCTACAGTATCCACACAGTAAACATCCATTTATTAATGTTCAGCTGATCAAGTTCCTGGATATCACAGAAAAGGACTGCTTCTGCTCCCTGCTAGGTTGGACAAGACATAACCTTCTGATTTACCTATACATAAAACATGAGAAAAGCCTGGAATCAGAACTATAAACCTTCTCTGAATTAGATTAAGACCAGAAATGTATGTTTTCTTCAAAGTGTTTCAATCCATTAAATATATATAAAAACATTTTATAAAATCAAATTCCATGTTACCACTGAGAAATGAATATTCCCTCATGCACACCAGCTGAGACACAACATAAGTATTGCACTCCTAAATATGAGGAACTTTTAGCAGTATATGCCAAACAGTGTGTTCCTTGGAGATTTAAGAATGTGGTTATTCATTTCCAGCTGCTTCTGTGGAGTCAAACTTTGTTCTTATGTTAACAGGTAACATTTTATCACATTTTGTGAAGGATAGCAACAACAAGCACAGGTAATCACTGACGGTACAGAGGGCCATTTGAAAGCATGCTTGTTTTCTTAGTCTTTAATGTGGATTAAAAAAAATATAGCCAAATTCTATGTAACTTTAAATGTGTTCAGAACGTGAGTTCATGATGACTGAGTATACAGTACACAAAGGATCACTTACCACTTAATTTACTTTAACCTCCCAACTACTTCCAGTAGACATGAGAAACTAAATTAACGTTTTTCTAAAATGGTTTAAGGCATAAAATCCAGAGTCCTGAAAAGTCTGAATACCAGTGGCTCCAGATTTCAGCTAACTGATACTAGTAGAAATTTAAATGCATAAGTAGTGAAATTACTACCTTCAGGGATCTGTTCACCTGGGCATCTTTAAAACCTTACTTTGAGTTTTACACTGTATATAGTACCCCAAGCCAACAGGAAGAGAGGCTGAGGTTTGGCTTCTGAGTAAATATTGTTTATACTACAAAACAAAACTCCATTACCTCAGAGGATCTGTCTAAGTGTAACTGACTGAAACACTATAAACAATTAAGCTAATGATATATATGATATACATGAAGGAAGAATTCATAGTGGATGATAAAACAACCAATACTTTCTATTTATTCAGCTGTCAGTATTTACAGATTAGTTTGCAGAGAAGACCAGCAAGACTCATCACACTAGAGCAGTACAAAATATCCAAAACCAAACAGAAAAACAAAACTGGTCACTCCAATTAGCCCCTATCCATAAGATGGAACAAGAGGAAATCAAATATAACTGCACATACTAATATACAAGCCAAATATGCAACCTGGATCACCCCAGCAACCTGTGATGACAATGCTAAGACAAATATTTAGCAGGATCCAATGAAAAGAGTTTTGCATTTATTTGAACTAAATACATCCAGATGCTGTAAAGTGAGTATTTTATCTTGAAGACATGGCAAGAATGTCACCTGAAGAAAATTGTATCATGATTGTTCAATGGTCAATGCACTTTCTTCTAAACTGGAATCATGAACAGTTCTGAATTACCACAGAATCAAGAATGGCCTGGTTTAGAAAGGACCCTAAAGATCATCTAGTTCCAACCTACCTGCCATGGGCAGAAATACATTTCACTAGAACAGGTTGCTCAGAGCCCCATCCAAACTAGCCCTGAACACTTCTAGAGAAAGGACATCCATGATTTCCCTGGGCAACATGTTCCAGTGTCCCGTCACCTTCAATGGAAAGAATTTCTTCCTAGTATCTAACCTGAACCTACTCTTTTTGAGCTTGAAGCCATTTCCCCTTGTCCTACCACTATATGCTCTTGTAAATGGTCTCTCTCTGTCTTTTTTGTAAGCTCTCTTAGGCTGCAACCCCAAAGCCTTCTCTTCTCCAGAACAGTCCCAATTGTCTCAGCCTCTCCTCATAGGAGAGGTGATCCATCTGTCTGATCAATTTGGTAATTCTCATCTGGACTGTCTCCAATAGATCCATGTTCTTCCTGTGCAGAGACCCCAGAGCTGATGCAGCACTGCAGGTGGGGTGTCATCAGAGCAAAGCAGAGGGGCAGAATCCCCTCCCTCCCCTGCTGCCCATGCTGCTTTGGATGCAGCCCAGGGCATGTTTGGCTTTCAGTGCTCATGGCTGGGTCAAGTCCAGCCTCTCCTCCACCAGCACCCCCAAGTTCTTCTCAGTTGAATCCACACCTGGAATGGGAATGTGCAGGTTTCTTGCTGGAACAGACAGCATCCAGGCAGAAAAGAAAGCATGTATTACCAAAGTCTCATGTATAATAAGACAGAGGGCAGGATGCAAACCACTGCTTTTTAAAAGCATTTCCTTTTGTAGCTATTCCATGTTTGCAATTACAATATGAAGTGCATAATGGCAGCTATTTCTATTAGTCAGAAAAATGCATCCATTTATGCTACGGAGTTTCTTTTGCTCAGATGTAAACTGAGAATGGAAATGTAAACTACACATTTTGGGGTATTTTTTAATATAGTAACCTGAAGGAAAAAACTTTTAATTGAGCTGAAAGCACCAATTGAAGAGTGGTCACTTGGGTTGCTGATACATACAAGGACTCGGGTGGACCAAGCTCTAAAGAGCCCTTGAAGGACAGAACCCACAGAGAGAAAGAAAGCATATATACAATACTAAGAGAAAGCCCTAGGAGCTCATTGGAGAGGGGAAGCTTTCAAAATATTGATGCTATGGATTTCTATGGCTTTCGTTGAGAAAAAAGCATACTATTATTTATTTTTGGTTTATTTTATACCTCTTTCTGTGCCTGATCCAAATCCTAGCAGTGGCCCAGAAGATGTACACACTCATTTATTTGGTAAACCTCTTGCAGAGGCCCAGGGAAAAGCTAAATAACGCTGAAGCACCCCATACCACAGCAAGAAAAATGCTGTTTTCCACCAACTGCCCTTCATGGAGAAAGCACAGCCCCGGGGCAGCTGGCAGCATGCCAGACCAGAGAGGAAGGTATAATTTACACACTGCCGTGCAAGCTCCAGCAAAGCAGTCTCATGGCAAAACAGTGCAGCATTTCAGTCTTCACAAACTCCCAGGAGAGTGGGAAATACACACATACTCAACTAAGTGCCACAACTATATGGGCTGAACCTGAATAAGCTAATTTCAGTTAAAAAAAAAAAAATGGAATGAAGGGAGAATATGAATATTTTCGTTGCCTTTTTTTTCTGTTCACTTGCTGTGTGTTTACCATAAATTAGACCTGCTGAGAGTGTAATGCTGAGCAACCCATATGGCAAATACTCAACTGAGAGATGTGAAAGGAAAATCACGTTTTTATTTCTGAATTGTATCTAGCCCCTTTATTTAGAAAGTCTTTTTTAACAGCAAATGCTCAGAAGCAACCCACATAACACTGTTTATATTAGAAAACATAAGGTGACATACCTTTTAGACCAAAACAATATTTTTTCAGAAGAATACGATTCAATATGTGATGAAATAGGACAAAAAAATTACACTGTGTACACAGTGTTCAGTCAAGATTTTTGGTTTTAAAACACAATTACAGAGGTTCTTAGTTGTAAAGTTGACATTTTTTCAAACTCATCCTGAAATCTTTCTTCCAATGAAACAATCTACAACTAGTCTAAGTCCATGGTGTTCTACCAACTGTAGAGCTGACCTAACAGTTCCCATCTGAGGTACAAAATTAATCTATTCCAACTTTTTTCCTTACTAGACTGTGACAAACACTAATGATGAAACAAGCATGCACAAAAAGGGATGTCAGTCAAGAAACCTAAAAACAATCAAGTTCTGCATGTGGAATCCAGGCACAGAGTGCTGACCACATCTCTCTGGCAATCTTGCAGGGGGGAAAACAAAGAAGAATTAATTGAAGATGATTCCTTGTGGACCTTGTTTACTCTTACCTTTCTTCTTCTTTAAGTCTAGGTCCTCCCCTCCATTCTCTCCCCCACCCACCATAAAGGATGGAGAGATTTAAAAAATTTCTCTGAAAATGTGATTAAGGTAACAACAGCAGCAAGATGAGAAGGATAAAATGCAGCCAAGTTACAATATATGTAGCAGTGACCTTTGTCTTCCTGTAGAAAGTGCCAGAATTGGTAACAGATACCAACTGATCCATTTTGTTTGTAAAGGCAGTATCCAGGGAAGGAGAGATTTTTTCTAAGGGCTTTAGTTGTTCATGCAAAGGAGGAACAAAAATCATCTGGCAATGAAGATAATTGATAATGATAATTTTTCTCTGTTTTATTTTACTACCAATTCTACAATCCTGTCTGACCTGAGCCACAGAACAAAGCAGCCCATATTCAGACACATTAATTCTTTCTCACAGAACTGAGACACATCCTTCCCAAAGTGTGAAAAGGTTGTATGTATGACTCAATTCCCCAAAGCTGTAACGCAAAAACTGTGATTTTTCAAATTTGGGGAAGATAAATAGCTGGTACTGTTGTGCTCTGGCATAAACTTTGTGGCCTCCATAGGTTTTTCCTAACAAAGTAATAATTAAAA
>JAODKT010001744.1:30302331-30315124 GCA_027576195.1 Cossypha heuglini
ACTTTGCTGTAGAAGCTTTGTCAAGCACAATTTGGCCTGGGTGAACCCATGCTGGTATTTCCCAATCACCTGGTTCATCTGACTTGTAATGAATCCTCCCAGAAGGGTTTGTGTCGTAACTCTTCTGGGGCCTGTAATTTCCTGGGTCTGCTTTTAAGCCCTTCTTGTAGATGGGGGTGACATCGGCCCTCTTCTTGTCTTCTGGGATGTCTCTTGATCTCCACAACTTCTCAAGGATTATGGAGAACAGCCTCATAATGACCCCAGCCAGCTCTCCAATACTCTTGAGTCGATATTGTAAGGTCCTATTGATTTGAAGGAGCTAAGTTCCTGTAATAGCCCACACAGCAGTTTTTCCTTCATTGACAGTGGGTCTGTTTGCATCAACACAGTTTGCTTCCAGTGTCTGGGGCCCAAATGTGCTGGTGACAACTTCTCCCACTTAACATTGGGCCAGTAGTTTCCTCTTGTTTCTGCTTCTTGTCTATATACTCAAAGTCCCCCTTCTTGTAGTTTCTGACATCTCTTGCCAATTTTAATTCACGTTGAGTCTCTGCTTTTCTAACAGCATCTCATGCCCTGGCAATGTTCTTGTGGTTCTGAACAGATTTGTAATTCCTTTTCCACTCTCTGGTGTGCTTCTCTTTTGGTCTTGAACAGACTCTCAAGCTCAAAGTTAAATCAAGAGGGTCTCATGTTCCATCTACTTCCTTTCAAAGAGGATGAACTGGTTTTCTGCTTCCATGACAGCAATCTTGAAAAACTCACAGCAGTCACTAGCTCCTTTATTCTCCATGGAAGCTTCTCTTTCGATTGAGCTCTGAGCAAGCTGAAGCTTGCTCTTCTAAAGTCTAAAACCTCTGCCTTAGTAGTACTTCGGAGTGCACAGCCAGACCGCAAATTCCACAATATTGCTTGGAGATGACCCTTCAAACCTTGATTCAGAGGCACTTGATGGGGCTTCTATAGTCACTGCAGTTGACGTCTATACATTTGAGGTTCTCCTTAACTTAAAGTGCAAGTCCCCCTCCCCTTCTTCCCTGACTCTCTTCACAAAACAGCCTGTAGCATACATCGTATTTCTCCTATTGTGGGAGTCGTCCTATCGTGTTTCAGTTATTCCTATGATACCCCAGCTTTCAGACTGGGTGTCAAGTTCCCAGTCTTTACTCTCCAGGCTCTGCACATTTGTATAAATACACATGAGGAGCCAGGTCTTGTTCTTATCTTGGGAGGAAGCTGAGGAACAGTTGTCACTGCTCTGATTGGCTTGGCTTATTGCCCAGTTGGCTGCAACCACTTAAAACCCCTTGAATGGTTCTCCCCACCAGATTCCTTTCATATCTTTAGAGAAAAGTCACTACAGAGAATTCAGCTTCCCTGTCTACCTTCTCCAGACCTTGGATTGTACTCATTACAACTGGAGTACTTGGGCTGATCTGAGGAATCAATTGGACAGCTATTGTCCTCCAGAAGACAGCAGTCTGATGTTAAGCATGAGTATGGTATTCATGTTAATGCACGTGTGGCTGCATTACTCAGTCATATGAGGTTATGACTTTAGCTTCTTAATACTTCTGAAAAATCAAATGAAAGTATGCTTAAGCTTTATGTACTATATATGTTATAAATTTTCCTAAGGCAGATATCACACACTGACATTTTAAGACCTTAATTAAGGTTGATTTATTTACAAATGGTATGTCTTCAACTCTCAGAAATGATGTATTTAATGTTTTATTTTTAAACACAATTAAAAAATAATATATAAATATATACATACTGCAAATGTAATACAGATAACAAATTCATTTAAGCCCATTTATGCACATTAGTGACACACCATGTGGCAGAAAGACTAGGACTACAAGAAGACCCCGTGGCGATTTATTTTATATTAAATCCCTAATGGCCTCTTCTCATCTTTGCAAAAATATGCACAAAAGTCCAGACTATGCAGCCATTGAAATGAATGGTTATTTATTTGCTAAACGAGAACCCTATGTTTAATGTTCCTTAGACATAAGGTAGTCTGCAAAAGTCGCATTCCTACAGCTCTATACATCATTTATTTTACATACCCTAACTTCTCACAACAGGCATCAGAAAAATACTTTTGAACCGCATTGCTATTGTAAGTTGCTGAGAATTTTGTTTCCAATTCCATTACTGAAAGATTAAATGTTAACATGTTTGCTTGGGGTTTGCTTCTTGTTTTGTTTTTTTTTTTTTGCATTAAAAACAAATTCATGGACCAATCTGCCATTTAAAATACGTTTATATTTATACTGAGAGAAAAAAGTTCCCAAATACACAATAGATATACACAATCGTTACAGACAGACAACAGAAGTTCAAATCTTCAAAGACACACGTTGTAATCTCACTTATTTGGGGTGTAATGGTCTACCAAGCACTTGTTTGACATGCTTCAGCTAAGACAAAGGTTCTTGATTTGCTCTACATAACTTTTTTTCAAAATGCAGAAATAAAATTGTCCAAATCAGTGAAACAGTATTATTTTTTATTATTATTACAAAATAGCTTTTAATTTAAACAGTATTTCCAACTTAAGACCATTTTTTCATAGGAAGATGATAAACTGTGCACCCAAACACTTCTACATTTCTTGAATTACTGTTGCTGGAACTGCCACTCCAAGCTCCCCTGAGGCATAAAGCCACAAAGGGGGAAGCTGTTACAAGAGACAGAACTTCCTGTTGGTACCACCCCAACTCATTTGGACTATGGAGGCTACCTAAGGACCATCAAGCTTCCCGTGGCAGCATGAATTTTCAGGACACTTTCTTGAGGAAACAACACTGGTGACAGCAGCCTCCATTGAAGCTCTGACAAGTTCTCTAAGCCTTCAGAAGTGTGATATAACCTCGACAAACCATGGAAACTGTCTTTATGAGGTATGTGAGTGCCATGGCCAGAGGCATGAACCTCAACAGACCTTCAGAACAGTCCCTTGCCTGTCACAGTCAGTAGCAGACAATCAGAGAACTTGTTTTTAACTGACTGACCTGCTTCCTCAGGTGGTAATTGATTTTCTATCTTTGTAAGTTCTGTGAGTAGTTAGAATAAATTTTCATGAACCAATGGATAAAAGACTTAGTACAACAAGCATATTATTAATCTATGTTATAATGAGCCATTTCAACTGAATTGAACATTCATGAAACCTGGATTGTTCTTCCAGTGCACTACATTTTAAAAAGCAGAGAACAGAGTTTGCTTTACAACAGAAATATTAATTTCATAGGAAAAAAATTACTTTTCCAGAAAGTCACATTCAGAAGACATTTCTCATTTCCAAGAGAACTCCAGCAGGGAAGCAGCAAAAGACTCTCTAAGGGTATAACAAAATGTAGCAGAAATTAACTGTAACACATGAATTGAATTTTGCTACAATATCTTATGAGTAATCATCATTATGACTTGGAGAAACTTTGCAGCAAAGGCAACAAAAATAACTGTGATCTGGGCAGTGTCACTTTTATTTTGTCGTTCTCTTCAAAAATAAAGTGGTTGTGCACGTAAAATTCAAGCAGCGTACACTCTTGACAGCCAGTCACTGGTGACACTGGTCTGTTTTCAGCTTACAGCTTTTTAATGCCACCTAAACCCAGGAAGGTCAGATCCAAAGGTGGTTATCTCAAGAAATGCAAAGCTGCAAACAGACTCTCGGAGAAACCTAAACACAACCACATAAAATGACTGCCCTATAGAAAGTACTTTAATGGTAGATACTTTTGCATATTTGTTCATTATTAAGGAAAAAAGTGACCTTTTGATTCTTCTGAAGAAGCAAAACCACAAACACACTAGAGATTCAACACCTGTTGCCAAGCCTGTTCTTCATGTTTCCTTAATATTTAATCAGGTAATGTCTGTGGAGCACTTTGAGGATGAATGACAAGCTACCACTATTGCTGAGAAAATCATTAATTCATTAAAGTTTGTGCATTCTCAGTTCATAACAGAATTCTAAACTGAATAGACAGGTCTGGAGACTTTTGTCATTAATTTTCTTATATATATTGTGCTTCTGACACTGGGTGAAATAACTACACGTGTTCTCTATCACTAATAAAATGAGTAAAAAAACATCTTTCTCTGGCCAAGAACCAAAAGTGAGGGTTCAGGAAACATTTCAACAAAGAGCAGTAATGCAACAAATGCAAAACTCATCTCGATTCCAGTAACTTTGCAAACATTATACCTAGGGAAAAATAAGCAGTTACACCCCAGTAAAGTTAGTCCTTTCTGGCACAAACTACTCAGAGCAGAACAACAGACAGCAAAAAGCAAAGGAAGGTGCCTGTTACTTCCAGAAAAAAATCGCATCAGAAATACTAGCAATAAAATTACTTAACAGACTGGGACTAAAAATCATCTAACATCAGTAAAATCTGTTCAGTTTGTTCTTACAGGCAAACAAATCTCCTCTTCCCTCCACAATGACCACTAGCTATGTGAGAAAAACAATTATGAAACATTTACTGCCTGACCACCAGATCTTAACACTTCCTGGCCAAGGTAAGTCAGCATCACATGTTACACCTGACTAAAAAAAGGCTGAAAACTTGCCTGCTTTGAGAACTCGGAGCACCTACTCTGGATGAAGTCAAATTGTGAGATCCAGCCATAAGGAAGACAAGTTCTGAGCTACAATTAACTTGAACATATAGAGTTGCAAAGATGAGGTCAGACAGATTTACCTGGAGCTTAGATCTGAGGAGCACAAGGTCGGTATTCCACATAGTAATTAAATATGATTTAATACAAAATCTCCTAATTAGCTCCTAGCTCTGTCCACCACTAACTGAAACTGACAGAGTAAAATAGAAAGATTTAAAACAAAAGAAGATGAGGATTTTATTAAGAACATTATAAAATCCCATTTTCTCTTTTAGGGATTTATCTTACAATACTCTTTCCCCATCGCCTTCCCACCCAGCCTCAGTGTAATTTTTAGGATCAAATTATGGTTCATAAAGCAGAGCTGTTTTGGTGGCAAAGACTGTTTAATACTGAAACAACTAATCGCAAACTAATATATTCAACTTTATTTCTTGAAGCCTTGCTACCCAATTTGCTTTGTATATTTTAGTACACAAGCAGAAATCGAAGGATAATTATTAGCTGGATTGTAACAAAAACTTCTTCAGCCACAGAAGCATCTTATTTTTATAAAATGTATCACAAGACACATTTTGTACAAAATCTCCTAGGACATACAAGACAAGCACTATTCAAGAGTTTTGGTTCTTTTAGTAGCATTTGATGTAAAAAAAAAGTTTTGTTTGAGTACAAAAGTAGGTAAAATTTCCTTCCACATTTCAAATACTTTTTTATAGGTGACTTCCATGCAAATAAAGATACTGAAAATTACAAGTATATACTATATAAATGGGCTTTTGTTATTGATATTTTCTTCAGACCACTTAGATTTTATTACTAATCAATATGCCAGTATGCAAACTTAAATCAGAAGTAATAATGTCATGTCATACTTGTTCAGTGATCTAGGCATTCATATTTTTTTTTACATAATATCCAGCAGCATGTAACTGTCCTTAAGATCAAGGTAGAAAACTCACACCTTTAATTTACCCAAAGGTTCCAATTTGTTTATGCCATTGTTTTTAACACACTGTGGTACAATCTAAAGAGAGGGAATATTCATAATATTGCAATAATGTAAGAGAGATAACAAATAGCTACTATTTCTGTCAAAGTTAATTAAATCACTGAAAATTCTGCTCATACTGAAGAAATATTGAGAAAATAACTTGCTCACAATTTGTTTTAAAGAACCGTTTCCATATGCAATAAGGCTGTTAAACATGTTTTAAGTTTTCTCTTACCTCCAGTGTCATGTACACAGTGCTAATTGCTACTTTGATTTCTCCATCTGAAATCTCCTTGAGATCCTTGAGCATAACTTCCTCAATGCTCACAGCTGTTTAAGAAAAAAAATAAATTTCCATATATACAATTATCTACAGCTGATAGATGCATCAACATAAATTAAAAACACAGCTTAGACTTTAATGCTGAACCTTCTTTCTGTATTTCAGGACATCATATGAGAAAACTAAAACTAACATTAATATTTCAATGCCTAATGTTTCTAGAGGGATTTTTTTTTTTTAGAAAGGAAGAGATTTAAGGGACAATACACACTAATGACAAGCGTGAAGAATTAAGTCCCCTGCAACACCTGTGTTCCTGTGTGAACAGAGCTTCCAGCTGATGATAAATGTACAGCCAGAATTTCTGTAGTCTAATATGAAATCACAAATATAAAATTACTTCTGAAATAAGTAATATATTGAAAAGTACCTGTGGACTATTACAGTGTTTATGAAATATTCAAAAGCAAGGCACTTAAGATATTCTGTAAACACAGTCATTCAACCTTTCTGACCTTCTTCACAAATTGATAACACCAATGGGTTTTTCTTATGTACATCAAATTATTCATGAACTAAGTATATGTTTATGTACCACTGAAACATTATCATCAGAAAAAAATGGCGTAAAACAGGAATTGCATCCAGACACATTGGTATGTTTAAGCACAATGTATTGAAAAGCCAGGTGACTTAAGTTTCCCTCATTGGACGTGTTTGTCTAAAATGCTAAAGATTCTCAAAACAAATACATATTATGTACAGGAACATAACTACATCACATGATTGCAACACAGACATGATAGCCAAATGTCTGTGCAAAGAATGCTCAAAGCCACATATCTCGGAGCAGGGTAACAACTAAAATGTCCACCAACCTTTAAGGCACAGCAATTTAACACCCATTATGTGTTTGTATAAATGATTTTCCAACGGGAAACAAATACCAACTTGAGTCAAAGAAATTAACCCTTTCCTTACTGTTCCTGTACAGAGTCCAGCTACTGCAGGCAATCTAATGACAAGATAGACACTGACACATCTGTAATTTAAAAAAATTTTTATATAACCTACAGACTTTCTCGGGGGCTGCAACCTATTGTGGCTCAAATAAAAAATGAATACATTTAGGCCAATAAATCATCATTTCTGCCAGAAACTAAGAATTTTTTGGGCTGAATTACCCTAATATTGCCTCAAATAACATATATTATATGGTAAATAAAGTAAAATACTCAGCAGAAGTTACATCCTTCAAGGGGCTCCTGAAACACAGTGGCATCCTACTAAAAGAAGTGTTAAATGCAATATATGCATATGTCATATGAATAAACGGTAAATATCTACCTTGTAAAAAAAAGAAAACAGGAGCTATAAGGCAAAAAAAAAAAAATTTAAAAAAGGGTGCATGACAGTGCCCTCCCCATGCCTCATGTGACATATATAATATACTGGCAACCAGTACCATGCAGACTAAAGCCACTACATATACTCGCCCAAGTTTTGTATTTAATATTATGGAAAACTCCATGACAAACAGTACCAAACCATTTTCCCTGGCATCTGGCCAAACTAAGAACTGACTTCCGTAAAAGCCGTTTTCACTGCCGCCTTCCAACCTAGACTGCATACAGGCCATTCCTGAACTATGATTACTTGAGTGGAGGAATTTATGAGAATTAATGTAAACGTTCATAGACCTCAACTAAATTATGTTGTAATCTCACTGAAAGAAAGGGCAAAGGAAGCAGCACCTCAAATTTTGTCCTTATCCACCAGATAGAGCAGCTGTCTAAGGCTGATGGTCTGAATTTTGAGGACTATTTTCTGTATATGGGCAGATAGAGAATAAAAAAAGACCCTGAGTCTGCACAGGGTTTACCTGATATATCTAACAAAGAAATATCCATAGGAGTTTAATACTCAGTCTTTGGTAAGAACTTGGTAGCAAATTACAGTAAAAAAACATAAGAGTTATTGCAACGATTTTCTTCAGGCTTTCACAGCATCTCTTCAAAAGCCTGTTACTAAATTTTGAGTTCAAACATTGCCACTTTAGATCACTGAATATTTCTATTTGGTTTTTCTATCAGAAGAAAGGAAAAGAATTACCACTTTCCACTGCTTCCTTAATCTGAGTCCGATGCCAAATTCACTTCACCTGTACACAGTCCTTAGTAAATCTGGGTCATAAAACAAAATCTACTTCCACACCACATAAGTAATTGCAACACAATTTCTGCCCATGGGCTGACACATTTTTTATGTCCAGGTGAATCAATATAAATTCTTGATAAACATACACTTGTAAAAGCAATATATAAAATAAATTGTTAACTTTATCTGTAAAAACAGTACAGGATTATTTATGAGCTAAGTAGTTCCTCAAAAGAAATCACAATTCCATGATTTAGAATGTAAGTAACTTAATTTAAAATTTATACACAACATTTAACCGTCAATGAAGATAGCATGCTTCACCTACCTTCACCCTACACAATAAAACAATATTCTGATACAGCTACACAAATAAATTTGTAACAGGTCTGAAAAATGGATGGACGCTGCACTACCTTGGGCATTAAACTGAGTCTCCTGGAGAGCAGAGATAATTTCCTCTCGTGGGGGAAGATCTGGAAACTTTTCTTCCAAGACTGACAGTATTTTCTCCTGCTGCTCTGTCATTCTGTCAGCTTCCAAAGACATGCACTTGAAGAGAATGCTCCCTGAAACATTGAAAGACAAAAAGTCAATGTCTCCCGTAAATATCAGAGAGGCACTACAGAAGCAAGAAGTTTTACTGCATTGCTTCCCAAGCCCGTTCCTTCTTGGAGGTTGTTTCCTCTGAGAGTTCACCAATCTCACACAGAAACATCCTGCTAACATGAATCTCCTAAAACAGAACTGGCTGCCTCCTGAGAGCCTCTGTGACAGCCACATGTCTGTCCCAGTGCTGCCACGGTGTGCACGGCCTCTGCACACTAACACAGCTGTGCAGCTAAGCCAGAGCAGCCCATGGCACACCTGCCCATCCTCTCCTCTCTCCAGGCATGAGCCCAAGGGCTGCTGGGTCTTGAAACAAATCCACACCGTCAACCTTCCTTCTGCAGACATGTCAGCGAACTCCTACGATGGACAAAAGGAAGAAGTGCTTTACTGTGAGGATGGTGACCCACCAGCACAGGCTGCCCAGAGAATATGGGGATGCCCTACCCCTGGAAGTGTTGAAGGCCAGGTTGGAGAGGCTCTAAGCAACCTGTACTAATGAAAGGCATCCCTGTCCACCATGGCAGTAGTGTTGGAACTAAATGATCTTAAAGTCATTGGTCACTGTGGTATAACTGACTCTGGCTAATTCTTGTCAACAGACGCACCAAGAAACACCAATTCAGACAATCAAAATTTTAAAATTTAAGAGAAACATAACCCAGGAAATAACTCCATAGTGATTGGAATTGTCTTATATACAGAAGTCAGAGTAATATCTTTTTAGACAACTACATGCTGCACATTAAGTCACCTCTTCCACTCCCTGGAGACTGGGATTCCATTTATCAGTATACCCAAAGATAGTGTTCCCTTCCAATCACTCACAGTAAATTCAGGATAATAAAATCTTATACTTCAGCCTTGAAATTATTTATTACTCTACTGTGCACAAGAATTTCAAACAAGTGTATGATTTCATTGCATCATGCCGGGTCAATAAGCAACTGAGTACAATAAGTATAATAAATGAGTAAGGTAGTTACAGTAGGCTTTAGCACAGAGCAAAAAAAGAGTAAATGAAAAACCTTGACACTGCCACTCTCAATCTCACCAAATATCTACTCTCACTCTCCAAATATCTACTCCATATTCATTTTCCTTTTCTCACACAACATCATCACATGAAGCAACAAATAGCATATCCTTGAAATTCACAAACCACTTGCAACACAAAGTAATTGTGCCATGCTAAGTAAACACATCCTTATTAAACAAATCCTATGTGGATTAAATGCTTAACAAGCCAAAAGCTGCCCCCCATCAGATACTAATTTCTGGAATTAAATACAAATACGTGAAGTTCCCTTCTGTGTTTCTATTACAGATATTGTAACTGCCAATATTCTTTTAATTCACAGCAGCTTTTTATGTCAGTCTTTCAGTCACCTTCAGACAATGCTCCTGCATTGTTTGATAGCATTAAAAATACTCAATAAATACAGACTGCATGAAAATCATGTATACTGATCCAGATTGGTATTTCTAAATTTAGAAATACAACATAACAAGCAGATATCAGATTTCTACAGCTAAACAACTGATAAGTAAGCAACCCAGATATCTATACCCATTTTCAAGGCCTGGTTTTCAGTCCTTCTAACACGAAGAAAGTTTCTCAACCACCAGCCTCCATGAAAATTCATCTAAAAGTATCCTTCTATTGTTCAACTCCATAGCAGACAACAATGCTTGTGCAACATATATACCCTTGAGATATATTCTATAGCTTGGAAACAGTGGTGACCAGAATGAGTGAGACACCTCCACAACACACTCTCAGCCAGCACAGAGCTGCATCTGGATAAATGGCAGCTCAGGGACCAGGCTGCATGAAGTATTTTAGCAACAGCAATTTTCTGCTTTTTTTTCTTCCTCCAGAAACAGAAACGGAAATTGCTCATGCACACACTAAGGAAATGGAGACTCCAGCAGAAAGTGCTGAATCTACAACGTGTGCTCAAATTCAACACATCTACTGGAGGGAGGCTGCAGTATACCTTGTAAAGCCCTCCAACAGCACTAGGATGAGTCAGACAGCCTGTCCATCTGCAGAGAACCTCAGATATACAACGGATGAAAATTTTACCATAGCTGTGTGTGCTTTGGGTAATGGAACATTTGGGTAAGACCAAGAAAAGAAAACCCTAATACAAACATACAGGAAAATGCCAAAGACCAAGAAGTGTGAGCTGATTATCCACCACCCAAGCCCACCAGTTTGGAAGTCAACATGATGTAAAGTTCACTCACAATAGGCAGACACCTTACAAAAGGTTTCTAAAAGGCTCTTTTTTTGTCACTAGCCAGACCAATTCTGTAGTGCTTGCAACTGAGAACTTTTCTACTAGGAAAAAGTACTGAAAATAGTGAAAGACAGAAAAGGATCATTCTCAAATTACTAGGGTGTCAGCAAGCCCTAAGATCAACATTTCCTTGTCCTTTAACACTGTGATCAATCTTCAATACTGTCCTCATCACCAGGAAAGAAAGGCATACCTCTTCTCCCTCAGGCTTCCCTGCGAGGGTTAAGATTCCAGGTAGTTTAGAAAAAAAGAGTTCACTTAAGTTACTTTTGCTTGACCAAAGGTCAATAGTCCATTTGGTCATGCACTGTCTTATAAACACCTGCTGTAGAAACAATATATGGTCTCAGAAATCTCCTGCAGATTTTACTCAACGTTGGTGTGACTCCCCCAGGGTTTCTGAAAGCATAATGGTGACTGCTGTCTGCTTACAAGCAGAGAAAAAATATATAATAGGCAATACAAGATTCAATATTATTTCTTGTGTACATCACACTTTACTACATTTTTTTTCTGAAGAGGTCACTAGAAAACAGGCTAAAAAATGTGCATTTTATTCTTTTTTTCCAAAGCAGTTTGGAAGCGAAGCATTAGTTTTGCCAAAAGCAATTGCTGTGCATTAATATTAAACATGATCTAATGAAGGCAGAAGCCGTTTTGGGAAAACATTAAAACAGCACAAGCATCTCCTGAATTATAAGTTTATGGCTAAGAAAAACATTACAATGAAAATATAGGCATTTCTCCTGTGAAGGTTTTGTTCCATAACCTGTAAAAATAAAGGACAGGGAAAAGGGGAAAAGCAACAGTCCCTTATGGAAAGTCCTCCTCACACAGCCCACCATTGCCCCAAAAAAAACCCTGCAAACCAAAATTGTAAATATATCCAAGTAAGCAATCTTTATTGTAATTAACAGGAAATGCAGTGAAGCTGGAACTGGGGAAAACAGCACTACCTCCAAAAAAAACTGCTTCAATATATTAAAAAGAAGTCATTCCAAGTAAGTGCAGTGTTTAGTGCAAGTCAAAATGATCCTTTCTTCCTGGCATATATATTAAGGATGCATCAGTGCAGGAGCATCTGAATCATCTGATCAATGTACAAAACAGAACAAAAAAAAAATACTGGCATAATTCCCAAAGTCCTTAAGAGGGCATTTCTCAACATTTGTCTGGGTGGCTAGAATAACAAACTAATCTTCTCTACTGAAAGTCAAGACTGCCCCAAAAGGGCATGAAAAGACCTCAAGTATGCAGCTCATCACTAGGAAAAGCAGATTCACATTAAAAAAATTGCTGACACTCTTGCTGGAAATCTGTCTATATTTACATGTTGTGGTTTGCACCTTGTGGCATCCTTCAAGGCCTTATACAAATAAACATAAGGAGGCATTTTTAAGAGTGCATTGACCCAAGATACCTGACAGTGAGTGCTTGGAATAACATCCTTGCCAGCTGGCTGCAACAGAGAATGCAATGATTCAGCAGTTTAATGGATCTTGAGTTTGGCAACAGTCCCCTTATAAACATCTCTTGGGAAATAAAATAATACAGGCCTAGGACTCTGGCAGGTTCTGTAATTGTTTGCTTCTGGCACAAATCCAGGGACAGCACAAGCTCTAACTTAAGGCAAATATGGCTGCACAACATGATTCTCCAAGCAGGCTCTACTCAATAGCCCAAGGGTAGAATCAGCTTATATAATGTCTCATAAGGAGACAAAGATACCAGAAATGCATTCACCTAAAAAAAAAAAAAAAAAAAAAAAAAAAAAAAAAAAAAAAAAAAAAAAAAAAA
>JAODKT010001744.1:30315224-30341780 GCA_027576195.1 Cossypha heuglini
ACTAAATCAATAATGCTCGGTTTCAGAGGAAATGTCTTTTCTCTTGACTTTTTTTTTAACATAGACAAGCAGGTGAAGTTTGCTCAAAGGTGAAATTTACACATATAAACATCTGCGTTTTTATTGAAATTTTAAAATTGTGAACAGACTTTAAGAATAAAAAAGCTTAAAAAACAGTCAACAAAGGAAGCTGTCTTTGTCACTACACGATAATTATTAAAACATAAGATTTTATTTTATCTTAAAAGTCTCCTAGCAAAATTCTTGCTGAAAAGTCAGAAAATGAAAGACAGCCTCCCAGCTCAGAGACTGGGATAACAGCATCTCTCAGCATTTTTATGAAAATAATATCCTGCTTCTTAGCACTCTGACTTCTACTTTGGCCTTCTGTTCTGAACTTCACCTGAAATTTAGACAAACTAACCATATACAGATTTACATTGGAAGTAACATAACAAAATGTGAAAAACACAGTAGAGCCTTTTTGCAGCCTCTGTGGCTGTGAAGTGCCCTGCAAGAGAGGTGACAACCTGTAAACTGCAACATTCTCATTTGTCAGCTGTGGGAATGAAACAGCCACCCCTCCTTTCACAATGCATGTCCCTTTGTTCCCTATGCTATGGTAAGCTGAAGTTAAGAAGCTATATCTCATGAGTAAAGACCATAATATATACAGAGAAACACAAAACCTAGATCTGGCAGGCTGCCTTTAATCTTTTATCTTCAGACTGATTTAGTTTGATCTGCCATTTACATACATAAGTACATATGACTTTTTAATTTTTTTTAATTGATCTCATCAAAACCAATGATGGGTTCACTGACTCTTCTAGATTTGTAATGAAAGATTCTTAAGTTCCAAAACTTTCCTGTTTTAAGAGACCAAGAGGACCTCCCTCATTTTTTCACCTTTTATCTGTACAAGCTGTGCTGCTAGAAGAAGTAGAAAAGCATCAAGTCTCAAGAGCAGATGTGTTTTGCTCCCTAGGCTTTGCCAGTTGCTTCTTATATCATGCAAAAGAAGGTACGCACGGACTTCTTATCCACTAGGTTCCTCAAACACGCTCTACCAAATGTAATAATCAAAATGTAATACTCATTGATTAAAAATAATTAAAATTAGCTACTGCATTCCCCAAAACTGGAAGTGCTATCTCAAATGCAAGCACTAATAAAAGCACATTTTTTTAATCTTTATACAGATTAGAGGCACAAAACATGCTGACACATTCACATACAGTACTTGAACATATTCTAGAACATTATTCAGACCTCTTCCTCCTGACTCTCCACCAAAAAACAAGTGTAACAAGTATAACAAGTATCCTGATATCCCCCTAAAACCCTTTTCTTGTTCTGCCGCCAAAACCAATGATTATGCTTGATCATTTGCTTAGATTCCTGGAGAGCTACTCAACAGAAATGTGGAGCTTACAAAAATGTTTCATGGCAGGTTAACTAAAGCTCGTTAGCATGGAAAGATACTGTAAGAGCAGGCTAAATGCTGTGTTACTGTTAATGCTTAATCTGTGGAGTATCTTTTTAAAAAATTAATCTTTGTGATTTCTTATAACATGCTTATTAGTTATCATAGCGATGAGCACAATGATTTACCAAGATTCTAGTTGCTTCTGAAGCCTAAACGTAGACAAGTTTTCATAATCCTCATTAAATATGCCCACATTAATTTCTTAAAAGGACATTTAGCAGTTTCACATCATTGAAGCTTAAAACCTATAAAATTTATCGAACATTATTAAAATTCAGTAAGTTATTTAAAAGCAGTGACTGTTCTTTTCAGCACCAGTTTTATTTCCAGCTGTAAAGTTCTGCTGCAGCAAATAAACTGAGAAAATGAATATAAATTATGAACTTCCAAGACAGAGAAGAAAATACCTCTGATTGCTGAAGCCCATCCCCACTTTTTACTCTACTGGGCATACAGTACAAAATAAAAGGAGAGCACAATGAAGATTTGGTAACACTGTTTTTAAACAGCAAAAGTTTTGCATCACGCCATTAAAACATCATTCTATAAAAAAAGTACAATCCTTGGGAGGGAGAAGCTTTAACTTGTAAATATTAGATTCCAATCCGTATTGTTGCCCACAATGCCCCTGGAATCAACGAACTGCACAGCTTTTCCAGCTATCCAGCTGGTATGTCGACAGCTTCATTTAATATTCTTGTCTAGTGATACAGCAAAGACCTCTCATGCCTATTTTTAAATGCACATTTTTAATATTCAATATAATGTTACTCTTTAACAAACTCTTTACTCCCCGCTTCTTTTATGAAGCTTCCTGTGGTCTTTAAAGGGATTGTTAACCAAAGAATGGATCACACTCTTTCTGCATGAGCAAATTCAGAAACACTCCATTAAACCTTTCAGTATTTAATATAAAGAGTAATCTCTCACCTCTGAGGAGATAAGCCAGTTGCTGAGTGATTAACTCTGGTGCCTTTTGAAGAATCTCTTTTACGACTAAAGAGGAAGAACATGCTTGTAACTCCAGGCTCCTGTCACATTGCTCATCTGGATTGATGACTTTGACAACAGCTGATTCCAAACTTTTATCCTCACTATCAAGGAAATTTAGAAGTTATATATATATCTCCATCTTTACAGCTGCTTAGACAACTCAGTAAAAAATGTGCAACATATTTTTTTAAATTGTGGACTACAACAGCACTGTTACAGCTACCTGAAGTCTGCTATACAGCCAAAGGATGTCACAGAGGTACTAAATCTGTGATTTTTTAAAATTCGGTGTTCAGAGATTTTTACTGCTTGATATATCACTAAGTACAACATTTCCCTCATCAAAATCTATTAAAAACTATTGAAAAAAAGTATTTTTTCATGTGCTGAAAATAGCCTTCCTTATATAGAGGAGATTTAGGATTTTCCCAACTTAATATTCTGAAAACTTAAAAAAATTTTTTTAATGGGTTTAGAAACTTTATGTTTCTGTTTACAATAGCAATAACCAAGCCAAACCAATTTTAATAATAAAATACTAATTGTAATTCCTTAGAAGGAAGAAACAAAGGAAGTGACAATAATAACCAAAAAGCAGATCTTACAGATAATTTTTACTCTGAGCAGTGAATGATGCACTGAGCTGACAGCACTTAACAACAGCCATGAGATTCACACACTTCTCTCTTCAGATTTTCACTACTTTTAGTCTAATCTATAAACTTCTTAGAGTGCAATGGTGCCACAGGCACTTGTCTTAAATTAAGTTCTAAGGAGAGCTGGAAGTAAACAGCATCATTCACTCTGGGCAAGACAGGCAGACCATTATAAAGGGGCCCTTCATAAAAGATTCACAATGGCCTCGTAAATAGTCCCTCTTAAGGATGGGTATAGGAACTGTGCTCTACCAGAGATCAACTCTGAGCTTTTTGAAAGGCTGCAGTTGGTGAGGACCACAATAATCCATCGGCCATCTTAACAGCACCTATCCAAGTGTATGGACAACTGCAAATCAATGTAAGATTCTCAAAGGAAAGATAACTAAGAAGCAGGAAAAAAACTGATTTCTTATCTACTGGCCACAGGAAACTTCCACACTATTTAACTAAATTAGAATATGTCATTTGTGTGAAAACACAAGGTTCTTAAAAGTGGAAGTTCCATTAAAAGTGAGCAAAGATGACTCTTCACCTTGCTACATTTATCAAACATAATACGAGATAAAATACATTTTTGTTTTCTTTTTTTAGGTCTCTGTTAACATAGCAATATCGATATTAATACAGAAAAAATGTAATTTTTGAAACGGCACTAATTCACATAAGCCACCTTACTGGACAGAAAACACAATACCTCATCAGTATGTTGCTGTTTACAAGCGTTAAAGACAATTTCCCTTCAGCATTCAGCTGATGCAAATTGATTTCATCTCGGAAGATGTGGAATGACTCTGGGATTTTCAGCTCTTCCAAAATAAATCTTGTCTCAGTGAAGTAGGTGAAGTCTTTTCTTCGTATGTTCAACACAGGTAAGCAAAGAACATCAGGAGGACTGACCTGTAATATAGGTGTGCATTTGTGAGAATTGGACCTAGTTTTCATCAGAATGGTATCTTAACAGAGTGAGCAACTAGAAACAGCCTGGACTTTCTGTTTGGGGTTTTCTCCCATTTACTAAATTAAAAGAAAAAAAAAAAAAAAAAAAAGATATTTCACACATTTTTTCCTTCATGTGTCTCACTTTGCCTCCTAGAGAGTACCTGGGAAACCAGAAGAGGAAAAGGATAAGGAATGAAGCACAGGACCAATTTTTTCGCGCTGTTCAATAAGCCACCTAATAACCACTCATTCATTTTTTAATGGAAATAAATGTTGATTATTTATCTTTTAAAAACTCACTTTCGATAATAACAAAATCAATGTCCAGAAAAAATTGACTTAACAATAAGATCTCTGTAACAATCTGGAACAAGTGAATTAAGACCACTCAGTCCAATTTTACCATTACCTTGTCTAGAAAGTAGGCGTAGGCCAGGGTAGAAATAAGTGAATCCAAATCACAGGGTTTATTCCCAAGAACAACATGGACCTTTTCCAGGCGTTTGCTCCTGTTCTGTAACACATTAGAAGACAATTTCCATGAGTGGAAATGATGAGAAGAAGTCAAACCACCACAACATTTCAGAGGACAAGTTAAATATCAGGCTTTGCCCTTAGCTGTAGCATTTTTCACTGCTGGCTGAAGGAATGGATTACCTGTGGATAAGACATTCCATTCCTTACCTTCAGAGCTCCCAAGAAAGCCAAAAACTAAATTTCACAAGACACTGTAGTTTAGAACTAATGAAGTCTGAATCTGACAGAAGTCCCTTTCACAGCAAAGTAACAGATAAGCAGCAGCTTCATATACATGTCGAAAAGCTTTTCAAAACTTTTCAAACTTTTTCAAAATCTCGTAAATCGATTTAGAAAAACAGTCCAAAAAAAGTGTACAAATACACAAAATACACAGCAAATAATATGTAGCAAGTTGTAATTTTAATTTTACACTTTTTTCTTCACTTAGCTGAAATCAGTAAAAAATCAAAGTAACTGCCTTTCACCCTGAATCTTCAGAAGCTGAACATAGCTGAAGTACTATGAGTTTTGAATTGTTCTCATTTAATAAAATTAGGAGCCTTCCAAACAACAGGAAAAGAGAAGACAAACCACCTGTGTGAAAGCAAAGTATTGAAAGGAAGAATCTACCTTCTTCATAATTTCACACACAAAATATAAGATGAAGTTTTTTTCTTGTGCACATCATTACTGTCAAGCTAGCTGTATGGAAACATTAGAGTTTATTTACTTTCAATGCTTCTTAAATGGTGAAACACGTGACTGTTTCTAAGAGATGTTTCAGAAAAAAACACATGAAAGTAAACATTTTTGTTGTTGGCATGTACTTTCTGCTACTAATTGGAATTTAATTGGAATTACGTGCATCAAAATTTTAATCTTTCAACAAAAGCATTTAATTATTAATTACCCTTAATAATTACAAATGTGCCATTTTTCTTAAGCTGACCTTTTTCCTCTAGTCTCAGTTCTACCTGGATATAAGGAATAAACAGAGGTTATCTTTCTCTTAATGGAACACAGCCATCAAAATACATTTGGGCAATAAATCCAGGACATACTTTCCATTTCCTATATATCAGGAAAGACGGCTTACTGAAGAACACAGTGATTAGAAGAGATATGTTCATTTATGTGCTAAGACTTCACTAGCAACATTCTGTCTCTACACACTCTTTTCATTATCATTTTTGTAACGTGTTCTTCAGCAGCACGCATTTCTTACTGATCTGCCATGATAAAGAATGAAAATAAAGTTCACGAGCTCATTCTTCTTTTAGTACCTGCTCAGTAAAGAATTTCTTCACAATGTCTAATCTCAACATGCCCTTTACCGGTTTAAGGCCATTGGCACTTGTGCTATCACTACGCATCCTTGTCAGATCCCTCTCCAGCTTTCCTGTAGTTCCCGTTTAGGTAGTGGAATGCTGCTCTAAGGTCCTCCTGCAGCCATCTCCAGGCTGAACATTCCCAACTCTCGGAGCCCATCCTCTTAGAGAGCTGCTCCAGCCCTGTGATCGACTTAACGTATCTCCTCTGGACTGTCTCCAACAGGTCCATGTCCTTCCTGGGACCCCAGAGCTGGATGCAGCACTGCAGGTGGGGTCTCACAGAGCAGAGCAGAGGGGCAGAATCCCCTCCCTCTCCTGCTGCCCACGCTGCTTTGGATACAGCCCAGGACATGACCAGCTTTCTGCAGGCACACATTGCCAGGTTATAATGAACTTTTCACCCACAACCAACCACAAACAAGTCTTTCTCCTCAGGGCTGCTCTCAGTCCCTTTCCATTCAGGCTGTATTTGTGCTTGGCATTGCACTGGCCCAGGTGCAGCACCTTGCACTTGGCCTTGTGGTTCATGAGGTTTGCCCAGGCCCATCTCTCAAGCCTGTCAAGGTCCCTCTGTGGTAGTGACAGTGGTCAGCAATACATTTCCCCCCAACTTTTCCTGCTTTTCTCTTCATCAAGAAGAATTTGTTTCTCCTCTCCTTCCCCTCTTGCAGATCCAAAACATGATTGCACCAATATTTTATTTCCCCATGTGCAGCTGAATGAATGTCTTTTTAGCATCTTACTATTATTCAGAAATACTAACCCTCCAAATACAAATACGCTGCCCATAAATGCAGCCCCGAAGTACGCCATCCAAGCATACTGCTTATCTTACGTGTCCGAGACTGCTTCCTCTTTCACCATCTCAGACACAGCTAGTTTGCTTAGCCCACTGCACGCTAATCAGCCATCTTCAGGAAAAGCAGGCACATCGATGTAAGGCTTCCACTCACAGGTCTTCCTAAGCAAAAACCCAGGCAGAGAAGCCCACGATCCAGAAGACAAAGATTCATAAGCCCAGTAAGGCTTAGCTACAATAGGACTAAACTGTGATTACCTCCTGCAGTTATCACAGCTAAACCAGAGAGGAAACATGAACTGTCAGGATCTCTAAGAATTAAAAAATTTAGGAGGTTAATGATGAAGCTAGAACTCTTAAATTAAACTACACAGGAGATCAGCGATTTCTCTTCACGATGATGAGTTTTTGTTTAGCTAGATTAAAGGTAAATTGTAAAATGAACAAACACTGGATGACTGGGATAACATATACTAAAGAAATTATGTGTCATTTTCAGATGGCATCAGTCAGGATAACTCAATTTAGATCAGACCTGCATTGACTAACATTCACTTACGGTGCTCAGGAAAGAGATTTATAAGCATTAGGCTGCCTCTGTAAGAGATCTGATTCTCAGATACAGAGAAGAAACCTGCATATCTGTTCAATGTTGTTATCTATTAATACATAAAAGCATATTATGACAACTGCATCTTTATGCAACTGCAGTAAAAACACCATTTATTAGTTCCCACCTGCATCAAACAGCTGATATATTCAAACATACTGCAATGCTGGCCATCAGGTTTGTAAAAATTTTGATCAGGACATCTTAACTACAGTGACTGATCAAACTACAATATTCTAGTCAAAAATTACATTGTCTCTGCTTTTTTTTTCTTCTGTTAATAGAGAAGCTGAAGTAATCTTGCAAGTTAATAAACATTGAAGACTCATCCTAGTAGAAACAGGAAAGCCTACAAAATGCTCACTCTCTCAAGGCAAAAAAACTTTTCTCTTTCCTTCATACACATTCACCCCACACACACAGACACTGCACAAATGCACACTCAGCAGCCACACAGAGCCTTGCTTTCTGAGTCACTACTTCCTTTTTGCTTCAAATTTCACTAGTTCTGTCCTTAAACTGTAATGAAATCACTGCATTTTTACTGCATGGAATGGGACAGCACTTGTCAAGCACAGCAATTCTTAAGAAGAAACAATATGGCTTAGCAGAAGCATATTAAAAGGAAGAAGCTGCAGAACCACACAGCGATACACAGTGTCTGATACAACACTGAAAACTTTTCAAGCCTTGTGCTTGAAGCACCAGACAGGGGGTACCAGCTTCACAGACACAGCTTTCCCCTGGAGGGGAAAATCCTAACGGTTTGGACAAAGGCCAAGATAGTAAAAAATCTGTCTTCCGACATCTGAAGTCATCAAATCACATGAAAGAGGATTTCTGTATCTGAAGTTCTACCTCCAAACCAGAGGTACAATTAATTGAGTAGTCATTTTGGAGCACAACTTGCATTTGCCTTGCACTACCAGGCAGTATTATGATTCCAGCGGCCTGAGGGCTTTTAACATGATTGTACATCTCTGTTGTCAAAGAAATGGCTGCAAGCCAAAGCAAAGTTAATTTAATATTTCATGTAAAGTTCCAGTAAGGTAATTAGTTCGTCTTTTCACAAGAAAGCTTTATACTGGCCAGTAAAAAAATAGATGGTCTCTTATTCAAAAACGAGATATAAGAGAGAATCCTTGTTTTCTCCCATTTTGAGGGTCAGTCAAAAAATTAGTGCAGTATTTTGAGCAGTAGATACTGCCCCTGTAGTATACCATTTATCATGTACAGTATATGACACACAATAATCTAAAGTACTAGCTGTCAAATATATGGTTACATAAAGATTCTTCCCTAAGGAACACGAGTGTAGTCGCAAAGATTTCAAGTGTGACATGTTTTAAACATCACCTATTGAATATCCATTGTATAGTCTTGCTTTACTTACAAATCTGACAGAAACCCTTTTATAGAAAACACCAATACCACTAGCAGAACAAAATATAAAACAAAAGGGGGATTTTCTAATTCGACACCACCTGCTTCTGTGTGGGAGGCACAGCCTTACCAATAAGATAAAACAAAAGTGGAAGGATCAAAAACTTAACACTATCCTCAGAAATGGCTGGATAGACATAAAATGTTATCTCATACTCTGCTTTGAATGGGAAACGACAAGAAAATATATGACTAGTCCATAGCAGTGATGAGAAGAAGGTCTTCACACCTTAGCCGTTGTACATACAGAATTTTTACACATAATTTATCCAGTTGAACTTGCACTCTGATGATGACTGCACTTCCCAAAGTAGGCTGAACACAGCCTTATGATTACACCTCCTCTTCTGAAATTAGTATTTTAAAAGCTGTATTTAGGAGTCAACCTCTAGATAAAAGGAGTTTTATTTTAAAATGTTGCTTCCCAAATTCACTATATTCCACAAAATTATTATGTACCTTCAAAATTATTAATGAAAATGAAGCAGGGTAGCTATCTGACACGCCTGCCAGGCAAGGAAGTCTTATCTTTAGACTGTTCCTGTAATTTTCAGAGGACAGGAACTCTCTTTTCCAGTCATTTCTACCCAAGAACTGGCACGGTCAGCTGTTGCTGATGAAAATGCAGTTCAGTATTTCTGCGTTACCAATAGGCTCTGACTCGGAATTCTGCAGGCAGACAAACTTAACACTATTCAAGAAAGAATTCTGAGGAACTACTAACATTTATTCCTTTTTCACTTTTAGTTACTTTTACAGCCTGTAATTGTAGGCAAGTCTACTCTACTTGTTTTTGAAACACCTTCTCTCTTCATTCACACTGCAAAAATCCAGAAATGAACTATGATTCCTACATCAAATTTTCACTTGAAAAAGAATAGCTAGAGTAATCAAATAACACATAAATTCCATTTCAATATAAAAAAGAACACAGAACATCAATCAAAATCTTGTTGGCTCCTTTTAAAATTAGATTTATTTCATCAATTCGTTTGTCATTGATTTTTCACCATGCTTTATAAGCATTACATGTTCACACTCTCCTGCTTCTACAAATTTTTGCCTTCAGGATCAGCATTTGAGACACCACTTCTACAAGATCATGGAGTGCACGTACTTGGAATGCCCAATAGTATGAGGCTTTCAAACTGAATCACACATGGAGTACATATATATGCCCACAGGCACACACACGTTTTGGAAGCGTGATTTTGACACTGTATGTTTTGATCCCATCTTTGCTGCTATATCGAGGGAAAAAATGCTTTAAGTCCGGCAGACATTAAATATGCTTTCTCTTAGAGAATTAGAGAAACCTAGGTTTTTACTATATAAGATAAATAAAATGATAAAGCAAATTCTTATTTTAATGGTCTTAGGCTCAGTAACAGCATCACATTACTCCTCCTGAAACGACTAAACAGAATATGGTCTACTATGGCTGAGAAACAAAAATTTTCCCAGCATAATGATTATTTAAGCTTGACTTAGCAGTACTTCAACAGTCTGTCAATATGATTTTCTCTGACAGAATTTACTAAAATAAAAGTCAAAGTCTCCATCTTTCATTTATGCTGCATTAATTCATTTTTTGCTCAAATTAACCTGTCTTACACAGGATTAGTGCTCTTACCTAATAACTGAGTATACAGCATACAGAAATTCAGCTTTGCAAAAGAACAAGTTATATTCCTATTCCAGGTCATCTCTAGCACCTAAAGTCAGTCACAGCAAATCTTTGAATTTCCACCTCAAGCTATGTAACTCCTCTTCCCACTTCCTCCTCACTTTCCATTTAACATGCAGAAATGAGACTGGGAAGCCTACCTAGTTTACAGGACTTACTGCATTTATATCCCTTAGGAATTGTTTGGCTTACTACAGCCAAACTGTTCTTTGAGATATTAGACACAAATTACTTAAAAGTAAGGAGTACATTATCTGAGGAGCAGAGTGCCCCTGTCAGGTGTCAGCTCTGTGGTGTCTCAGGAGAAAACTGGTAGCAATAAACCCCTACGTCATACACTGCAGAGGCTGAATAAATTATACAGAGCAAAGAGAAAATGTACTGGACAGAAAACAGGTGGGTTTGTTTTGGTGAAGGCAAGGGAATGCAATCCAAACAATGCAGTTAATTTACCTGCCTCTCACAGACTTAACATCTGACCCTGGATTGTTTAAGCTTAGCTGCTTCTTTAAGATGAAGGAAGCAACTTTGCAGCTGAGAATAAATTTACCAATCAGGCAGCACTTGAACACTGTATTTTACAGAAGCCTTTGGAGTTAAGCTTCATATTTCTTAAGTCAGTGTAACCCTTAGGTGATAGGTACCAAACTGAACATGACACTATAACCTGAAGTAAGCCAACAACTCAGCAGAGCATCATTAGTGAGTAAGAAAATCATAGCTGGAAGAGACGATCAGGCCAAAGTCACTTCCACTTCCGCCTTTCTTGTTCAAGAGGTTTTTTTATCATACTGGAATTCTAAAATGCCTTTGGTTTTTTTACCCATTATCTGGTAAGAATGATGCTGAAAAGATGGCAGTTTTTGTTTTGGCTTTTGTTTTGTTTCAGTTTTTAACTTCAGCATTATTTCAGTTGCTCTTTCTTATTCCACATTAAAAATCAGACACCTATTCCTCTGTAGCAGCCAGTATTGCTCTGCTCTGCCTGCTCTATACACCATTCCACAAAAACTTCTTTATTATCATTGGCAGCTTCTTTTTCCACGAGGGAATTCTATAATTGTAACATGTTTTACTCCTGTTGTCCTTCAGAAAGATAAATATTTGGTTGATTTGATGTAAAAGCTGAGCACAGAATAAAAATTGTAATACTGCGCTTGTCAGTAAAATGACAGTGCACTCAGAATAAAACCTAACTTTAAAAAACAATCTATTTTTTTTATTTGTGACGTTATGAGAATAGAAACATATGCTTCATTATAAGAATGCACTTTTTACTCATACAGTAATTAGTTATGTCTACACTGTTTAGATCTCTGAATTGTCCTCACTATAATACTAACAACAGAGCCATAGACATATTGCAAATGAGAAAGAGAAAATGCGTAATTACATTCCTGTATTACTTTTAACATGCATATGATTCCAGTGTAGACCTAGTCACTAATAAAATTATGTTGCTTTAGTGCCTAATACTCCTTTTTACATAGATAACACTACAGCAATAGAAATTTCTAAGTAGTTTATTCAGTAAGTTCATCTGGGTACCAGCTAGGGACAGAGACAGTATGTCACCTCTTGAAAACATACGTAAAGGATGTAACACATATATCACAAATACCCATATATGGAGTGAACCTCTTTCTCTGATCATTTGAGCAGTGTCCAAGTGTCCAGTCTGCTCATGAAATCCAAAGAGGTTATTAATACAATGACCCGCGGAACACTTCTTGGAGCAGTCTGAAACCACCTTGATCTATTTGCCTTAGCAAAAAATTAAATTCAGATGTTCTCCACCAGGACACACCTCCCCTTCAGCATAGCCAAAAAGGTAAAATCTATGTCAGTGCCATTGAACTAAGCCCCTAATATGTGCTGAGATGACAGGGGTCTTCTCAGACACTCAGCCTTCCTTTCGCACTGCCCCTCTTTTTCCAGAGCAGAATCATGCAAAAATGTGCTACTGATGTCTTCAAAGCCAGACATGTGAGATTTAGGAGCTGATTCTTCATTCTATTTCATCAGCTTATACCATTTCACCTCTTCAGAAGTCAATAAGCCCAGACATAGCAGTTATTTTGCCTCTGCAGCTCCTACAGACATTCCTCTTGCGATGGCAAGCTTTCAGAATTGCTCTCAGGTGACAAAGTATGTTTCAGCACAAACATTACCCAAAATCTTTTCTGAATCAGGCTTCCCTATCTGTACCTGAAGCATTAAGAAGACACTTAAAACATATCTCCTTGACACCATTTGGCTCAGCGCAGCTTTTTGCTGTGTTTTAAGCACACTGTTGACTGCATTAAATAACCTCATAATCACATTTAAAGGCTTAGTGATGTAGTGCCACCAATATACTAAAATATATGATAACAAATGCAGTCAGCATTTTCCATACCATATGCTTGTAAATGTTATTCTGCAGGGAACCAATTAAAACTATGGAAAATTTGGAGCACAGACATATGGAACAAAACAAAGCAACTTATCTTGTCACCATGGTGCTTGCTCAGTACATCGATTAGGGAATGGTGATATTATAGGACAAACAAATGTCACTTTAATTAAAGTATGCTGAAAGGCAATATACAATAGCAATCTAAAGCATTAGTTTTTGCTGTGCTGATGTTAATTTTCCTTCTAAATAGATACAGCAGGTAAAATACACTCCTGAAAAAAAAAAAAAAATCCACAACTATTCCTATTTTGAAGTAACACAACACTAGTCCTAATTGACTGAAAAACTCCCTCTTTTAACATTCAATGAGGAAAAGGTAGGAAATTGAAATTGAATGTTTGGGTTTCAGGAAAAACATTTAAAACACTGCTGAGGATATATGATTTTTTCAGGGGGAAAAATAAATTTAAGCAGGAACTTATACGTTTTTCTATGAAAATTTTGTGCATCAAGGAAAACAGTGAATTTAATCCTTGTAATTGTCTAGCACAATTGACAATGTAAAATCAGTAAAAGAACAGGAAGAAATAACAATCACTTTAAGGCAAAAAGTTATCAGGAGGTAGAATCATGATTACCTCATTCCCAGGGCAAGTTGGGAAAGATCTATTGGAGGAAATATACTCAAATTTGCATTTCCCGTTCTTTCTTCCACTTCAGAGTTCAGCAGTGCAGTAGATAAAATCCCACAAGGCACCACGGTACTCATTAGAAAGATTACAAAAAAGATTAAGAACCTTGAGCTTACATATTCTGGGTAAGAGTAAGACTCCTGTCTTACTACTCTCGTATGATGGTAATGACGCCTTGAACTGACATACATATGATGATACTGGAAACAGTATTTATTATGAAGATTATTATCATTTTCCCTCTGAAACACAGCTCAATTTCACAGTTCTTTGTCTGGCACAGAATATATGTGTAACTGAGCCATGTTTTTAATTTAATGCACTAGAACAAGTGGTAAAGAGGGGACAAAAAGAAATTAAGTTAATTCTGCAGTCATCAAGTAATGTTCCAGCACAGCCAAGATCTGTCAAGAGCCACAATACAATAAACATGTCTTCCTCATATAGGATTATAAAGAGATTGTCACTAACTACAAAAAATCCCCACCTTGAGTGAAAGGAAAACTGCAATAATAGTAAATAGGACACTAGCTGCACAAACTTTTATCTATCACAGTAGTTCAATTGAATCTCCTAAAACATATGTTATAGAGAGCTGAACCACAGAATCACAGAGTATGTGTTATCAGAAATTATCTTTATGGTAAGCATATCAACTCCTGCTTTAGAAGTATGGAAAATATTAAACAAAATAATTTAAAATGTAATTACAAAGTAAACTAAAGCACTGTTTGTATTATAAAGCTATAAAACTTTTTTAAGGGTATCACATTATTTCAGTTAATAAAAATTGGTAACCACAAACAGAATATAAGAGCTACAAACACAACTAGAACGTTTTCTAAATTTAAGTTTCGGCTCAGTTTCATTAATTTACATTAAGGTTTTCACAATGCATTATTTAAAATTTTATTAAGCAGAAGGAAACAGGAGATATAAATTGACAAATTCACATATGAAGAGACATCAATGACTGATTAAGACATCCTCCTAAATTAATTTTGCTGAATCCTCTTACTTAACACCAAAACGGGTAATTCATCATCCCTGGCAAATCTGCTGCCCTAGCTAATTCAAAAGGACAGGAAATACTTTTTTTTAAAATATGGTTACAACAAACAAAGTAAATTACATTAATATTTCAACTTTCACCTTTCAATATCTCCTAGTTTTGTATTGAAGACACTATCATGTATTTTTAATCTATGAAAATCAATGCTATCTGCACCTCTCCCACAGAGGGACTTGCTAGATTTTCTTCAGCAGTCAAGGTCTTGGTTTCCAATCGAAGAGGACACTGTCAGAAAAAGAAATCTCCTTGGATTTCAATGCCTACTGTAGTTAAGAACAAATGGTCCTAAGGTAAGGAGAGGTATCTAAGTTAACAAAGAACCACCTTCTTCTTCTCAGGCTTACCTTACTTCCACTAAACCACAGAGCTCAGCACTTGCTGAAACTCTGATTCTGGACGTAAAAAAGAGCCAAGGTACAGCATCCTTCCTAGGTCTTAGGTCTCTGGGAGTGGGGGTAAAAAAAACCTTCAACCAACTAACAAAACAAACCACACCAAAACACACACAAACAAACAAACACACAAACAAAAAACCCAAAACAAACAAACAAACAAACCCCACAAAGAAGTAAACAAAACAAAACAATGCAAAACAAAAACTCGCACCAAAAACTCACAATGCCCCTCAAAAAACCCACAAACGAAACCAAAACCCCTATGTCCATAAAAGGGACACATACAAGCCAAAATACTGATGCACAAGGTTGCTCACAGCATCCAGGCCCAGATTTTCCTACTGGTGAACTCTGAGGACACTGGTAGGGCACCTAAAATGGTAACCTCAGCTCAGCAACACAACTCAGTCCAACTCACGGACATGCATTCCGCGCCAATAAGACAATTCCTGTATTTCTAGTTATAAGAATGCTACAACACGTGAACTAAAATTTCTCTGTATCCTCAAGGTGTTCAAGATGTTAAAGGGATTCACTGCCCTGCCAGATACTGACAAGCATCCAGATAAACACTTGTCAGAACAGGAACAGCGGTAACATCATAAACCAGTGATGATGTCACTGCTTTGTAGTGTAAGGTCACTCTCTGCTCCCAATTTAGCCTATTATTTCAGCTGAGTTAATTGTACACATCTCAGCATATCAGAGGACAATCACACAGTATTTTGTGTAATGCAAGTATTTTTCACTAAAATAGCAAATGGAATACCTACATGTAGCTTTCTTTCCCTTATACTGGAAGCATATACTGGCCTTGTACTGCTGTTGAAAGGACATCTGTTCAGCATTAATGGAATTAGGAAAGTCTGTTAAAAATAAACAAAGCTTAATTCTTTCCTTTCTTCCACCAGCTAAGTAGAACAATAATTTTTCTTAGCATCAGCCAAAGAGGATGTGGTATAACGGCAATATAATTACATTCAATCATATTTGAACATTTAATTCCTAGCTGTAGATAGAGTTCATATACATATAAGCATCAACATATATACTGCCACTCCTGAATAAAAAACAAGAATATCATATCATAAAAAAACATACTGACTTAAAAGAGATTTGACATACTCCACTACACAGAGGGTTTGTGGAGCAATACACAGCAATATAGGAGAAGCAAATATTGAGAATGAAGTCTACTTGCAAAAATAGACTGCATGCGTGTCTGAGGAGATACACACTCGCTGAAACCACACGAGTTTTACCTTCCTGTGATTTAAAAGCCCACTTTAAAAATACATTGTAATGATGTCCCTTAACATGGGGAACCAGGATGTTAACAATTATGGCAGTTAGTGTCACAATTAGCACCAAATTAAAAAGTTGAAATTTTGTTTAATTTTTCCTTAAAATAAGCCTGTACGACACACCAATATCAATATATATGGATATTTTGATAAAAGCATGACTTATATTACCTGTTTTGTTATGAAAGGTATACTATGAAGGATTTGGGCTGTGCAATATGCTTAACATAACATTAGCAAGAAAATCTGCAATTCTTACTCTGCTGACAATCAGTCTGTGAAGTCAATGTGATACAAAGTGATAGCAGTACTTAACAATAAGATGAAACTCAAAAGGCCATTTTAAAATGCACAACACAAGGGAAGTTCGTACCGTATTTATATGAAACCTACACCTAACTGCTCCTCATAAGGGAATTCTCTTTTCAGCATAAAATACTGTTTTTTAATGCTTCAGCATAGACACACAAGAATTTTTAATAAATATATAACACCTCAGAAAAAAACTGCCATCAGTTTTGGATACCTTAGAATACCTCGCAAATAGCAGGACACAGAAGACAGATACCACCTTTGTCTAAGTAATTCCTTCATCCATCTTGGGAAACTGATACTAAAAGAATGACAAGTATGCAAAACTTAAACTAGCAGGGTCTCTGTATAAACCTTCAGAAACACAAGAAGGGGGGAAAAGTGGGGGGAAAAGGGGGGAAAAGCGGGGGAAAAGGATTAGGTGCTGCATGACAGACCACCCTGTCAAAACCAGAAATAATATTGTGGCTCAGCATGGCCTTCTTCAGAAAAAACAGAAAAACTTTTCTTCCCACAGATCATTCAGTAGGGGAACCTACGAGCACCAAAGATGAGAGAAAAGTATTTTTGCTAGTCAAAAAATTACCATGCATCCTATTTCAACTAAATAAAAAGAAAGAACAGTCAAGTCCATCTTTGCAAAAAGGGAAAATTTTATTAGTTTTCTACACTACAATTACTTCAATTGAATGGGTAATTGCCATTTTTATGTTAGTTAAATTTTAAAATATTTTAAAAATCAAAGAACAGGACCAAATCCAAAAGCGGAAAGGGATTGGAAGTAAAATGGGGCATTAAGAAATATCTGGTCTTTTAACTTTATAAGGCTATTTACTTCAAACACATTAGAAAAAGATACACAGGAACCCTGCCAACTAACCTTTACAAGATTTCATATAGACCTAAACACCCTCTTACAGACACAATATTCAGGTACATCACAAAAAGCCACATGTTCTTCTAAGTAATGTGACTGCTAAGGATAAAGTCTCAAACAAATTTATCTGTAAGAAAACTACGTAAACATCTATGAAACTTCTGTGGACTGCATACAGGCATTGTCAAACACAGCAGCATACTTTGCCAGCAGGTTAAGCCATCACTCCATCTGACTCAGCTGTAACACAGCCAGGCCTGAAAATGACTTTGGCTGAATGCTGAAACCTTTCCTAAGTCAAAGAAAGGCTGCCGACTTAAGTCAACTGATTATTTGCCAAGTGTCTATATTTAGGACTGTCCCTGCAAGTGTTCAAAAGTTCACCATTTATCACTGCTTCAGAAAAAGTCAAATATATTCCAAGCAGAGGAATTCTGTTTCTCATCAGAGGGAAGTTTTCCTCTTTCCACCCATCCCACTGACTCCAGAAGAGCATACAAGGTTCACGAGGCAGAATATGCCTGTTTCTGTTGCACTCCAGATTCTAAGTCTCTACATACTTCCAGGAGTTACATGAGCATGATAGCGGCTGAAGAAACAATGCAGAGTTTTCTTGTTCCCTACCAACTCCTCTTTGATCAGGATTTTGTAACCTTGTACAAATGCAAGGAAGTATTTATTGAGAATAATCATTTTTATGCTGTGTAGCACAATGAGATTAACCATTAGGGAAAAGGTCACTACACCAAATGGTGTCTCACAGGCAAAGGCTTGTTTAGCAGCTAACTTGGTTGGCTAGCATCAGGGATTGCATGCAGCACCACTTCCACACACAAGACTAAATCAAAAACCAAAACTGTACCAATTACAAACAGACAAACACAATTACTGCTATCAAAATACAGCAAGATCAAAATTTCCCAAGTAGTACAAAACAGGTACACTGCAAAATTAAACTGTGCTCTAGACAGAATTTGTTTTTAAGGAGGCTTAAGATTAATTACAGCTAGAAGGAAATGTACAGAAGCAGGTTATGACTGTGCAAGATGGAACGGGGCCAGTGCATTAGGTCTATTAGGCTATTACACATTATTCAGTTACTGTCAAATGATTAAGTAAACAAGAAAGGAGAACTCTGACGTCCTCCAGACGTCGTCATTTTCTGAAATCTTCCTAATCTTCTTGCTGTCCTTACTGTGCCATGATCTATTTGGATCTTGTTAGAACAAGTGATATCATACCTACTGTTAAGGATCTGTCTAATGTTTTTAGAATAGACTCCCTTATTTGAAGAAAATACATATAACAGGAATGTTACAAAGTATTTTAAATCCTAAACCTGATCTCCCTCAGGACTCCAGGGTGGATTCCATCCTGCCCTGACTGCTCCAGTCCTGCCCTTCCCACAGCAAAATCCCACACCTATTCCACACCTTCCCAGCACAATCACAATCATATAGTCCAACAGAGCATGGTTAAAGCTGAGGTTTTACTATGCCTCTCTCTCAGAGGAACATAAGTCACAGATATATGTTCATGAGGGACTCATGAAAGTATCCTACCTATAACCCCAGTCTGTAATCCTGATATCACATTCAGTTTAGACGCACATCCCTAACCTACTGCAAAATCCTGCAGGCCTGTTTAGCTCATTAACCCTTCCGCCTACCCTCAGATCTAATACTCTGACTATCATCCCTGATGGTTTAATCACATAAATATTATTTGGTTTCAGCAGAAGTAACCTAGCAGCTTCCACAACCTTGCTGTGGAAATCCTTCCCCTCCTAGCCTGTGGCTCTGAATCTGCCCATACAGACCTCCCTCTTCCCACCCTCCTTGTTCCAACACATTCAAGAAATGCCTCAACAACATCGTGAAACCTTTTCAAATCCTTCTCTGCTTTGTCTGTTGTTTCCTATTCAATAATGAAACATTAAGTTTTATCTTCAGAAAACCTATAGCAAAGGAATGGAAAGAGTAGCCAGATTTCATTTTTCTCTGATATGTCCCCTATGCTTAAAGACATGTTTCCAAATCTCAGCAAGTTTCTGTTTTTTTCTAACTCTGACTCAAAACTGCCCTTTACTAAAATGCTAATGAATAGGTTGGGAAGCATAAAGCCAACTATTACCACCATACTACTACTTTGGATTTATCTGCTTCCTCCAGTATGCCCAACAGACTCTTACGATAGGAACTGAACCAATTTTTTAATTAGTATTTCCATAGAAATCATGGCCACACTTTAATAGTTGTGTGATACTCTAGTAAATACCCTACTACACTGAACTGAAATGCCTTTGGAATTTATTTGTGTGTAGAACAAAGTATAAAGTGTGTCAGCTACATATGCAATGATTCAACATCCCGAAAGTTAACCAGGATAGAATTTGACCTAATCATGGTCAATATGTGTGCTCCCCTTGTCACTGCACCAGAGACTGATGAAAAGCAAGGTATGTAGGTTACTGTTTTAAAATGCTATTTCTATCATCTCAAACCATGAAAATCCATGGGTGAAAAGCATTTCTAATTCTCTATTTCTGCCACACGTTTATTGTCTGTGTGGCTTTAGTGGAACTGCAAAAGGCTATTAAATTACCCAGCAATACTTTTCCTTACAATTACATGTTGCTTTTTAAAGTAATTTTACATATATTCATCCAATTCAGGTTTTATCTTGGTATACTTATATGCAGAAGCCTTCTCTCCTTCCTCTGGGAAACCTTTCCTTGCTAATAGACCTTATTTCCTGGAAATATTCTCTTTACTAAGCTACTGCAGACTGTTTTGCAAATACATATTTATATCTATGTACCTGAATGAATGATTCCTTTCTTTGCATTGCTTCTAGCAGCCTCACAGATCCAGACTGCTCTCATGTCTCAGTGCAACTTAATCAAGTTTCATGTTTAGTTCATTTTTTTTTCCTTGGATGTGAATTCTTCAACTAATTTTCTTAGGATTCCTTGAATTCTTTTCCCAGTTAAGAAATATTTTTGATTATGTAGTAGACATAAAAGAAGAAATTATTCCACCTGAAACTGTATCACGATGACAAAAAACAGCCCTTCAGCATTACTGCAACTGCTCATAACTATGCTTTGTTTGAAAATTTACCTCAGAATTACACTGGTACAATATTTATACTTTTTTTCCCTATTACTAATAAGCACTGACTCAGTAGTTGCTGCCGCATGATTTCTTCTGATGGATTTAAGTAATAAAAGGTTAATCAGCCATAATACTCTGATTCTGCAACCTTTTTAGGTGTACATACAACTTCTATATCTGAGTTTTCCAACCAGAGTCAATATCATTACTCATACTCTTTAATTCTTACATAGTGTAAGTGCCTTGCTAAGTGGAGTCAAGTCCCTTGTGTGCTGCTGGATGAATGCAAAGAAGATACATCAGAGGGTAAGACTTGATTCCTTGTCTAAATGTTTGAAAGCTTTTTTACTCCTCAGCTCAGAGATGTTCAGCAGTTTCTGGGAAGACAACTTCTGCTTCACTTTTGCAGTGTCTCTCACTTCTTGTAAAGCCAAAACTATTCCAACTAAATCAAATATTATTTTCAAAGTAACCACTGCATATCATTGATAAAAAACCTCCAGATAGGAAAATAAGAGGCAGTATGAATAAGCATGTAAGTGACTCAGCTTGTTTTTAAACTGCGGTCACATAAATCTACTCAAGTCATGCCATCATCACTGACTGTTCTTTGAACTTCTGTGCCTCAGAAACAAGTACAACATTCATTTTTCAGATCTATCAAAGCAGTGCCTTAAAAGCCTTTTTTACTATTCTCAAGGGCATCTCCCTGGTCAAGGGTGTGGCCCTCAGTTTGGAAAATATCCAGTCACACAGTCCAGTATTTCTTTGGGCACACGTGTCTGGGGCCATAATACCACATTTGTCCAGCGTGCTGCCCTGCCAGGTGTAACATTGGTCTAGCATTCTGGTCTCTTTTCTTGTATTAGCAATGGATTAAAAGAACTTCAATTTTTAGAGGGTTTGGGTTTTTTTTTCCCAAATATTGTTAACTGCTGAAGATGACATAGCATTTAGGAAGATTCCCCAGATAATTTCCTATTCTCTGCAGGAGGAGGACCATCTTTCAATTACTTGTTTGAAGCACTTTGCTGTAGTATGTGGTTATCTCAGTATTATCAGCACATTAAGCCTTTCTGGGGATCATTCTGTTCTCTGACTTCCCTGAAGCCAGCATACAAAGCATTAGGTTCTCCATTAGGTACAGACCTAAAGCCAGGGGAAAAGCACTCTCTGGCAGTCCTTGTTTCAGCATCTCTCACATGCAATTCTGTATTTTTTTTTTTTTTTTAATTCTTACAGCTTCTTTCTTGACAGATTCCCTTGATTTAGCGTCTCACAGTCATTCCACTTCACTCTAACAGTCTAAAGCACATAAGACTACTTGAAAAATACCCAACTTAAGTTAGGTATTACTTAAGCTTCCTCAGTACACAGTATTCCACATCAGAGAACTACCGACACAGTACTTTCAGAATGTTTAGCTCTCTGTTTAATTGACTTTAACATCTTGATAACCGCTCTGATAATCATTCTGAAGTTACACCACTGAAACCTTAAACTTTTGATTTGTTATCTCGAATAAATTACACAAAATTTTGTACTGACTGATCAGTCACTCTCCTCCAGTTGGATGGCTTGCTGACTGAAAGAGTCTAACTGCAAGAAATTAATAACATGATATAGTGGGAGAAAAGTGTTTCTGAAGTATGACATTTTTGTACAAAATTGTTTAAAGTTAAGTTCTTAAATAACTCAATAAGCATACAGAGAAGGACAAGCAAGTATCGGATACCTGGATCTTCCAAAATATTACTGAAGAATTTCCTATAGGCCAATAAAGAAACAAAATCACCAAAGAAAAAAGGGGTGACATCCTTTCACGACATATTACAAAATTAAAAGTTAAGGAAAAATGGGCAGGAACAAATGGTCATTTTTTCAATTAAGAAAAAATAACCATGAAGGGTTCTCCAAAAGAATATGTGCTGAGATGTGTTGTTTCTCATATCCATAAATAATAAATAATATCACTTCCAGTAGGATAGTAGGCAAATAATGAGGTGAAACAAGCTGCAGACAATAGTGGATTATTTAAGAGAGTCTATATAAATATATATATATAGATTTATATATATATATAAATCTATAGCTGGCTACAAGAACAGCAGAAAGGACTCCTTACATTGAGAGACTAGGGAATAAAACAGTAAATGGAAATGAGGGCCAAGAAGTGCAGACTAGGGAAAAGTAAGAAAACAACCCATCTTCATTTTTAACTGTATAAAGGTGCTGTACACTGTCAGATGAGCTTTAAAAAAGTATTACTAAGCAGCAAAAACATCATGCATTCACTTTACATGATATTCTGAAAGAACCAGAAAAATGCCTTCTGACAGTAAAACAGAGTAAGTAGGATAGAAAGACCCCTTAAGAAAATGGAAAAAAATGAGAGGTCATTGTACTACTGTCAGTTTTGTATGCTGCCATAACTTAAACCTGACAGGTGGTTCTAGGCTCCCCAGGTTTCAAAGGGTTAAATAAAATGTTCAGAGAAAGGGCACAAGGATGAGCAGACTGATAGAATTATGCTCATGCATGAAGAGGCAACAGCAAACTTTAGCTTGGAAATGTCTGAAAGAAGACAAGAAGGATATAGTAATACTTAACTAAAGAGAGAAAGTGAAATAAAAATATTCACTCAGGTAGAAGCATCATAGAATACACATCAAAATTGTCAGGCAGCTTAAAGCAAACAAAGAGGGATACTGTCACTGTTGAACAAAACACATGATAAAACTGTAAAATTCACTGTCTCAGGGATTTTGTTGAAGCCAAAGCATAAAAAAACCCAAGCACATGATGTAGCCAAATGTATGGAAGATGGTTCTAGCTGTGACTAACACGTTAGTTCAGCTATACATTTTGATCTAAGCTTTCAGCACCTGATCACCCTGTGTATTTTACTGTTTATAATCCCCAACTATACAAGCTAGAATGGTTTAGAAGGATTTTTGATCTCATCTAGTCTCACCTATTCTTACTTTATTACTATACTTACAAAAAAAATGAGAAAAACCTGCAGAAATGAGCCATAAATGTGAAAAAAAATCTCAGTATGTAATTTCAAAAATGTCATTTCTTATATCATGTATTGCCTTCTAAACTTTTGCCTCCTTGGTCTTACATAGATTACACATAACAACTTCAAAGATTGATAATGAAAATTACTGAGGGCGTTTTACAGTTGACAAGCTACGAAAGCAAAATCCATTGTTCTTTAGGAAGGAATAGTCTAGATGAGCCTGTATTATTAACAGATAATACACAGAGAATTCTCCTCTCCAACAATCAATACACATAAGGTATTGAAGGTACACAATACAAAGTCTTAGGAAAAAAAAACAAGTGCGTCCTTTGTGCAGCACAGTCTGAGGCTATAATTTGCTCCGTGCGGATAAATAGCCTTGATTAATGTTGAAGCTGGATCCAGACCCCAATGAATGACAAAGCACTTCCTGTAATAGGTGCCCCTGCATGGTCTGGAGTCACTGCTCCTTCTGGAGAAAATTTTCCTTTACTCATGCTGAGTAGCAATCGTGTAGTCAGCGCACTGTAATGTGTTTAACCTAACAAGAATACCTGTGGTGTGAAATACCAGCAGTGTGACACTGGCTTCACCAGGCCTCCCAGGTACAACTGCAGGCCTTTTATCTTCCACAGACAAGGCTGCAGCAGCACAACACACAGCAGCTCCTTCCTCCTTAGTCATTCACCCATTCCCCTGCACAGCTTCACCTTACATCACTGTCAAAACAAAGACTGCTCACTGTTTGGCCTCAACTCAGCCCATGGCTACCAGCTGAAACAATTCCCCACAAAAGGCCTGACCAAGCCGAAAGGAAAACACATCATCAGCTTTTCATGCTGCAGGATGCAAATCTTGAATTTCTCTGGGTTACCCTTTCCAGGCCACTGCAGTACAGAGTAAACTGGCAAATTGAAGACAACCTACAAGATTTACGGGTCTGTTCTGAACTGAACACACCACTGTTCATCCCCAGCCATGCTCAGCTGACATGCCCATACACAGAAACATCAGTCAGAAAGACACTGTCCTCCTACAATACCACTCCTGTAGAGGAGGCCTCCTCCAAAACATGTCTTTTTCTCCCACGATTCAGAAGGTACGAAATAATTCAGCATTTTGCTTGAAAACACACTTTACAGAAATATAAAGGGCTGTGCTCTTGTGGCGAGCTCAGTTGCTGTGCTCCCTGCCTCATCTACATGAAAGAAATAATACCATCTATTCCCCATTCTCCATGGGCCTCTGTAGATTCTGCTTTTCTAGACAACTCCTTTCTGATCATCAAAAGCTAATCAGAAAGATTAGTGCAATATTTGCTCTTATAGGTAAACAAATTGTTTTTACTGCTTGCCATTTACTAATGGGAAGCATTATCGTTGCATAATTAATGACTATCAAGTGAGACTATCTATGATGTACTCCAGCAGAAAGTTTGTCAAAACTGCCATCTCCATCTCAAATTTTGTAATGCGTGAAATGCTAATGTGAAAAATACATTAAGGATTTGTAACTGCACTGTGCAGTATCTTTTAAGAGGGCTTCCAAAGTTACAATTGCTTATATGAAAACATAAGGGAAATATTTTAAAAACTCCTAAAAATACATTGAAAAACAACTTAGTTGGCATGTGACCACAATGACACACTTCATGCTTATTTACCCTTAATATCTGCCAACACAGTTAAATATTAAGGAAGCCACCAAGGCATTCATTTCAAGGGATTAATCTCTTCTACAGTCCCCTAAAACATTACTTGATTCTCTGATTTCCAACAATGCCACGACGGGATAGTATAACAAATCATCTTTAACAAATCCTTTTAGATACAGAAACACATCTGTCAGAGAAAGAGCATCTCGGGTTTACGACTGCTCCCTCTCCAGAGATTCATAAGAGACCTCTGAAACTCAGAAGGCCCTACAAGTACCAAATACCCCAAAACACAGGATAAAACAAGCAGCCATGGGATAAACCCAGCCCTGTCACTATAACTAAACACATTTCTTAGAGCTGAGATAGCTAGTGGGCATGCAGGCTACGCGTGAAAAGGAAAAAGTGAGTAAAATGAGTTTTGCAGAGAAAATCAAAATGGAAAATCAGTTGGCCTAAGACCACCCGAGTCTTAAAAGCATCCTACTTTTGCAGTGCACACAAGAGGGAAAAGAGCACACACTGTCTGGGGTAGATTAGCAGTCACTGTAAACAAAATAAACACTCTGCAGCTTCAGCACAGCCCGACCACCAACCCTTTTGAGAATAGGATCTATAACTCTCTGCGATTCCAAACACAGTATTAAAGACCTACGGCAACTGAGACACAACTGTGATGCTGAACCTTGGTAATCTTTGCACATTGCTCAGTTATTTAATCCCCAGCTTACCCAAACTTATCCCTTACTGCTAGGGCCATTCAGACCACAAAAGTAATACTACTTCAGCGACTTCGTATATTATTCCCCTCCCTTCAACTATGCAACTTGATGCATCTTGAAGTCCTAGGGAAGGCGCAAATAACCCCCAAACGGGGGGCATGCTGACACCCCCCACAGCGCCGGTCAGACGGGGCTCGTGGGCTCCTCAAGCACAGCATTATTCAGCAGTAACCGGAGGGCAGCGAGGTGCGCGAAGAACGCGCAGCCCCCGAACACTCCGCAGCCCCAGCCCTGCGCAGGTACCAGCCCATCCTCAGCCCGCCGCCCGCCCGGCAGAGCGCAGGGAAGTTCCGGAGAGCCGCACCCGGGGCTGGGGGGGCGACCCCGACGGCCGCGGGCACCGCCGAGTCGGGCGAAGTCCCGCTGCCCCCGCCGTGACTCACCAGCCGGGACTGGGCGCGCTGCAGGAACTCCTCCATGGCTCCGCCGGGCAGCCTCTGTTTCAGCTGAGACAATC
>JAODKT010001744.1:30342052-30365594 GCA_027576195.1 Cossypha heuglini
GGCCCGCGCCCCGCCGTGCTGCGGAGCGCCCGCCCCGCCCCGCCCCGCCCTGTTGACGTCAGCCCGTGCCGCAGGGGCCGCGCGGACCGCGGCGGGACGGGGCACGGGGGATGCGGGATGCGGGATGCGCTATGTGGGATGTGTTCCCGGGCGCCGGGCCCTGGGAAGCGGCGGCGTGCCCTCTGACAAGAACTCCTGACCCAAGGACAGGGCGCGCCGAGACCCGCCCGACGCAGGGGCTCAAAGCAACAGGCAGCTGCTCGCGGCTGTTGGGTTGAGGGTTGCTCGGTTCCCCATTTCACGTTTGGTAGGCCTCAGCAGTGGAAGGCTCCAGGGCACTGGGGTCAGGCGCAGTGACCGTTTCGGGGTCCCCTTCCCGTGGTGGCAAAAGGTCTGGAGGGAACCAAGCAGAGGGTTCAAATTGCAAGAGGTTAGATTAGATGTTAGGAAAAAAGACTCTTCTGAGGGTTGTGAGGGATGTGAGGATGACAGCCCAGGGATGTTGTGGATGCTCCATCGCTGCAGGGGTTCGAGACCAGTTTGGATGGAGCTCTGAGCAATCTGGTTTAGTGGAAGGTTCCCTGTCCACTGCAGGAGAGTTGGAACTATCTGTCCTTTAATGTTCCTTCCAACTCAAACCATCTATGATTTTATGACTCTGTATTTCACAGTCAAGCCTCAGTAAACTCTGCCCTGTACTTCAAACGTAGGATCCTTTCTAAATATTGTGCCCACAGTCACATATTTTATATACATTCAATTGAACAGCTCACAAAGGAGCATCCTAGGCTAGAGTTCACTTTGTAGAGAAATAGAGAAATGTCAAAGAGCTGGAGTCCAGGACTATAGAAGTCAATGGGAGGTTCATGCAATGAGTGTAAAGTAGACCAGAAAATAAACTGTAGGGTTTGTAGCATCTCCAGTGCTCTCACACCACTAGTATTCATCAGTGTGGGTTTTTTCCCCACTCGAAATAACTAACCTGGATAGTGCAGTTGTATTATTCCAATAGAGTTTTGCCTCACTGAGTAGTCAGTGCTGACTAATTATCAATAAATTCAGTGCTATGAGATCTGGGATTTTTCTCTCTTGTGTATTTTTTTGCAGCTCATTTAAGATATTACTGTAAGAGCTAAAAGCTCTTGCTTCCTTATTAACAAACTTTTTCTTATGATTGTAATTTACTGTCATTTGATTTGTAAATTCTTCCATGATATTTTGCAGATCCTATTACTGTGTTTCCTGCCATAATCAATCTGCTCTGCCTAGTCATATGTTCCAGTTGGAAATTGTTCTGGGGAACAGAAAAAATAAATCTTGATCTGTATCATAACCATCTAAAACTGGAAGGTAAATCTTCATTGAAATACTTGAGTAGACAAATTACATGAAGCAAAGTACTCTAAATGACAGTGTTCTACAGGAAGAAGATAATTCTATTTCATTTACTGGAACATTTCTTCTTCTGAAATGCATTTGTGTGTTTGCACATTAATTTGTTTCAGAGCTCTATCTGAATTTTGGTTTTCTGGTTATTCTGTAGAAAAGTAGGTCTCGTGAAAGATTACAGGTTTTGCGCAACATACTGTCATACTTGTAACTTGAAATTGAAGTATTACAATACAGAAATTGCTGTGTAACTTAGGATGCAGAGTTGAGGTCGACTAGGAATGTATTGCCGAGTAAGAAAACAATATGCCCTGAAAAAAAAAAAAAAAAAAAAGGTAAAGTAAAGTATGTATTTCACTTTGGTAATGTCTGCAAAACAAAACTAAAAGGTCCAGCTTGCCACATGAGCTAAACTGAAGCTTGGGAAATTGATGCTTTAAAAGGTCATTTTTGATGTATAGGTATTAAAATAAAAAACCAAACAAACAAAAACACCAGAACAGCAAATAGTTCTTATTCCTCATACCAAAAAGCACACTAACTCTCATACACTGTAAATAAAATGTGTTGACTAATTACTTCTTTGTACATCCACTGAATAGATCTGTGCATGTAAATATACCTCTACATTGCTGTATTCAAGTAGCATCCTTCACTGATTCTAGAATAACCATGCAGATACTTTGCAGTCCCCATGTTGGATTTCCAGAGATGGCCTCAGTACAGCTGCACTGAAAACAAAACAGAGTGCACCTGAGCTCCCTGAAAACATTAGAACTAGATAGCTTTTGAGACTGCTTTTTAAGTAACTTTTTTGCCTCCATAATTATTGTATGAGTTACATAATGAATAATTAATTATTCATATCCTATTGTGCAAAACCATGGACAGAGTACCAATCTTTGTATCTGCTTAATATTTAATAGGAATTCCTAAGCTTTATTCTTCTCTTTTCTACCCCACTTGTAGCCACTAATTTACTTCCACTTTACTGAAGCGTAGAGATGAATCAGGGCTCAGATTATTTTTTTTAACCTTCTTCCTAAAGTAGCTAAAACCAGCTCACAGTCATCCAGAGGCTCTTGCTAAGATGTGTTCTTCATTTGACGTGTGTAACTTGCTTCTTTATAAAATCTGTGGGAATCATGTAAGTGTCCCAAAATGAGAATTTGCTCAATATCTCATTCATAGAATCAAATTATTGAAAAATAGACTTGCTGAGCAATACTGGGTTTTGACTTGTTCATAAGCACATTTGCAATACATCTTGTCACACTGAAGGGATTTAGGCTGTGAATTGGGAGTTCTGTTTTGTATGTCTCTGTTGTTTTGGAAATGTAAATACGAGTAACGTCATATTTCACAGAGTATGGTTTGGAAGTGCATGCTTCTCTGTTCACATGGCAAAGTTCATTTTTTAATTTCAGCCATTATTCAGGCATATGTAAATATATTATTGCTGCGTCTTTTTCTACATCCTAAAAGCCCCAGTAACTCTAGTAATGATGAGCAATGTCTTGCACTTCATGTTCTTCTAAAACTCCTCCTATTTTCACTGTGGTCATCCAGGGAAAAGTAATTTGCTTGATATACAACCTATCCTAGTAAAACCTTACATCCTCATACATACTGTGTGCTACCAAATAATACCAACTTTTGTGATATTCCATTGTTTCTGTGGTTCGTATCCATTTTATTTATTTTCCAGGCATACAGTTCAGATCATTCTATTCCATATAATGGAGAAGTAAAACTCAGAACTGAAGTCTGTAACTTTTTTTTATGGTTTAGCAAGAAAATAGAAGAGCTGTCATGATGCAGGTATCCAGCTGTCTAGCATTTCTTTCAAAATGGTGGTTTTTTATGATAAACACTTCAATAATGTATTAATAATAATTTTCATGTTAAATAAGACTGAGATTCCCATTGCAAGACTTTTTATACTACCACAATAAGAATAAATAGTTCCTCCCCATGGGATGAGAATGTAACATAATCATTTTAATAATAGCACAAAAGAAGTTCAAGCTCTCAGCTCTTGTAAGAGGATATTATTTAAAAATTTGAAAGGAAAAAGATTATTTCACAAATTACTGAAAGAATAGCTCTCCAGACAGCCACGCAAAGAAACAAAAAAGAACAAAGCTGTGCGTAGCAGCAGTAGGCTGACATTCATTTGCATTTGCACTCAAGTCATTTTACTATCAGAGTGTCTGTGATTTCCATGTACACCTATGAAAGCTACTGCCTTTTTCTGAAAGTGTTTTACCAACAGGTCAAGTCCTTAGAATCACCTGTTATCCAGCCTTTGGTATCAAGTGTTTTAATTCCTGTGGCTAGTATTTCGATGGTTTTTCATGTTTCAGTGAAACATGGACTCTGGTGCCAGGATCATAGAATTGTTTAGTTTCAAAAGACCTCTAACATCATCAAGTCCACCCATTAATCCAGCACCAGTGTCCACCACTGAACAGTGTCCCTAAGTGCCACATTGACTAGTCTTTTCTCCAGCTTAAACAACCGCAGCTCCCTCAGCCACTCACAGGGCTTGCGCTCCAGGCTCTTCATCTTCTCTGGGTGCTCTCCAGCCCCTCAGTGTCTGTCCTGTAGTGAGTGAGGACACAGAATTTGAGGTGAGACTCTGTATTTGAGGTGAGCCTCAGAGTACAGGGACTACCCTTTGCTCCCTTTGCTAGTCCTGCTGGCCACACTGTTGCTGATATGGGCCAGGATGTCATCGGCATTCTTGGTTACCTGGGCACGGCTGGCTCATGTTCAGCTGCTGTCAGTGTCTGATCTTTTCCTGCTGGGCACCTTTCCAGACACTCTGCCCCCAGCCTGTAGCACTATTGCATGGTGTTCTGGTGACCCAAGGACAGGACACAGGCACTGGCACTTCGCCTTTACAAGCCTCATACCACCGGCCTTGACCCATCAATCCAGTCCACCCAGATCATTCTGTAGAGCCTTCCTGGCCTCAGCAGATCAACACTCACACCGAGCTTGGTGTCATCTGCAAATGACTGAGGGGACACTCAGTCAACCTGTCACCCAGATCATTGATAAAGATATTAAATGGAACTGGCCCCACTAGTAAGCCCTGGGGAACACTACTTTCGACTGGTTGCCAGTCACCCTATTAAGACAGACACAAAGAAACCATTTCAAATATCAGAAGACTCTTCTCCAAACATGAAAACTGTCTATCAACAATGCATAAAATCTCTATTCTGTCAAGGCCTCCTATCTTTCTTTAGTGAAAGTGAGCATAAAAATGGAGGCAATGAACTCACTGTCCCTTTTGGACTTTTGGTTTGCCCAATGTACTACCATGTACTATTAAGAAACTTTGTTTTCCAAGGGATTACTATTACTAATTCGATTATTTCATTCCTAGCCATAAATTTCAAGATGAAACTTTATAATATGCCCTATTTCTTTTGTGGAATATTAGGTGTGGGAAAATGAAATTGCCACTGCTTTTTTTGAGGGGCAAAGGAAGAGAAAGAAGCCATGCCTGACTAGGAAATGACTTCTAAAGGTCTGATACATATATCTGTTGAGGTTTTCAAAGACCAAATGCATTAACCATATTTTAGTTGTGAATAGCACATAATTCCTGTATTACAATAATTGTCTGTTCTGTTCCTCCTTGCAAAACTGAGTAAGATACCAAAGAGTGTATTTTTGAGCCAAGGCTAGCTACTAATTCAAAGCCAAAAAGCAATACTGAATCAATACCTAATGTACTTGGAGTTATCCCAAACAATGAGTGATTGAATGGCTTTCTGTGTGGGTACGTATAGGCTGAAAGTGGACAATAGAACTGCTGGTTCAGTCCACTCCCAAACTACAACTGTACTAAATAAGCATAAAATTAAGTGTGAGAAGCCAGAACCCAGATTCATTTCCCAGCAGCAATAGGTCCATGGAGACCGAGTTCCCAGGTTGTTCATCAACACAGCTGTGTTCTAAGACAGGTAGAAGTTAACCTACTGTGCTACTGCCTCTTTCTCACCATGTGTGCTGATAATTTAGGCAAATTGCGTGTGCCATGTGAATACATCCCCAACTGTACAAATTATCCATCTACTAAATGACAGTGTATGTTATGCCATTTGCACTGCCTCAGTACAGGCTACTTGAAGTTAGTCCCAGGTCAAGGAAGTAATTCTGATAGATAGCTCAGTTTAAGCTATTACCAGATCTCCTGTAAACTTACCCCTCACTTGGAAGTAATTGAAGGAAATTTATTCCTATTATATTGCCATATACTAGTAGTATTTAAGCTAGGCAGAAAGTATGTTTCCAAGGGATGGCAGCTGCTGTCAAAGTAGGAGGTAAGGGCTTAAGATATTTGACTTAAATGATTAACACCATTTGCTTCCCATGTACATGGATCAAAGTCCTCAAAGAAATCAAAGAAGTTGGGTCACGGGTCAAAGAAGTTTTAGGCTGCAGCGAGCACAAGGCATTTTCAAGTTAACTATAAGAAAATTAGAGTAAACAGTACATAAAACTTCTGCTTTATAGATTACCTCTGATCAACTGCATATAGTATATTTATTTTTTTTCGCATTTGGAGATGTTTAGAGGAAGTTCATAGGGGAAAATTCTTACAACTATTAGTTTGAATACAGGTGAAAAGGAAATAACAGTGAACTCCAGATTTCAAATTATAGAAAATAACATGAAGAGAATGTTGGCTCTGTGGTAATAATTGTGAAATATATTATGCTGAATTATATAGTGATTACTATTTGAAAATTGAAAAGTAATGTAACAATTTCTCATTTTGCAAGTTGGCCAGAATAAGCAAGTGCTCATCATAGACCAGCTAAAAGTAATTTTTTAAGGTAGAAATTACTTAATTGAGTATCATATTATAATTGTTTCAACATGTCCTCTAATTCCATAGACAAGTAACATAGCTAACTACAGTTACATTCCTAAAAAAAATACCATGTTATTACATTGAATACAGTTCTTACCCTGACCTTTAAAATTCATACGTACTCAACAAATTCATAGGATTTTGCAGACAGTTTACTGAATGTTTAGTAGGCACACAGATAAAGAAATAAGGCTTGTGAGCAGTCAATTTCTTTATCCTGCCCACAACAGTGGGATTGGAACATGATGATCTTTAAGGCTCCTTCCAACACAGGCCATTCTTTGCTTCTATGATACTATGAAAGTCCTAAATGCAAGTAAAAGTATTCTATGTGATTAATAAAGAACAATAAAGAGCATTCCATCATCAACATCCCCATGCTTTAAGTGGAGAAGGATATTTATGGATATTACCATTAAAGTATTTTTATTTTATTTTTTCTTTGAAAGAAAAAATGTTCTTTTAATGACACATAAATGCAATAGTAAAATTACAAAACTGATAGTGATCTGAAGGTGCAAGTGAGAAGAGTTCATGTGTAGGTAATGTTGGTTTGGACAAAAAAACAGATTATGGCAGAAGAGCATAGAACTCAGAACACACAGTCGTTCATTTAAGTCTGAATTATGATTGCTGATTCCATATATCTGTCCTAGTTTTGGCCAGGACCCAGAGGTTTTTCTATACCATCCCATGCTTTTGCTTGCTCAGTCAGTAGATCACAAGACTCTTAATCCCAGGTTTGTGGGTTGGAGCCCCACATTAGGCAGCACTGTCATGGTCAGGAATGGTACTCCCTAATCCAGGGCCCACACAAAGGCTGTCCAAAGCCAAATGCCATTCTCTCCCTCCCCCTTTTCCTCTCCCTTCCCACGGGAGGAAGGCATGAGGCAGGATGGAGTTGAGAATTGGAGGCACAAATGGTGAATATCATGGCTTGATATAAGAATGATTTACTGAAAACAGCAATGAAGTAAGAACAGCAACAATATTAATGACAAAAATATATTACTTTTGCATGGAAATCAACAAAAACTACAGTTTTTGAGTATTTTCTGTTATTTGTGGTTTATGTTTTTGTGGATTATTTTAAACCAATGGGATTAATGCCAGTGACTTGGCATTTATTTTCTGCTTCAATAATAGTATGTCTTGTATTCAAGACTTTGGCTTTTCAACTAAGAATTCATACTGTAAAGATTAGAGGCTTGGCCATTAATGATCATTAGTGTCACCACTGGAAAAATTCATGTTGGCCTTATTTATTAAGGGAATCAAAATATGCTATTATGTTCCTAATTACGATATTTATTCAAAATCCCCTACTTACCCACAGCACAAATACAGTGCAGACAGCTGTTGTAGAAGCTTCCCTATGCAGCTCGGGAAATGAGGTTTTCTTTCAAATAAGAACTGTTCTATTCTCATAAAGAAAGAGTAGAATAAATGTTGGTCTTTGCACTGTGAGGTAAACACTGATATTGGATGCATAAAGTTGTGGTAAGGATAAGAGCTGCTGAGCAGAGAAGTGTCTAAGAGAAGATCATAAAATGTTCTGTTCAAGCTTCTCCTCCTGGGCAAGTGTATAATTACAAAAAATTAAAGATTAAAAACAGTCAAACAAGCAAAGAAATTTTATCACTTTTAATGTAAATTGTACACAAGGAAAAATAAAGAGATTTTAGAATACGAAAGCGTATGTTATTTTTTTCTGTCCTTTAGAAGATAAAGAACACTAATATCAGAATCTACAAACAGATGTGGTACCAAAAAGACATCCCCTGAGAGCTGAAAGAAAACCCTTGCTTTACTGTAAGCAGCACAGTGGCAGAAGCAGAAAAATGCCAACTGTAGAACTAGGGTTGTCACCAAAAACATCAAGAAACTAATATGAATGTATGAAAATTATTTTAAGAGCATGTATTTAGAATATTTTTTAAAATCTTTACGTTAGTTCAGTGTCTATTGACTGTGTGCTTTTTGCTGAAGTATGAGTCGTGTGCTTATTAAGTCAATATTATTGATTTCAAACATTGTTAAGCAGAGACCACCAATACAGCTAAAAAGATCACATTCTGCTCTCCTTATATGAAGCCCACCTTTCCAAAACTACGAATCATATTTTTCAGCAACTACAACCTAATACAGATTATCAGCATTGTCTGCTCCTTTTGTTTTTAGGAAATACAATTTGAATATGCTTTTTCTAATCCAATTCGAGGAAAAAAAAAAAAAGCAAACAAGTAAACAAACAAACAAAACGTTAAAAGACATCATTAACATCCTGATAAGCAATCTATTTTATTGTCTCTTTTAAATGATTAATTATGTATGTATCACAAATCCCTTAAAAAATATAAAACATTGTTTAGGCCACTTTCCTGCGGGGAATTTATAGTTGCGAACTGATGTACAGTCAGTGATATTTTCTGATTAATAGAATACATTTTGTTAGCAATATTGGTCTATTCTTTTGTGTGAGTTCTCCTCTGGATTATGTCTCTGTTTGGATGTTTATTTGCTTCAAGAAAGAGGGGAGACAGTCCAGGATGCTCTAATGACACAACATCTCCCAGTCTAAGCCATAAAATCAGATATGAGTAAAATACTTTGGTTATTGAAAATAGAGAATAATATTTGTATCCTCTATTAAGAAACAGAGGATAAGGAAGCAAAATTTAATTAGTGAGTCAGTACAAATCTCTGGTGGGATAAGATTGCCCTATTCTTTTTTTTGGAAGTAAGAAAAGAGAGGTTAAGGGGATTATGAAGGAGTAAAACAGTACTTAAAATCCTCTAAACCTTCACTCCTAGTGTGTATAATAAAAATAGACCGAAAGTTCAGATTAGAAGTTGTTCCCTTCTCATCTGCTAACTGCATATAAGCAGTGACTTCATAGTCACAAGATAGTTGCAATCCTAAGGTTAACATGCAACACAGTTAAATATATACCTCAATAGCTTTTCTGAATGCCGAGTTCAGTCTATTTTACTCTGTGTGCAATTCCATTCACTTCAGTAAGAAGTATTTACAGCCTGGAGAAAACTGTAAAAGGCATGTAAACTGAATTTTAAAAAATGTCAATAATTACAGTAGGATGTGAAGCCAACACTGAGCCTAAAAAGAATCTTGGTGGCAAATTGCACTGTTGTAGAATAAACAACCACTAAGAGTGACATGTATGGGAGGAATAGCCTAATCAGTGTATTAGGATGTCAGAACTAATAAATATTTGAATTAAGAAGCATAAGCAGAATAAACACATATACTTTTATCATGACCCCCTGAATATGATAATATTTATGCTTCTGCATTGATACCCCTTTTACTCTAAGAAGGCAAAATTGCATTTTATATTACGTTTCTTTCCTGCCCTGAATGAGTTTTGTTCTATCACATGGAGTGAAGTAATTCACCAAGAGAAAATGGCAATGCTTCCTCAACAATGATTATCTTCTTGTTGTTGTTGTTGTTTTTTTAATAAAAGATTAATGACTGTATCTCTAACAGTCATAAACATGTTCTCCCCCCAAACTACTATGGGTAAGATTTCCTTCTTCTTATCTATCTTCATTTTCTCTTCCACCCTAAAAATTGTCTAATCCACAAGAATTGCATTTCTACAGAGCAATGAGGAAGCGAATACAAGACTAACCAAATGCTCTTTTTTAACTGAGTTCAAAGGTACTGTAGTGCTTCATGACAGCCAGAGTTCCCATTCTTGAAATTAAACTATAACTTGGTATTGGGTATTTTATCTTCCTAATGTGTCTCAAAATTTAGTTATACATGCTGATTTCCTTTGTTAGCATTATTCTATCTTCTCATGTTTATGGGCTTATATGTGCATGACACTATGAAGAGAGTGCTGGAAACTGCCTCCTTTATACTTATAGTGATTATAGGTCTTGATAAGAAGTTCCTTTGGGATCCTTTCCTTTGGTAGTACTTAGCTAATCTAATTGTACATTGCAACATCCACTTCTTAAGGAGCTCATATTTATCCAGAACATGTGAAATTGCTGAGGAGGAAAGATATTTGAACTGTGTTATTACAGGCAGAAAAATGGGATTTTGTTTTACAGCCCAAAGCTTCTGTAAGCAGAACCAGAGAAAGGTACTTGGAAGACAGCATGCAGGCACCCTCCTGCCTCTCATTGCACAGAGTCCAGAAGCTTCCTCTGGTAACTGTTTGTAATCAGACTGAAAGTAAACGAAGTCCAACTGATCATTTTATGAGGGCAAAACTTCTTTGAGGCTGCTCAACTTTGCACTAATCTCAGCAACTGTTTTTCTGAGGACCATTTACTGAATTAGTATTATTTGCTTCAAATAGGACAGAGTATAGAAGAAAGAATAAACTATTGATTTTAATAGCAAATTCTCAAGATACCCAGGAATTATTTGCTTGGTGGAAAAATGACCTATCTAATATTCCAGCTAGACTGTACTTGTCCTCTAGCTCTCCTTCAGATAGAAAAGTCCAAGGTAGGGATGAAGGATAAGAGGCTAGGGGATCTGTCTATATAGAATTGTTTTCTACCTTGGAGAGCCAATTAAACATAAAGTGCCTTGGGCTTTTAGGTGTCTTCAGAATGCCAAAGCTAATGTCTCATTTCCTATCTTAATTTATTTCCTTAATATTCAATAAAAATATTTTAGTTTACATAGAACAGGTGTTGTTTCTGTAAATGGTAGCTGCTTGGAAATTATTCTGATTTAACTGACAGTAACAGATTTTTAACATTTGGCAATTTGTCCTTCTTGCTAGTATCATAGATAACAGTGGTCACCAAAAAAAGAAAAAATTATCTGGCTGGTGTTACCCTTTTTTCCCCTACCTGCACTAAGCTCTGACAAAAGGTTATCTCATTTCCTTCCATTTACTGTAATACATGAGTACCTTTACTGTCTCAAACCCTTTGTAAGGCTCAGATTTCACAAGCACACAAACACTAACATTTATCTAAGTCTATTGAATACATGTGTTAGGTCGAGCACATCTTTTTAAGTTATTTGAACAAGGACCTCGATTCCCAGTATTGTGTACTGAAGTGACCCTTCTCCTTTTATTTAAAAATAGTCATAAAATCTGGGAAATTATGTCAAAACATCCAGCTAATGTGTTTTTCTCTTCCTTTTGATATAATAAAATAACAGTAATAGCACCAATAATTATCACTTCCACTACATAAAAATTGTACCATAATTACCTAAGTTTGGCATGCCATTCGACTGTAATTCTCCTTCCTTTCAAATACAAGAAAAACATCAGTGTTGGTATTTTTGAATGATCCATGCCATATTCATCTTTCTGTCTCAAGATTTCCAAAAGTAGAAGCAACAATGCCATACGCAATGGAAGTCCATGTAAAATTCATGAGAAGCATATTTGTCTCAGAAATATGTCAAGTGATAACAATGAAATAATTTTTCAGTGGATGAATTAGGGATAGTAGTCTGAAGGACTCCTTATCTTTCCAGCTGAAGGACATGCTTCTTGTCTATATCTTCCCGTTCTAGTGGCACAAAACATCTTAAACCTTAGAGATATACAGGCAGTTTCATGGGATTCTGCTCTGACCACCAGTGGATTAATTAACAATAGTGATGAAAGTTAATTTCTGCTTCAAGGCTTAAAAGAGGGGCTAAGATTTTCATTGAAATATTAAAATAAATGTTCTCCCTATTAATTGTAACTTTCAGAATGAGTTAGCATTGACTTTGTTGAAAGTCTCATCTAGTAACCTGTCATAGAAGACAATCAATTCCTCTGTTTGACTCCCAGCAACTGTACTCTGATTGGATTGGCTCTGAATTAAATTAATTTCTCTAATAGAGTTTTGGTGAATTATCTCCTCCTGTCCTTATCTTAACCCAAAACACTTTTATTTTATTTTCTCTCCCTCTGCCCAGCTGAGGAGGGAAGGGATAGAACATCTGTGGCAACCAACCAGCCATGGTCAAGCCACTGCCCAGCCATAAGCATTGACATTATAAGAAATTACCTGCCCAAATTATTTAAACCACATTGACAATTCTACAATCAAAACACGTTTCTTCTTATGTACTTAATTCTATCTGTATTTTGATAGCAGGACATGAGAGGAGGAAAAAAATTAAAAGTTATTTCTACTCATCTCATAGACACACACAGAAAAAAAATGGAGAAGTACAACCTGCTTAAGTCTTGCAAACTTTACTAAATTTTTACAACCAGAGCTTAGGCTGTCAATTCCTCTGTGTTTAAAGCTAACCAAATTACAAAATGAAAACATGAAAAATCTCTTCTCTGAACCTGTTAAAATCCCATCGTAAGTATGGAATATTTCCAGTATGTATGCAAGTGCTGTTCATACATAATGGATATTGCTTTTGGAGACATGCAGACACTGATTGCTTTGAGCAGAAAAGAACAGCAGAAAGTTCTGCTCTGAAGTCTATAGCTTTTATGTAGCACATACATGGGCAGATATATAGCGGGTACAATAAGATTTTTTTAAGGTCCTGGAAAACATCAGCGTAGTTCAGTGAGCCAGCCAAAAATAATAGTAATGCTCTAATTGGAAAAATAGAACAGTTTGTTCTCAGAGCTATTTCATGCAGGATGTTCAGGAAAGGAGACAGTCTAGCATTATTCTACTAACCTGATTCATGTTCTTAATGTCCTATTGCCTTCAAAATGTTAACAGCCTGAAAGGTGGAGGAATGTTTGGAAATGATGTTGAGAAAGGAGGATAGTATGTGTGTATACTTGAGACAAAGGGAGAAAAGTTCAAAGCTAAGACTAGATGAAGCCTAGTCCAGTAGACTTCTAGAATTCCAAAAGATTCTAGAATTCCAAAATGGCTATAAACTACAGCAACCATGTTTTCACACCAGGAAGTATGTAATCTTATACTCCTAGTAAGCTAAAAATCAGTGAATGTAACAGTTACTTTTTTAACTGGGATTCAGGGATGGTACAGCTCTTTCCCAGCTCAGCAGTAAAATATATATCTATATAAACAGATCAATACCAGGAATTTATTATTTTCTTAATGCATTCTATGAGCTATGGGTTTATGTGAGAAAGAGAAACTGTTCTTACACATTTGTGTTAGCCTCCAACTGCTACAGTACTCCAACTCTGAAAACACAAAGTCCTGGAATGATGCCATATGCACATATTGTCATGCAGCCCAAATAGGTGCCCTTTGCACAGAAATTACCTTATCAAGTTTCGTCATAGACTTCATGTTCAACTTATTAAACATCTAAATCTTCCACAAGTACCCAGTCTCAAATATAGCTAGAAGCAGGGCATTTTCATGTTAATTGTGCCAAATTTAGGAAATTCCTACTTTGCTACATGCTGCTATTTAACAATCATAGCTTTCCAGAGGTAGAACCTCACAGTACTTTGCCAAGTGGAGAAGGGTCTGTGTATTGAAAACAGTCTTACAATAAAAAACTATCATACAGGCCTGCTTGTACCAACAAGAGGAATCTGCAATAACATCTTGATGAAGTATTTACCTATGAAAATACACTTGCATTTGTTGTATATAGCCATATATAGTAAATAGATACAGCTGCACAGTTTGCTGGTCTGATTTTTTGGTAACATTCATTCCCTTAATGTTAAAGGTAAATTGTATCACTTACAAGCTAGAGCGCTAATTTCTTCCAGCAAATTTTAAAAAATCTGTTTCATCCTTCAAGCATTTCCCAAAATTAAGAACTTTTTTAAAATCCCAAGCTTCCTGTTTCTTCAAAACATTATTTGGGTGTAATAATGTATTTTCTGGGAGCTGCAGTTTTGCTTTATAATGCTGTCCTTTCTTCTCACTGCAACTGGTATTCTGTCTGCTGAACTCTTTGCAGTCCTCTTACATTTGTACAGAAACAGACAGATATTTTTTCGTTAATTGGCATATTAAAAATTCATGGTGCACTAGGATGTTTAATATTTAAACATTATGTTTTGTGTTTTCTGTTGCCATTTTTTTCCCTGAAAAAAAATAAACAAGTATCATAGAGAATGCTGTCCTTTTCCAGACAATTAAAGATCTTATTTTGAGTTAGCATTCAGGATAGATAACATCATTACCCCAACATCAGTAAATATTTTTTAAAAGTTTAAGATCACATGACATTTTGATTTCCAAGACAGCCAGCATTGATAAATACTGTAAATCAATCTGTTTTTTCACTTTTTCATTTCTTCTGAGGACTGCTATGGACATATAAGAAGGATTACCAATCAACTACCTGAAGGGAGCCTTTATTACCTGAAGGGAGCCTACAAGAAATCCGGAGAGGGACTCTTTACAAGAGCATGCAGTGATTGGACAAAGGGCAATGGCTTCAAACTGAAACACAGCAGATTAGATTAGATTACATATTAAGAAAGTCTTACTTACTGTGAGAGGGGTGAGGCATTGGCACAGGTTGCCCAGAAAAGTTGTGGATGCCCCATCCCTGAAAGTGTTCAAGGGGAGTTCTGAGCAACCTGGTTTAAAGAAGGCTGTCCCTGCTCATGGCAGTTTGGGTTGGAAGGAGATATCTTTAAGATCCCTTCCAACCCAAGCCATTCTATGGTGCTATGACATGCACCATTACCATTAGACTTGAAACTATTTTATCAGGGAATTTTCCATTTCCTAGTTAATCTGTTAAATACTTTCCACCCAAAGCTTTGAGTCTATAAAGCACTAAATTCACTGGTGAGGCAGCTAAATACAAAGTCAAGATTTCAATCTCCCTGCTTTAAAGCAAAAAAAACAATATGTCACAATTTAAACTGAGAAAGACCAGTGTTTAAAGCAGAACATGAAGAGCCTGGGACGCTTGCACTGAATATTCTTCTCACCCCAGGCTACTACTCTGTTTTTACACAAATCAGCTGCAGCCCACTGACTTTCATGGATCAATTTAACACTATGTTCTCCTACCTGCGCACAAATCAAAAAATACAATTAAAAAAAAAATCATGTTACATTACTGCTCAACTTCCTAGGGATCTATGCAAGCACTGAGAAAAGTGCCTATAAAGCTGTTTCCTTCAAATATAAACTGCCAAGATGGAGCAATGAGATCTTAGAACAGGCCAAGACCCATAAATGTTGAATTCTTTTGTGTTAATTCACCTGTGTCCCACCCAGTCCAGCAAACAGTCTAAAGAACTTTCTGTGCTCCTTAGGTTTTTCCACTTAGTTGGGATTAAAGCCATAGGATGAAGTTTACCAACTCACGTTCTGTTTTTCACAGAAGGGGTGACTGGGCTTTGGCGTGGGCTGCCCAGGGAATTGATGGAGTCAATGTCCCTGGAGGTGTTTAAGAAAAGTCTGGATGTGGCACTCACTGTCATGATCTAGTTAAAATGTGGTGTTTTATCATAGGTTGGACTCGATGATCTCAAATGTCTTTTCCAGTCTAATTCATTCTGTGATTCTTTATTACTCCAGAGGATGAGTCAGATGACCCAACTGACAGCTCTTTAGTTCTCAAAGAGGTCCTGCTTTCTTTTGGCTGACCAGTCTTGCTTTGAACTCCCTTTTGCACTCACCTTTCTAAGCACCAGAAGTTCTTATTGGGGCTTTTCATTGAACCATATGAAGGCATAATTCCGCCTCTTCATGACTAAATTTAAAAAAAAAATAAAAGGTAAAAAAGTTTTGATGTTGGGCTTTACTCTGGCTATTTCTCCACAGAAAGCCCTTTTTCATTTCAAATCCGTGAACCTTCTCCAAAAATGACAGTTTCGAGCTGGGAATAGCTTTTGTTGCCACAAGCAACAATAAGCTACGCAAGCAAAACCTGTTTATTTAAAATCAAAATAGCCAGGATATATAATGCCAATCAGTAGTCCAGTGACTTGTAAAGGTATTTTATTTGCAGATATTATCTTAAGCAACTATTTGAAGGTTTGTAGTACCAGAAGAACTATTAGGCAGCTGAAGAGGCATTACATTCTGGACTCTCCCTTTTCCAGAGAACTAAAGTTTTTTTCTGATTCATAACTGATTGCTAATAAATACTATCTATTTTACTTAGTTTGGGGTCTTTTAAAGCAAAAAAAATAATAATCTGTAAAACTTCTTTTCTGAAGTTGGAAGAAAAATCCTGAAATAGAGATCAAAAATTTTGTTCTAAGAAGAGTCTGGCAGGAGTGCTGTACAGAAACCAAGCAGTTGGTTTGATTCTGAAGCAAAACTTGTGCAAAATTAAAACAATAACTCACCAGACTTCAAATGAAATCATATGTCGTAAGCAGAGTAGTGATACATCAGATCACACTCTGTTGTTTGTCTCTTCGGGCTTCTTCTTAGATTTGTCAATTATTGTTTCCTTTTTTAACATACAATGAGGTTATACACTGTTGATGACCAGGCAATGTTTGAGAAAAAATATAAAATACCAGATGTGAATCACTAAGTAAATGCCCTGGGAAGGAGTTTTATTTTAACATATTCAGCTGCAACATCATGATTCTAACTGCAATAGGCAGCCTCAAATTTAATATGTAATTTTAATATCTGGCATCAGATATTTTTGTTTTTCTCATGGTGTTAAAGTGCGTATAGACAGAAACATTTTGTTGTGTATACTGTTTCATACATCACCTGTGGCTCTGCACTGCCCAGTGACACAGAAGATGCTAGGTTCAGCCAGCCACCATCTGAAGTGGAATCTGGAATATAATGGATCTGTCTTTGCCTAGAATTCACATTGAAAAATCATTTGGTCACCTTGATTTCACTTCATTTCGAAAAGAAGAAAAGGACCTCAACCTCACAGCAGAGGAACACTTAAAAACCTATTCTCAAAGTACCCCAGGCGTACTGAGTGTTTGAGTAAGGGGGAAGCAGCGTTCAACAGCACCAGAAGGGTCATCCATGGTCACCTCACACACTGATCTGTAGGCACAGCACAGTTCCAGGTGTTGAATTCTGCTCAATGCTCATTTTCCCCAGAAGAGTAGGATTTTCCAAGTAGAAGAGGAAGACACCACACTAAATTTAATTTCAAACAAGGCTGGCTTAAATATGTCAAAACCCATTAAAACCAATATGCTAGCTGGAATTTTAATAAGATCCTCAGCAACTCCAATTGAATGTGCTCTCAAGAGATAGGTTGGTGTACATAACTAGGTGCATTATGAGTAGTTTGCTATAAGTACGATTAAAAATGCTTTCATTAGGATAATTGATTGATCATACCAAGTGAATTAGCTCAGGTTTAGAGGGAACTGAATTTATGAAAACTGCTCCAGTGTGAATTTGAATGAAAGGTATATAAACTTTCATTTCTCCAGAAATACTCTATAAAATAATGAAAAACGTACAAGTTTAGTAACTCAGTTCTCAACCCTAAGCAATATATTGCACATTTGAGAATTACAATACATTGCACATGTAAGAATTTACCCTTTAATCCTATGCCCAGTCTCTACATGTGAATGGCCTGTATTTAAAGACAAAAAGGACTCAAGGACACCAATTTCCTGAATAAAATACTTGTCTTTGAGGGAACTAGTGCTGTCTCCTAAAGAAAGAATGCCCTCTACTGCTTGGTTAGAGAGCTGCTCCACAACAAAGGAACTCAAAACTAAGTTTCATATGGACTGAAAACTTTGGAAAACGTATATAGTAAAAAATATTATTACTGTTATTGTTGCTGCTGTTATTGACAACAATAATAATAAATAGTGTCTCTGAAATATGAGATGTATTATGCTTATATATCAAATGTTCTTTAAAAGTATTTCTATCTGCTCTACTGTTCATTTTTCATTATATAGCTTCAGAGCATAGCCCAAACATCTTACCAAAAACAAATATGTATGTGGAATATTTTCTTCATAATAATCAAATGTGTAAATTTTAAAATAGCTAATGTCTTTACTTTCAGTAGTTGTTTTTGCATGCATTTTTCTTAAACTTTATATATTTGCTGCCTGTCTTCAAACTTAATACATCCCATCTTATTAATGTATATAGTCTCCTTCAAAGACACATCTATATTGTTTATCCATGGTGGTTTGCCTTTGAAAACTGAAAGTCTAAAACCTCTAAAACATTCACAGTATGCAATTTTGAGGCATGCAACCACACAGAAGTGCTGTAAAGCATCATCAAGAAACAGCAGAGACATGCATGCTGATTTGTTTTACATCAGCAGAGAAGAGGCTGATGAATGTTACTCTAAATCTTACCTCAGATCGGATTCTGGTTTATATCAAATTTGTTCCTAAAGAAACCCTGTATTTTCTTAAAGCAATAGAAAATTTTCTGAAGTGGGCCTTCAACAGTCACCAAATAGGAATCTCCAGCAGCATATATTCATCTTTTTCCGCCATTTTTCCACTCATTTATTTGGCTGTCCAAGTAAGTAAAGAGAAAGTCTAGGGATGTGCACAGTAGGCTCATTTTTGTTTTTCTAGTAAGAGTTTTTTTGATTGTACAACACTAAAGATACAAATTCAAAGACAGTTTAGTTCATAGCTGTTTAAAAGCACATAAATGATGAACATCTGGAATACATGATCCTTTCTGCTTCATTCTTGACAGTACTTGACATTGCCCATTCTCGTAGCATGAGCTCCTAGGCAGTGTGGGAATTCAAGAAGTTAATTCTAAAAAATTGAAGGATTGTACCCCCAGCAAACACATCTGAAATTAAAGCTTTGTCTCACCTGGCCCTAGATGTGGAAAAACAAATTTGTGACCTTGAAATAAATTTTTTTCTGCCAGATATGAATTTGAATTTTCCTTCTTTCCCAATGGCACACTGGGAATGTAGTACCCAATGTAGTATGTGGAAAAGGCCATGGTCTGAAGGGAAGGCACTATTTTCTCACATGGAGAAACATAGAGGTTTAAAACCAAGCTATTAAGTCAGGTAGTTCCACATTAACTGAGAAACTTACAACATGTATTGTAAGATAAAACATAAGAAAAATAATTTCACATCAAATATTGCATGAGCCGGTATCCTCCAAACACTTTCAGGTCTTAAACAACAAGGCCACAATTTCTAGGAAAAGAAAATCTATGTTTCAGCTATTCAAAAATAAAATAGAAACTTTTGTTTACTTAAAGAAAGAATGACAGGCATGTGTAATCTAATACACTGAACTTGATTCAGTTTCATGTAAAAAACAGAAAAATCCACAAATTTATCCCAAACACACTGAGTACATCAAGAAAAAACAACTTGTTTAGAGACACCTCAGGAATTCCCTAGCCTCTCTATTAGAAAATCACTTTATTTTGAGAATGAAGGAACTGCTAACTACACAAACCTTCATTAATGTATTGACCAAAGTTGTTACAGTGTGTATATAAAAGGATCAACCCTCAAATCCAGACTAATTCAACATTATACTTAATTTTCCACATGCAGTGGCAGATGCAGCTACCACTATGGTTATTCATGGATGCTCATACATATTTTCTGCAATTATTCTTATGTTGTAACCATGAACTGACCTGATAATTCCAATGATACACTTCCCCAAGCCTGCATAACAGTAACAACCACAGTAAGGATGACTACAACAAGTGTGTATACAAAAGTTTTTTATTGTTCTTCAGCTTTTCCTGTTAACACCCACACATGCATAACTTGAATGGATAGATGTTTGAGATAGCTTTTATAGTAATAGTAATGTATGTGCCAAAATTTGCACATTTTCAGATCAACAAACACTCAAAATTTTACCGATCTAAGAATTTTTACCTTTCTGTGAGGATAAATTGAGTGTTCAATTCTCAGCAGTAATAAACAAAAATCTCATTAATATACTGTCCAAGATAAAATACAGCATCTCCCAAACAGAATACATTATTAAATACCTTTTGCTTTCTAAGAATATATGCAAGCTCCATGTGCATTTGACCACCAACACTGTCCATTGCGTGCAAGTATACACATACATACCTATATATTTATGTATACATGCATGATATTTCCATATTAAGAATCAAGAATTTAGCAGTATGCTGATGTAGTGCTGAGATGAAAAAGAGATTGCAATGACAGCAGTACTGTTTTTCACTGCTGCCAGGACTAAACCTAAAGGAAAAATTATTGCTATCCAACCTCTGTTTCCTCTGCTGGATGTATTAAGAATATCAGTTGTTCAAGAAAGGGCTGTAACTCAAAAAGAATCAGGCAGGTTTAAGAAGCAAGATTCTCCTGTGTTCATACGAAATAGTGATCATTGAAAACATTTTTTCTTGAATTAGAAAAAATACTTTATTTGAGAATATTTTTATTGCTTTGTGTTTAATTTAAAGTCTCTTTTTAAGCATATCCTCCAGTACAAACGAATTTCTGCATTTCCACAGAAACTGTATCAGTAGTAAAGATTAGTTGGTTTCTCTTAAAGCTGTCCTCAACCAAACATCAAAAAGTATTAGGAGTGATTTAGAGTAATGAAATTTAAACTAATATGATTCATAAAAGTGGAAGATCCCTAACATAGAGAGAAATTGTTTTTCTGAAATCATTCAGATATGAAAGGTTGTTTATTGAATTCTTTACTAGCAGAGCTACAATTAAAGACATAGGACAAGACTGGCAGTAAAATTAATCAGCAGCATTATTGAAGTCACATAAAAAGATACTGCGTGCTTGTATATTTTGCTATCCTGGCTTAGCGAATGGCACATAACAAACATCTTGAAACACCTGAAGACCATAAATGCCAAAATTCAAATAATTACTTAGTATTGCACAGTCAGTATAATTAAAAATGGTGGGATAATTGTAGACAAAGTAGGAAAAGCTTCTTGACCATGAAATTTGTACAAAACTGAAACAGCTTGCTTAACAGGGAGATCTGTTGCTCAAGTAATTTGAGTTAGAATGCAGAGCACACATGAAAAAGCCCTATAGGGAATGCTCTGCATTGCTTTGGCAATAAACCTCGTATATCTTTCAGCTATAATTTGTATGATTTCTTGGGTTTGGATATAAAACACACGGGAATACAAGTCAAGAGTTCATGTAACTATTGTTTTGATTGAGCTGAGTACCATATGGTGCAATACAGGCAAGCTGATGAACTGACACAAAGTTAATGTTAAGTTATGGGGACACGTGTGTTCCTGTCAATATTTTGGCCAAAAAACACCACCTCAACGTATAGAATAACTAGACACAAAATAAATTAGATAAAATACACTGCAGCATCAAGGATTCCCCAAAACCTTCTTCACATGTTAATCATTCCAAAACCTTCTTCATGTTTCCATCAGTGTCAGAACTAGCCTTCAAACTATCTGTAAGGAGCTCTGTGGAGGCATGCTAAAAAAACACAAGGGAAGCTTCCTATCCAGAGGCTGCATCCATGTTCTTTGCATTAAAATACTGACTGTGCTGTGTTTTTAACCAAAATAAGTCTTCTAGCTCCCTGTGGCATCTCCATAGACTCAGCAATGACACTGCCACTTGTGGACTACTTCTTATTTCAGCATCTTCTAAAGTAATAAGATAAAGTCAGACATCTTTAGTTCTGCATTTCTCAGCTGTCCCTTTGCCTTTATTAATAAAAACAGGACACACAACTATAATAACCTGGCAACAACTGAGTGACCTAAATGAATGACTTCAGCCAGGCCAAGTTGTCTTTCCTTTCTGATCATCTCTTCCTTATCAATTATTTGTGAAAAAATCAAATATGAAAAAGACAGACTTAGACACATATTCCTGGGTAAATATCATATAGTATTAAATAGAGCCAAAAAGATGCATGCAGAATTTTTCAGTCTTCTACAGTAAGAATGCCATGTAATGTAGTGCTTAACAAAAAAAAGAAACATCCCACAATCTCAACATGCACAAGTTCAATATTTTCTAGTGATCAGCAAAGATCCCATTCTGAAAGAAGGCAACTTTTCCAAACACAAAATTTTACAAAATTTTCATCTTCTTGCTTCATTTTCTTACAGCTGAAGTTTTATTCCAGGATAAAGTAACACAATGAGAAAAGCAATCTATTTTAAAAAGCAATTAGTTAAATTATTTTTAAAATTGACCTTGCCACTAAATAATAAAATCCCTATTATGAACATGGTGCAAAATTCTGTGGAAAGAATTAAGCCCCCAAGCTTTTACAGTTCCATAAAGACATTCTACATATAGGAAATTAAACTGAAATTTATGTCACTTTGATAATGGCATCACTTAAAACCACAACAGTTAATTAACTAATTAACAACTTAATTAAGTCAGCACTTAATTTACTTACTTGAGTTCATTTAAATTCCCCAGATCAGATTTAATGAACTTCTAGAATAATTTCTGACTAACTATGTGATGTATGTTTCTCTTATCTAGGAGATATTTCATGAAACTAAATGATTTAAGACAGAGCCCAGGAGCAAATTTTTACTTTACTTACTTTACTTTTTGCTTACAGCATACAGCATTCCAAAACTTTGCAGCAGTTTACCTCCCTGTAAACCTGCAGTTTGCATGTACACGGGAGGACATAGAGCCTAACAGAAAGCTTCCTTTTGGGGAGCAACCACAGGAACATTCCAAGAATTATCAGTCTTGCATTCACTTTCAGTTTCAATAGTTTTTCGATCAGCACTGATAACTGGTACGCTCACTTGCGAGGGTTTTTTTGAGTCAGGGATTTTACTATGTTATCCCAGTCCAAAAGCATGTGTTTGCCCAGTTCCAGCAAAAACAACACGAGATACCTCAGGAGAGTCTATATGAGGCTTAATAAGTTAGAGCTAGGAAAACTTTTTAAAAGTTTTTGACATAAAACAACATTGGTTTCATAAAACTTTTGTTAGTTAGTATCCTTGAGGAAACAGAAGAAAAGAAAGATTAAAGGAAGCCTAAAAAAGCAGAAATTCTACTAGGTGAAGTCGTACCATTACACCTCTCCCAAGCCTTTTCTTAAGGCAGGGTCACGAGCTGCTGGCACATGATGTGCGAGCTGGGAGGAGCGTGCTCCCCGACCCCACCTTCCCCGGGCAGCCGGTGCCAGTCTCTGCCGCCAGGTCCCAAAGACACGCGAGGGAGCAGGGCAGGGGCGGTCCACGCCCTTGTTCTCCTCTCTTGGTGCAGGCGGCTGGAGGCAGAAGCAGCGAGTAAACACCCCAGGTGCAGCTACGCGAAGCCTCGCCGCTTTCTTCCTCACGGCTCTTGGCTTCGCCTGCTCCGCTCCCGCCGCGCCGCCAGCCCCGTGCTCCTTGTTCTATCGTTCCTTCATTCGTTCTTGTTTCACTTTCTCGTTCTATCGTTCCTTC
>JAODKT010001744.1:30374866-30391386 GCA_027576195.1 Cossypha heuglini
GGGCAGGGAGTGAAAGAGGTGGGGGGGGGAAAGTGGGAGAAGACAACAGGAAGATGGTTAAAAAGTTATTCGGGAAAAGCACTTTACTGAAAACAACCTTCCAATAGACGAGAAGTCTGTGCAGAGGGATCAGAAGTCAGAGATCGGAAGTCAGAGAGCGATGTGCTGGGCAAATGAATCCCAGCTGGCTTGTGAGTGACTGCTACCGTACACTGTTCGCCGTGCTGTACATCAATGTTCATTAAAGCAAATCCACCCATCTGCTTCTCCTGGTACTGCTATTTAAAATACTCACCTTTCACATTGGTTAAGAAACGTGTGCTTGTAGCCTAAGTTTTCGCTCCCTTTCCACAAACAGACGAAAGTATCCAAAAGTTTTCTCGGCGTTAAGGCAAGGGGAAGAAAGGGAAAGCAATCTCTTACAGGTAAATTGCCTGCTACGAAGGCACTGCGGTCTCTGCCCGCAGCTCACGGGAGAAGAGCCAGGGTTCGGATGTGAGAAGAGGGCACCGGCTCGGAACGCTCGATCCCACTGAAGGCAGTCGCAGTTTTGCCAGTTTCAGCTGGATCGCACCTACTTCCTTGGGTTTATCCCCTCCTGCCGGCGCACCAACAGTGCCCCGAGACGCCAGGTCGCAGTCCCTGCCCCTGGGGAAGGATATCCTGAGACAGGCTGACCTTTCTTGGTGCCAGAAAAATTTGCTAGGAAAAGCAAACTTGTTTGGCCCTGAGCGCCGTCTGCCCAAAGTTTTCCCCACACATACTCGTGGGGTCTGTTCGACCACTTGAAATTCCCCTTGAACTGCTGAATTTGAAAGTTGTTCCCTCTGTTCTAGGCGTGTTTACATCTTAATTTCAAAAATTATAGAATTCCTAGCGCCTAAAAAATACTACTAATAATGTTATGCTAATGAGACACATATCGGTATCATGGTTTGTGAATCAGTCTGAAAATAGAATTGCCTCTGAAATATTGCAACTAGATAAACTGAGCCAAAAGAAATTATTTTAAAAACAAACAAATAAACAAAAAGACAAAGAAAAAAAGAAAAAGTGCTTCACATTTTCTTTGCTCTGCTGTTTTCCATCGTAGGCAGAGATCTAATTCGATATTCCCACTGCTAAAACCAAGTTGCTTAGAAGAAAAAGCAGTCTGCCAAATAAATCATGAATAGCACTAGTTCTATATGCATTTAAATATATTCTACTACTTTTGATGTAATTGCTGTGTAGGATTCCAAAGCACATCTTAAGGAACCATGAGAGTTTTCCCTATACGTTGGTCAAAGGGGTTAGAAGGATGGAGAATCTGAAAGAGGAGAAGAGGTAATTCTCCTGGGAATTATCCAAACGATTCTGATCAGTTTTAAGATTCTGAATGACCTTCTAAAATTCATTGCGGGAAAGCCTTTATTTGGTGCGAGGAGGCCTGCCTGGGTGCCGCGGCGAGGCAAGCAGCAGGCTCCCGCCGCCTCTCGCACCCGGGAAGTCGGGGCAGCTGTGCCGAAAACAGAGGCAGGGGGCTATCGCGACAGGGGGAAGTCTCTAATGGGAGGCGAGACGGACCTGAGGGCCCGGCCCTCGCCCATCGCCCGGGGTGCCACGCGGGACGGCGGGGTACAAGGGGATTTGTGTAGTACCCAGCGAATCGCGGGGCGCACAGCATTCTGCACGCACGGCCGCTGTGTGCAGCCGGTTTTCCCCACCACAGGGGCTTTGGGGAGTGGGGAGTTTAGGCCATGGGTCAGTTGCCCAGACGGCTTAGTTTGACTCCCAGTGCAGTGGCCTACACTTTGCTTGAACTAAAGATGGTGATATTTTCTGTAGCTTGTACAGTGAAATTTTTAGGGCGTTAAAACCTGCTAATTTCAGATTATCAGAGAGGGAGGGAAAATAACTGTTCCAGTTATTTTCTAACTCATTTATACATCTATTTTTCCTTATTCTTAAGTACTTAATCTCTAAACACAGCCTTTGCAAAGTTACACAAATTTGCACTAACAACTAATAATCCCAATACATAAATAAACTCAATTCAAATGCTGTTTAAAACCAGATGATAATACAAGGGATAGAGAAATGAAATAGTATTCTTTCTTCCAAGCTGAAAAGCAAGTGTAAACTGGTGAAAGGTAAAATTCTTCACTTGACAAATAAAATAGGGAAACAGCCTTGTGCCAGCTACTAGAGTTTGTATGTCTGCTATACAGCACACCTCATGCAGAAAAAGCTTGTCTTCAGATTAAAGTACACATGTGTTCTGCATAGAAAAGGCAGCTTTTCTGAGTGAGTGCAGGCAGGTTGTTTGTAAGCAGAAGAAACAGATACAAGGACAAGGAAGCTTAATCTTCATATCATCAGACTGCCAAAGGTAGAGAAGTAAAATTTAATACTAGAAAAATGGAGGCCTAAGAAAAGGCATTCATTTCACTCCAGTATGTTTCTGGTTTATTGTGGCTAGCTAATATAGTGATTGTTATTTCTACCCACGGGAAACTATTCCCAACCAAGGCATTGCTTTGTGTATTCTAAGTTCATAGGGCATGCAAATCAGGAAAGAAAACTAAATGCAGTAAGACTCTTAGAATTAATGTGGCTTATGGTCTAAATGTGATAGCAGTGTTTCAGTGGATATGTTCTGATCTCAGTGATACCTATGACAACCAGAGTTATGACAGAAATTCTGGACTCCATTGATCCAATTCTGAAGTCTCTCTGGACAAAAATTGATACAGAAAACCTGCTTGGAATTTTGCTGCTGCTGCTTGTAGTAATAGATTTTTCTCTTATTGTAATACTTTATTTTAACTCATTATCCTTCAAGTCTGTTTTAAGATAGAGCCTTCCCTGTAAGTGCTGGAAATATGTAATAGTCTTGATTTTGAAAAGTAAAATTGCACCTCAACTTCTGGAGCTTTGCTGAATATATGGTTAGATTAACCATCTTTAGTTAGACAAACCAGATTAAATTTTAGACATCTAATGATAAAGATAAAAAATTACAGCCTATGGGCCTCTGTTCTGGACATATATAAGCATGCAACTTGTTTGTTTAAAGAGTCAGTGGGCCTGCCTCTTTGCTTAAACAACGTGGTCAGTGGGACAGCCCATGAAGAAAAGCCTAATAGTTACAGCACACTTCCCAGAACCCTGGAAGGAAACAAGTTCAAGATTACTTCAAATCAAAAGGATTCAGATCCATATCTGTGTATAAAAAAAAAAAGGGGGGAGCTGCAAAACGGCACATGGAGAAAGCTGTCACACTGCAACAACAAATGTACGGCTCATGAAGTGTCAGATGAGATACACGGTCTGGGTGCATCTCTACACCGGCAGAGTCCAAGTGCCATTGGAGAAAAGAGATTACGGATGGAGAGAGGGAGGTAAGGACAGGATTAAATGGCAAAATTTCAAATCAGAGTGCCAAAGGGACAGGTGTTGGGTGTCCCAGGAATTCATAATTGTGGTATGCAAAAAGAGAGTTACAGTCAGGAAAGAGACAAATACTTGCTAATACTAAGTCATTTAAACTAACCGAAAAGAACATCCAAGAAATTGGGAGTTGCTGAAAGACACCCACACTGTGTTACAGGGTAATAAAATTGAAATGAAAATGAAATTCACTATTGACATATGCAAACCGCTATGCATGGGGAAAAAAATTCTAGTTTTATATACACAAGGCTAGGTCCTAAAGTTTGGATTTTTGTGAACTTATGGTAGGTAACACAAAGAAAATGTTGTTTTATTAGTCATTAGCTGTGAAAACAGAAAGAATATTGGCAAAAGAACAGAGAACATACCAGAAAATACCATGTTTCTCTTTAAATCTAAAGAAAACTGGAATGCACCAGGGAGACCTGCAAGTTTCTCACACCTGAAATATACATGAGGTACATTAAAACTGTCAGGATACAGAGAGAATCAGAGGCAATCAAAGGTGCATCTTCTGTACATGTAGCAATGCAATTGCCTTGCATGCTTCTTACAGCATTCAAAGAAAGGATATACAGAAATATATAACACAAATTTACAGAATTGTGAATGATCTGGAGAACAAGGCTGAGGCATACTTGCTCATTATTTCTCTTAACACTGAACTGTGAGCCTTCAGAAGGGTTCAAAGCAAACAGAAAGATGGGATACTTCACATAGCACACACTGAGTTAATTGTTGCAGGATGCTCAGGGTGTTAAAATTTTACATGCATTTTAAGGACAAGCGGAAAATTCATGAAAGATCACTGAGAACTGATACAAAAACTCATCTCTTGCTCAGATTTGCTATGCTAATAACATACTTCAGAAAGTATTGTGACATACTTTTCCTGTCCTACTCTTTCTAGAGCATGCATTATTTGTTTACTGTTGAAGACTGGATACTAGGATAGATGAGCTTCTAGGGTCACCTATGACAATTGTTCTTCATCAGAGAGAGGATCAAGATTTGTGACTTTCATTTGTAGTTTAGGATTTGGAGTAAAAGAAATTCTTTAATGCTATTTCAGTGTATAGTATGTGAAAGCAGACTGGATGTATGCAGAGGTGCATTTGCAAAGAATTCAAACTCCAAAGGCTAATCACATGTGTTCTATATGAAAAATATTTTAAACGGCTCAGGAATGTAAAAATTCCTAATTTCAAGGACAGTGCTGCATTGATTGGAATAATTTGCTTATTTTCTGGTGAAATAAATTTAAACAATTAAAAAGTTTCTGCATGAGAGACCAAGCCCCTTTTTTATATTATGCCAGGATAATTGATATCGTAGGCTGCATATAGGTACAGGTTTAAATGCTCTCTAAGATGGAGAAGCAATTCAGACTTCTGTGTCCTGGTACTGTAATAGTGGTAAGTCTATGTCGTGCATGTCTGAAGCATCTGTAGTATTGTGGGCATTGGCAGAAGTGTCAGAGTATTACTTTTGTCTCTATCTCCTTGCTTAGTTACAGGACCAGTGAAAAGAAATGGCTTTTTGAAGGAGGAAATAAACAAGTTCTGACAATGGAAAAGACAGCTCTAGTACTGAGTTTCACAGAGTATTAAAAGATATGTTTTACTGCATTTGACATCCAGAATATACCACGGTAACTTGTAATATTTCTCTAGACTTCACATGGATGCCTAATCTACACTGGGAGAGGTAGTCATTTGCAATGAGATATAAAAATCTGTTTTTAAGGCAAAAGACCTGGGAGAAAGTTCTAAGTTCACACTGTATGGACTACTTTTATTATGTATTGCCTATTAAAATAATTATTGAACAACAGATATTAATGGCATAATAATGACCAATGATGCCCCAAATTTTTAGGCCCGTGTCATCTAAAAGCAATCATTTGGAAAAGCAAAAACAACTTGATATTTCTTATCAACTAATCATGCCCCTTCCTGTCAAAAGGGAAATCTTTGGTAGAACATCAGTAAATAAATTATTATGGAAAGAGGTCTTCAATGAGTAAGGGATGTTATTTTTTATTATCAGTCTTCAATTTACCAAAAAATAGAATTTTAATTCTGCATACTATACAATGAACTCCTAGTGTGGGTCAGGTTTTCCTTCAAGGATAGTCTAAATAATTTGAAGTTCAATCAATTATTAATTATGGATAGAAGTGCATAGAGAAAGAGGAAAATGTATTTTCATGTATTGCTTGCACCATAGAACTGCTATTGGAAAATGACCATTTGCTGAAAAAATGTAAGAGAAACTTTTTAGTGTAATTGTAGTAGCCATTTGTGTTTTATGAACCTGTTGTTTTATGTGGGATGTGTGATTTGGATTTATCCTCTTCTAAGTCTTGAAATTAGGGTGTTTTTAATCCCTGTGTGGTCTTTTGACTGTGGCTGGTATGAATTTGTACCATAACACATGAGTAAACATGCAAATTATTGTGATACTTCATATAATAAAATATATGGTTGCAACTGGTAGATGCTTCCATCTTTTTAAACTGATTATTACTGACTGATTATGAAAAGCTTTCCTGGTACCTAGAAAAAAATGCAATGCAATGTGCTACATTGCTGACTGATTATTACTGTACACACATTTTAAAGTTGAATTGGACTGTTGGCATAAGACCTAGAAAAAGAATCAACTTATTGCTTCCTCAAGTATTTGTGACAGAGATAAAGAAAAAAACGTATAAGGATGAATATGATACATCTTCAAAGTTAAGTTACACAAATTGCACCAGTAAAACAGATAACAAGTGAATTGAGATCCTTACTAAGGCTATGGTATCTTTACACTATAGCAGTTTATAAGCTTTCTTAAAAATGGGAAATGCCAACTTTCAACTTTGTTGAAAACAACCAACCAACCAACCAACCAACCAACCAACCATGTTGAAAGCATGGGCTTCAATTTGGGGTCAAAGTCATATTGCTGAAGATTTTACATTTCAATATATTTGCTGTTTTGTAACAGCATCTCTGTGTCACCAACATATTTCATCTGCAAATCTCCAGACAAATGAAGAGAAAGTATATGGACAAACATCAATGCCCTAGGCTGAGGAATTCTAAAGGAAAGAGTAACAAATATAAGCATAAATTGGGGTTAATAAAACCTGCAGGCATCAAATGCAAGCTACTATGAAACAACTCAGTATTTTTCTCTGGTAACTAATTTTTAGTGAAAATACAGGTAGTACAACAATCTGAATATTGAACTTAGTTTCAGTAAAGGGCTTGGTATGATGGTGCCTGGCAAATCATCAGTTTATGTTCAGGGGGACTAAAACCTTGTACAAATGCTGACTATACACTGAAATAGAGTGAAATTAAGTAACATAAATTTATGCATTTTAGGTCTTGTAACAGAGATATCTGAGGAGACTTGCCAGACACAAGCAACTCAAAAGATTCCCTTTACTAACTAAAAAGCAGAAAACTCATTGAATATGCAGGAATATGAATGAAGGACAAGAAAAAAACCTGGAAATTCTCACAGATTCATAATACCTTTAGAATACATACAGTGCTCTTATTGTCCCCTCCATTTCTTCCTTACTTGCACAGTACTTTTTAAATTTACTGCTCTATTTTTTTACTACTCTGAGTTTTCCTCATTTCTTATTGTAAGCCCAGAACCTGTGTTCTCTGAGTTTGACTGTGAATTTCTTCTCAGTTCTCCTAGAATATGAAATTTCCTATTTCTTGTGATATGGTATGATTTTATGTCATTTTTCAGTCACTGAAGTTCTACATTTTTTTCAGTTAAGTCTGCTGTCAATAGGTTCAATTTTCTTAATGTGCCTGAGGAGCACCACAAACATATTTCTCCCAGGCAGGAATCAGAAAACTGTTAAATTCAACCACATTCCTCTGATTTGCTGAAAATGAAAATTGTCTCCCTGTTTGGACAGTCATGAAAAAGAGTGGGACCACACTAGTGGAAGTGATTCATTGTCATCAGAGAGGTATCTTGAGTGTCCCAGCAGTTTTCTGGAACCCCCAAAAGTGATGAATGGGCACTTTAAAAAAAATTCATGGCAGGAGAAGGCAGAAAGGCCTTGTCACTACAAGCTGTTAAGGGCGTATCTTTCTTACACTAACATTTTTGAAAAGAATGTAGCTGAAAGACTCTACCAAGGTTTCAGTCTCTTCTCCTGGGGGAAATTTCCTTTTTGGAACAGTCTGAACTTTTTCATTCTGATGTCAACAATCCCTGCCTTGGGACTGTTGTGGGCCTTTTTAATTCAGAGAATTATAGCATCATTTCCTGTTGCACAATTAATTTAAGAAAAACAGAATGTCTGGCACTTTTGCATCACTTAAGAAAGAAATGTTCAAGTCAAGAAAGCTGTATCAGCACAAGCTGAAGTAAATCAATGGTGTCATATAGGTGAGAACATCTTAATTGCCTATAAGTTTTTTTCATTTATCAGTGTTACCAAAAATACTACAAGGTCAGAAAAGATAATTTTCTTTACATGGATCCCTTTTTCCTTTCCTTACATTTTTTTCCCAACAACGCTGTCACAAGAAAACCACCAGATTTGAAACGCCAAAAAACTACACTGATAATCTAAGGCAAGAATGTTGGACATTTATCTAGAAAGTTCCAAAGATTGGCAATGCTTCATGAAATGCAATATTTCAATCTAAAAATTTTGGAAGGTAATTTTGGAATAATACTTAGAGATGGCAGGTCAAGGGAATTAGAACTGGGCATGAATTGGCTTAATAGTGGAGAAAGATTCACAAGCAGTGCAGAGATAAATTATGGTCTCTCTAAGGATGAAAGGTGTGTCCAGTGAGTTTTACTCCATCAAAATTAATAAGGGCACAATGAACAGAACTTACAAAATTAATCTTTGTTTCTGCTGCTGAAGACGCTTTAACTTTTCAAATTTCTTTGATTTTAAAATTTGTCATTAAATATTTCACAAGGTCACTCACATCCAGATGATAATTCTCCCAGTAGCCATAGAAGACTAAGATAAAGGGCTGATTCACATCTTTGGTGGATATAAGGAAGGATTCAATTAGTTTGACCCAATATGGCCAGCACATTCAGAGACTGCTCTACGGATGCCAGAACTTGTTAATACTGCTGTTATGTGAACAGGAGCTCTTCTTTCTAGCCCACCAGGACGAACAATGAAAACACTGCAGTATCTTAGTGAAAAGCACCACCATAACAAAAGAACAGGTAAACAAAACCAAAACCAAAACCAAACCAAACCAAAGCAAACAAACAAACAAAAAACCACAAAAAACCCACAAAAAATCAAGCTGCAACATTTTAATTTCTTGGGAACTTGCAAGTCAGATGAGAAGTGAAGCACATTTTTTTCAGACTAGATATTCAGAGCATCAGGGGGTCCAGTCAAGATTGAGTTGGATTTTTTTTCATGCTAGATAGAATTGTAGAATATAAAAAGGCACTACTTACATATTTTACAGACAGAGAACACAAAGAAAACCTAACTTTGTAGAGACAGAGACTGTATCTAAACCTCACAAATATTAGTTCAACACCCACCTGCAAGATCCTCTTCTCTCTCATGGGAACAGCCTTTCATTTTGATCCTTTTCTCCTAATTCAATTCCCAGAAATGGATGGATGGAAACAACTAAAAAATTGGATTATGAAATGCATCATTGTGTTCATAAAACTCTGCTGCAGCTGCTGGTACCTGTCCTACTTGGAAGAAAGCAAGGATAAAATCCACTTGCACTCACACGCAAATAAGCTTTGGTTACCAGCACTGCCTCAGAGACAGTCTGAATTCAGATAGATTTCCTCTTTCCTTTGAGCCTCATCTGAGCCAAATATTTTCATTTTCTTACTAAGCTAAGCTGGCTAATCAGGCCTTCTCAGCTCTGTGGTCTCTAATTAGCCTGATCCCTTTTCCAAGTGCTGTGGAGCTTTGGCTCCTTGGAAGAACTGCCTCATTCTGCCTTGAGGTCCTGATGCTTGCACATGGCAGTGTCCAGCCCCAGATATGGACACATGGATAGATGTCAGATTTTTGTTGCTTTGAACTTAACCCATTTAGGCAGTTGTTTTCAGCTCTAGAAGGGACACTACCCAGTTCTTCTTGGTTATGCAACTATTTATTCTCAATTTTTCTGTTTACCAGATGTTTCTTGCTGCCATACACAGCAGTGATAAAAACTAGCAAAACGGGGGGGATGAAAGTTTCATGGAAGAAGTAAAGGATGCTAAGAGTTTGTTAAATATCCTATCAGGTCCTCATTCTAAGAATTTCCATTAATTGCTTTGTCATCAATATGCTTAGGGGAACCCTAATTATCTCAAAGGATTCAGCTGGACCACCCAGAGCTGCAAATGGGAAAAGAAGCCTCAAGGGCCTCTTGTAGGATTACATTTACTCCCATTCTAACATCTTGAAAATATTCTATGAGGGGCCTTCCCACCATTATCAAGTAATGAAAACCTTTCTTTGTACTTATCCAATGACTTTAGTGCCACTGTGCTGCCTGAAAGACAGACCGGAAGAAAATATTCACCTGTAAGACTGTCTTGACAGAAGTGTTATGTCATAGCAGTAAGACCATTGGAAACACATGCTAAAGGTTTCTGTATGCTGGTGAAATCTAATTAACATGCTACCTAGGCCTATTCTATGCCTATAGAATTAGCATTTATCCACATGTCCTACATCACGAAGAAACATTCTGTGTCTGTCAGAGACTAATTCAATGAAGTTGCTACTGTTGGTCTTTAAATGAACCTTGCAGTAATAAACCTTCCCATTCAATAGGAATATCCAGTCTTAAAACCAATACAAATGAAAAGGCCAGGATGAATTTAGTGACTTAAACTCAGTAGGAGAAAGGGGAAATAATCTCACAAAGGAAAAATAAGGCATGCAGGGAGCTGGGAAATTGGTAGTAGAAATTATGTGTGCCTCGATACAAGTATAAAAGAAAGAAATTAAACTACATTACAGCCATCAAAATACATAGCTACATGGATTATATATATAAAGTCAGTAAAAGATCAGATTTTTGAAAAAGAGAATTCTGTTTTCCATCATAATTCAAATTAAGTGAAATATATTTGTTCCAATACTTCTACAATAACATAGCATTTTGTCTGGAAACATGTACATATAGGAAATAAAAAGTAGTAATATAACAGATACATTATTTTAAAGTTATGGTCAATAAACCACTGAGAAATCTTCCTCCAACAGTGGAGAAGAATTGAATATGACAAAACCATAGTGAATTGTCTGATGCTGGAATTGAGGCTGTGGTGAATATCAGACATACGGTCTATTACTCATTTTTCATGTGGTTTGTTGCATCTGATTCTCCACAGTTATGAACTGAAAACCTGCTATGTACCTCTTCTGTTAGTGAATATGTGTAAAAAGCTGAAAATGCAGGGCAAAGAGATGACTACATGGCAAGGTCATAGATTTTACAAAAGGCAAAGATTTTCATTAGTATCTGATGTCTATTAAATTTCACAGCAATCAGCTTGCATTTTAACCTGGACAGTTGTACTTGCTTTGGCGTGCTGAGACTGTCCAAGAACATGATAATTTCCTGACTGTTATAAGAGCATGAACTTTTAATGACATGTTTTGGATTACATATTAAAAGTTCCTTATGAACCACTGAAATGGTACATTTTTTTTGAGGTGAAAGTTTCAATTGATTTCAATTTTTAGAGACTACAGAGAAGATAATTTCACCCCATGAGAGAATATTTGAATGCAAGAAGACTGCCTCACAGAGAGGGACAAGCTGTGAGGTATAAAAAGGCTGTAATTTTGCCCTACATCTTAAATCCTTCTGTAATCCATAGGCAGAGTATCAGCCGTATCAGAAACAGAGTGTTACATGCAGAGACATTGATAACGTATGTTCACAGTGTACTCTTAGATAACCTTGTGTTTTAGTACTCCCTTTTTGATTCCTCATAGATCCTGAAGTAGATGTCCCTATAAGTAGGTGAAATAGATTAAATTCTCATTTAAGGCCAATCCAGCCACAGGCATAATAGCATTCTTCAATTAAAAGGAAGACTTAACAAACTAATTGACAGGACAAAGCTTTTAAAGCCTACATACAATCTCTTAGCACATTAAGGAAGATTATGGTTTAATGTACAACTCTTGGGCTTTTCTGACATATCTTCAGTGGCTTGCCAAAACCTTCCCCCCTCCTGCACCTGGACTGGAGCTCATTGTGCTTTAAGGAGGGTTATTTTGGCTTGAAGAGAAGAGGACTTTCATGACTTCAAACATGGACATTAGATCAAGTTTTTATCTTCTCACGTAATCCTGTCTTTGATGTCACCAGGCTGAGGCCTCTTAGAATAGAAAGAGAAAGCTGTGAAAAGAGGCCTATTTAATTTATACATTTAAGCGCTGCTGTTCTAATTCACCAGTGTAGCATTTTCATTGTTTTCTGCTTTGTATCCTAAAGGCAAGCTTACACCAGGCAATTATGAATGGCTCTTCTGAACAAATAATTGAAATTCTCTAGTTGTGGGATATGGTTAAACAATGTCAGGGTTGGAGATGAGAGGTCAAATATATTCCTGTTGGCACTACTGAAGTTACAGGCTATTCTTTTCACTTGCCTTGAAGGATGAGTATTTGTAATCATTTGTTTTAACAGCAGCTAATCAGGTAAGATGCATGATAGAAAGAGCAAACATGAAAATGATATTTTATATTTGCTTTCAATCTAGAACAGTTGTCTTGAGTTAAAATAACAAATCCTGAGAAGGTGGTATGGAAGAATGCTTGCAGCATGAAGACTATCTGATGTGAATTAAGCTGGTAAAGATAAATAACATTTCCAAAACGTTTGCTCTTGAAACTGCAGTAAGGAGACAGCTGCAAAAATAGCATTTGATTCTATGAGCAGGCACCTCTGTTGCATAAGTTACTGGTGGAGCAATGGCTTTGCAATTGAATATCTTCCCTTGACCTAAAAAAGAAATTGAGAACCTGAGGGACTGAAACATAATTTTTGCATAGTTTACCTTGTAAAGCCAATAATTTAGTCTTTCACAAAACAACTAGCCCCAAATTATCCACAAAGAAATTAGCCACGTTATTTTCTAGTGAATTTTGTAATGTAGGAATTTTGTGTCAAAGTTCATCAAAACAGTAGAATTTTGTACATATCCTAAGAAAATCAAAACTCTGTGTGTGTGTGTGGACAATGGGATTGTACTGCAGAAACACAAATCATGAGATAAAACACCTTTTCAAGATGAAAATTGAACAGAAAGGACTTTCTGTTTCAGGGATTCACTAAAGCAATGGATTGACTAGAAGAAAAACAGAATAATCCAAAAGTAAAATATACATACCTTCCTGATTAAGAGATATTGAGATAGTGATCATTGCCATGATCCAAAACCAGAACAATTTGCTCTTCCACTTTAATCAAAATACAATATAGAGGATAAAATTTACATATTGTTTGTTGCCCTAAGACATTGTGCCTGTTTCACAAAATACACTTAGTCCAAAGCAAAGTACTGTTAATTCAAGCCATTCAAAACTCAAAACTTCTGTCTCTCCCACAACCCCAAATCTTTTAGTTTTCCTTTTGAAAGTATGAACTGTCAAAGTTCAGACCTTATTTATAACAACAAATCTAAGACTTATTTCTCATTTTCCATTAAAATTACTGGAATTTTTATACTACTGCTCCTACTACCACTTCTCACTATTACAGTCCCAAAAAATCTATTTTAATTATGTGTTTAAGCATCATGTAGACTAAAGCTCCACACTGCCAGTTAATTAGTTTGAAGCAGAAAATCTTAGTTTTTCATATAACTCTTCTTTTTTCCAGTGCTTGACATCCATTTTATATCACAGCACAATAAATGTTATCTATAGTCTCCTACCCATGACACAATTACACATTATTTCCCATTTTACAGTGTCTTTTATGGCTAGTAAAGTTTATTTCAAGAGACACATTCTTTATTTTTTTTTCTGCTTTCTAGTGTGAGGTTAACAAGAGTTATACTCTAATTTACGTTTATTAGTGGGTTATGATTCTGACTGCATCTCCATGAGAAACATTATTGAGTTCCACAACTACCTTTCTGATGATCATAAAACAAATATTGAACAATGAGGAAAGACTAAGACAAGCAACCACCACACCCCTGCAACCAACCAAAATAAAACCCCAACCCAAAAAAACCATAAAACTCCAAACGAACAAAAAACCTCCTGTGTCTAAAATAGAGGAATAGCTGTCCAAATACAACCTATATTCTATGCTATGTCACTTCCTACCACTTCCTTTTTTTTTCTGCTGTGGTTTTAGATGTAAAAATTTATATTGGAGCACTGTACCATTTATGCCAGTCTATGCCAGTGATTCCAAGACTTTTGGAACGGAAGGTTAAAGAAACTCCTTACAATAGTCAGAATATATTAAATTCTGAATAAGGAAATGTCATGTCTCTGCTGTTGTTTTTATTGACATTAGTCCCACTGACTTCACCAGAAGCTGGATTAGTCTCTTGTTTTGGTGAAAAACTGTAGACCTGCCAATTCTACATGCAGAGCTGCTCATATGTTCTGCATTTCTGACACATAGTCACAATTGCCTAGGGATTGACCATATTTAATTAGATTAACCACTCAGAGTAAGTATTATAACTATCCCTTCTCAGTTGGTATAGCAAAACATTAGTATCAGCTTTATACTAGTTCATTAGACTACCCAGCATCATGTTAAGAAAACAGTATAAATACGCTATATCGAGAGATGGTTTATTTAATTAATTTATGTGATTTCATGAAAGAATTTGATCAAATTGTAGAATCAGAATTGATGCAGGTACTGTAACACTACAATACCTGTGCTGCTAGTGGCTGGGGACCACTTCAGAGTGGTCCAAAGTCTGCACTCTGTCACACATGGATGGCCGTCCAGGGAATGGAAGCGTGGATGGCAGACAACTTCCTGTCTGCTGAATTTTCCTCTGAGTACAGCAGCAAAACTGGAAACTGCTAGTGCCTCCACAGACTGCCTCCTTTCCCTCCTAATGGGCGAAACTGTCACTTTTTTCTTGGCCTCAACAAGGTTATTTTTTTGTGTCACATGCCCTGGCTGCTAGGAGATGTTGTTAACAATATAACCCAGTTTGGAAATCTTTTGCGCAGTGGGGAAGACGTTTTGGGCTACAGTTTCTATGCACACACAAAAAAGGAGCAAAGTCCTTAAAGATGGAAAGTGTTAGTACTGAGCACTTTGCTGTGTCCCTTCATCTGGCTGGCCTAATTCCTAGCCAACAGAATTTTAGTCACCTAGGGAACATCTTAGTGCTATATGTAGCAGCGGACAGCTAATTAATGGCATATTGCATGAAGCAGAGACATTTCACTTGCCTTAAACAGAAATCAAGCCATGTCTTGTGCAACCTGAGTGAATGCTGTATCATGGAGCTGCTGGAAACCAGGATGCACATCCCCTTCAGCCACAGAACAAAGAAATGGAGTTTGACACTCAGTCAATACTGGCTGTGTTAGGTATCTTACTGAAGGACTTAGATGTATCCCATTATAAAGCAAGTATTTTCTGTGCAGATTCCAGACAGCTAAATCAAGGGCTCTGGATTCTGCCACCTGACCCAGGCATACACATTTTTCTCTGAAGCTAATCCTACCTATTTATATTTAAATAATACTGAAATACTTACACCTTTTCATACCTTGCTCCATGCTCATTTTCTTTCAGCATACACAGAGATAAATAGAGATGCAGAGATAAGTCATAATACCAGGAAATATTGAGCAGAAAATCAGTACCCTTTTTGGGTGAGGACTGAAAATTTAGGTTGCAGTTATCCAATCATATTTTTCTCCCTTTGTGCTACTTATTTATGACAAGAAAAGTCACCTACATCCAAGTATGAGTATACCACTGGAGCACAGAGGAATTATCATTTCCAACAGTTCTGCCAATACAACACTCACCTCTGCAGCTATAGCTGCTGGAATCTCCTTTTAGACTCATTTATCTCTTTCCTTCTATCCAGTCACACAGTAGGTCAGTACTAGATCAGTAAGGGTAATTTAGACTTTTCAGAATGTTGATGCATGATCTTCTAAAGCCATTTATTTGAGGACAAAATATCGTACACAGTGTCATCAATGAAAGTAAACACAGATCTTTACAATGAAAGTGAACACATGATCTTTACAGATCATGGCAGCTCATGCCTACCTCACACAGTTTTAAGTGGCGAAAGTGAATGTTTTCAGAATTTCATCTCAGGAAAATATTTCTTGGTGACTTGCAGGCACCCTTAGGACTGCATCTTTTCTGAACTGTCCATGACTAATGTTAGAGCAAGAATTTTTTTACATAATTTATTACAAAGAAGGGATCATACATCTTACAAACAGAATAAAGGTGCATGCACTAATGATGTTTGTTTATCTTCTGAAAATGCTTCTTAGCATAATGTTAATCATATTTCCATAAAAGCAGAGTGGTGATGATGTGATTAGATAGTTAAGTTACTTTATCATTAAAATGATTCTATCAATAGGATGAATAATGAAAACTGGATACCTGATATAGCCTTGATCAGAAGAGTCTGTTACCTACATACAGAGATCAGAATAAATGTAAAATTAAAACTGATTAAAAACCGCCATAAACAAAATTTGCCAAACTGAGTTTTACAGGCAACCTGAATGCAGGTAAGGTAGAGTTTCCACAGGCAGGGAGATATACTTGTGACTAGGAATAATTGGGAAGTTGAAATCCAATTAACATCTGTGCTTGTGAGCACTGGCAGAGTGGAAATAAATGGAAATATTGCAGGGAAAAGAGTAAGCAAAGAAAGGTTTGAGATTTGATATAATGGGAGGACAAAGAGGGAAAGAAGGAAAGAGGGAAAAAAGGAAAGAAAGAAGAAAAGAGGGAAAAAAGGAATGAAAGAGGGGAAGAAAGAGGGGACGAGGGGACGAGGGGACAAGGGGAAGAAAGAAAGAAAGAAAGAAAGAAAGAAAGAAAGAAAGAAGGAAAGAAAGAAAG
>JAODKT010001744.1:30416543-30451544 GCA_027576195.1 Cossypha heuglini
AAAACAACCACCTCAGACATTGCACTGCTTCTCCATCCCCCCTTCACTCTCAAATCCAACCTTAAAGATACAAAACTTATTTCTGGGCTAAACAGACAAATGGGGATACAATACAACATCACAAAGTCACCCCAGGACACAAACCAAGGCTGAGGACACAATATTTGAAAAACTGCAATTGAGGTCTTAAAGATCATTATCAGGAACTTAAGTCTGATAGTATTTTTGTATTATAAATTTATTTAAATGTTATATGTTAGATAGTATTGCAAGAGCTTGCAAAGGCAAACCTTTGCAACACAGATTACAAGGATTTGATTTCCTTTCAGAAGTTTCCTTACAAATATGTTTTTGTTATTTTCACATGTGCATGCATAGATTTGTGGGTACTTTTTATACACAGTTACCTTTGAATTTTAGAAAATGGCAATCTGTCAACTTTATGTGGGGAAAAAGAGTAAAATTCTTAGGTTTCTCTGCTGGTCAGAAGTGCAATATCAGTCAGGGGATTTCACTCTTGGCAACTTGAAGTTGTATTTAGAGACTCTGCAAAGCCTTAGGAGTCTTTTCAATATACCAAAAGAAAGATAAGCTCTGTGTTTGTCTTTGCTTTTAGGTGGAAATACGTTCTTCATGGCATCCTTGAAGTAAATGTTCAACCTAAGCTCCAAATGTGGTCATGGGAACATATTTCACATCATAGGAAGCAAGTGAAGGACTACAAAGAGATGTATAAAACAAAGATAACAACAAAAAAACCTAATGAAGAGATCTTAAAATTATTGGAGGTTAGTAATTTTCTGTTGAAGGCTTAAATATAGTTCATCTTGATACTTCTTCAAGCTTAAATGTTAAAATGTTCCTAATGTTCTATGTTAAAATTTTCAGTGGCCAAACTTGCAACTTTGTTACTACCTTTCTCTGTGAGTAGTATTAACAAATACATGATGCAAATCTTTAAATTAGAAAATGCAGTAAAGAACAGCTTAAGCTGATGTGCTTTTTTCCCCCAGGTTTGTTTTAAGTTTTCAGATTGAGCAAATTAACTTGCATTGCATAAATTGAATTGCTTGCTGTTGTTTCCTGTAAAACTGAGTTGTGGAATTGTCAAAAATAATTTATCTCTCTTCTAGGGATTTGAAAAGGCCTTGGATATTTTTAACATCACTCTAGCAAGGCAACAAGCAGAAGTTGAGGTAAAACTGCATCATTTAAATGAGTCTATGAATAACTGAAGCATGAGGTTGTGGAGATTTTAGGCAGATGCCTTTTAGCTATGGTGATTGAATTGTGTATCATGCAGTCTTTCAATTTCCCTTGTTTATGGTTTTTTTATAAGGCATAATTAGTTTCTCAGCTTGTAATTAAACAAAAATTAAATAACTCCATGTACTCTTTCTTCAAAATTACTGATCTGAGATAAATCCTTTTCTCCTTCTGGTGGGCAAATGTGGCCAGAGGATGACTGAAGTCAAATTGGAAACAATTATACCCAAAACTGTCAGGTGGAGGGTCCCTCCCTCCAACCCGCAACAGTCTAGATTATTATTTTTTTCTTTTTTTCCATGATACTGTGTTACATTGAGTGGTCACCTGTAGTATGTTGACTCTTTGCAGTGTTTGTATTCGCAAATGTTACTCAGAGTAGAACAAATGCAGAATACATTTAAGCAGATCAGTGCAAGTAGGCAAGATGGTGTGACTTGAGTAGTTACACATGATTTGTTAGCCTTGGTTTTCCTAGGTTGAGGTACTGCTTAGTTTTATACATAGTGTCTGAGTATCTTTCTAGGACACTGATGTGAAATATTTATAGTTTTTCTGAAATCTATGATCTATCTCCATTAATAATCAAGGCAGCTCAAAGTAAGTAGAATACGAAGTTTGCAACCTGAAAGAAAGCAGTAATTAATAATTAAACTTTATATATATCAGTTACGGCTTATGGCAGTGCTTGAAAGCAATTTGAGTTGGTTTTTTTTTTGTGTGTGTGAAGTATATTAAATATTGTATAAATGCAATTGCTCCAGTCACAAATACTTTGCTTCTAATTCAATACTCTGAAGAGGAATCTATGAATGTGATTTTTCCTTCTATTTGTCTGTATGTGCACCCCCATTTGGATTCTCGTGTTACTGCTATCCAGACTGACAGAACCAGAAGAAACATTCATGACTGTTCCCCTCCATTTTGTCCAAATTGCAGTGCTTTTCAAGGGGTGGGGAAGGTTTGGTTTTGCTTTCGTTCTCATTTGGTTTTGGAATAGTCTTATCTTGTAGTGTATAGTTTCTCTTGGTTTTATCTTTTTCCTCCAACTTTTTGATGGAAATTGTGAGATATTTCCTATCTAGCTTTATTATTCCTTTCCCCAGTGTGATTATACTGCTTACAAAAGCAGTATATGCTTATGTCATATTGCATTCCTGACTGCCTTCAAATCCTGAGTTTTAAGATACATTTCTGTAACAGTTAGAACTAAGTTGCAAGAAAATGAATTTTCAGTTGTTTGGGCTTTAAGTGTTGTAATTGAAAAATGTTAGAAGTGCATCTTGAAAGATGTTCTAGCTGATTACCTGAATATATTTCAAAGTATTGAAAATCAGATCCCAGAGATTCTAGGTTGTGTTCTGTCTCCACCTATCTGTCAGGACTCATCTGTGTTATTGTTATCAGGCCTTACCTTTGAAAAAGGATTCCAGGGACTTAGAAGAGACAAATCTACTACTAGTTTGTTATCCTGACAGCCTTAAGTCTGCCAGGAATTTAAAGGAGCACCCATCTGGTCTGAGTAAGGCCAGACGAATGATGCTGCTGTTTGCCAAGCTTTTGTTTCTTAAAAACATACCTAAGAGTTGAATTTCAAGGGCTTACTTATGTCTAGACCTTGAAATCAGGCTCCTCAGAAATCATGTTTGAGATCACAGTGCTGATTTTTGGGCAACTTTGTAGCCAGAACTTTATATTCCAAACGTCAGACCACTTTTGCTTCTTTATTGCGAATGCTTGAAGTACCAAATAGTAGCTTCAGTGAGCTAAGCATCAAGTCTCTTTACCAGCTTGAGAAACATTATCCTTTCAACCTAGGGCAGACATTCAGGATTTACCTAAGTAAGAAGACAGGATAGAGTCTTGGAATCATTTAGTTTGGAAAAGACCTTGAAGATCGCCAAATTCAACCATTGACAGAAAACCGCCAAGTCTACCAGTAGACAGTGTTGCAGAGCACCATACCTACATGCCTTTTAAATACCTCTAGGGATGGTGATTCAACCAGATTCCTGGACAGCTTTTTCCTTTGCCTGGCGACCCTTTCAGTGAAGAAACTTTTCCTACACTAATTGATATTAAGCTTCCCTGGCACAGCTTGGGGCAGTTTCTGCATGCTCAGTTGCATGTTACTTGAGAGAAGAGACTGACCTACCTGGCTACACCCACCTTTCAGGTAGTTCTTTCTTTTAGTCAAAATAGTTGACCTTGCTAATTAAGCTTTAAGTCTATCACTGTGTTGATTACTAAACCTTTGTAAATGGAGGACAGAGAAAGTTCAAGAGGATTCTTTAGCAAATTTTTGTAGTTCCTATACTGCACAGATTTTTTTTCTTCATCTTTGCAGAAGTGTCTTGTGTCTGCAGTCTTTCTTACCCTGGGCTCTGGTGCTTACTTCTGCCTCGGATATGTTATGAGTAATAGCTTCAAACATCACTTATTCTTCATGGCAGTTGTCCTTCAGCACCCCTTCGTATCCCAGAAACCTGTAAATTCACCTTCTATCTAATGCCAATGCATTTGTTCTTTGGGTCATTCACTTTGTAACATCTGCTTGATGACGTGATAACCTTTGTAGAGAGGACTTTTGAGGACTTTGTTCAAGCTTTTTGAAGCTTTGTGTTGTTAAGCTGGCATTCTGCATCATCTCTCTGAGGTGAATCAATAGTATAACTCCAGAAGCCTTTATGTTTTTGTGATGAGTCCTGCCTTCCTTTGGCCAGTAGGTATGTAGATGGGACAAGTCCCTACAGAATACTGATTTATATCCTAATTGTTTTGCAGAGATCTTTGGGTTTTGAATGCTGAGGAGGGATCCCTGTTTCACTTTGACTAGAGTATCTTTAAATTTACGGCTTATCTGCAACTGTTAGTGTATTTTTGGATTGTATTAGTCAGGAAGTTAGTTTGCGTGGATCACTACAGTTCTGAGAACAAATTTATCCCTTGGATCACTTGATATTGTTTGCATCCCCAGACAGACTTTCAGTGATCAATTTTGGATGTAGTGTACACTTTCTGTGAGGACCCAGAGTATTGGAATCATCACTGATATCAGATGGAGCATCCCCTAGTTGTGGAAATAAGGAATGTGAGAGAAGGGAGGGCTTCCTTATTATTCTAACTGTATGTATAACATGCAGGAATAGTTAGAGTAAATACTGTATTATGAGAGTAAATACTTTTAAAATTGCCTTGGATATCCATCTTGAAATGAAAAATATATGGCTATTGTAAAATTTGCCCTGTGTTAATTTGCTTACATATGTATTTTAAATGATTCTTTAGACAGCTGTTGCATATAATGTTGAGGGTTTTTTATGGTGAAAGCTGGAGAGAAAAATCTGCTATGTAAGAAATAATAATTGACCTTTTACATGCTCTGTTCTTTTGTAAAGGTGGTTGTTACTATGCAAAACAAAATCAGTCCAATATTGCGCTGTGTACTTGAAAAAGTGACTAGAAGGGAAACTAAAAAACATTTTACCTCTTTAATGGTTGTCTATTGTTCTGGTATGTTAGAGCTGCCCTGAGTCTATATTTTTCTTAGGAAAATGGAGAAAAAAGCATGAAGGTAATTACTTACCTGAATGTTTTTTAAATTTAAGGCAACTAAGGCTGGATTGAAAATCTACAGGCCAGGAGTAAAACAAGATGATGAAAATTCTGGTGGCTGGTTTAGCTGGATATGGAGCTGGTCGGGTGAAAAAAAGGATAAAAACCAAGAAGCAAAGGGTTCAAGTATGATCATTTACTGGTATTTTTTCTGTTACTAGGAATCTATTAGAGTCCTAGGTCACTGGCAGTGGAACTTTGTTATCAAATTATTGCTGTTTACATTTTCTCTTAGCCTTTTCTTTTGCTGATGTAATTGTTACTTACACATAACAGTGCTGTACAATTGTACAACTCCTTCCATAGTTCCTTTTGAACTGCATTCACTACAGTAGAAGTTATGGAATGTAAACAATTTTATTTCAATTCATTATAAAATTGGACTATTTCATGCAATGTATGTTTGATTTATGCGGCACCTAGTAAAGGTTATGGAACATAACCTTTAGAAAGTAAAATAGAAATTAAATCAGAAAGGCTGCTTCTTTTGTTAGCAAGCTAGGAAATAAAATAGGTTAGGAAAAAATTACAAGAGTATTTTAAAGCATGCTTTAGATTCACAAGACTTGGCTTTAAACCCCAGGATATTTGCTTCTACTGATACAGGACAGTATCTACTGTATATTATAGTGCTATCAAGCACAGTGAAATATATAACAGTATTTGCATTTTTCAGGTACCTATACTGAGTTTAACTAACCTCTTGAAATATGGCAGGTCTTGAAGAACTGATGACACAGGAAGAGAAGGCTAAACTTTATGCAGCAATTGGATATAGTGAAACAGCTGTGGATCCAACTCTTCCAAAATCTGTAAGTCATAGCTGACTATATGACAATGAGCAGTTGGTAGCTTTATCTACTAATAAAAATCTATAAAGATGATAGGAAATAGTTTTTAAATTACTTGAAGCTTTGTCTCTATATTTGAATACTGTTCTGATACCTTTTAATGAAATTACTGCATGCTGTTTTCTGCGTAACAGCGCGTCCATAGATGCAGTTTCAGTATGGTGGTTAAAGCTTACTTTTCGATATTCTGAAATGGTAAAAAAAATTTGTTTTCTTGCTCTAACAAGAATGAGAGCATAGATGTAGTGTATTGTGCTTTAAATATTGAAGTATTCGTAGATTATCTTACAATATTCGAAAGCTTTTTAAGTTAATTCACTAGGTAATCTTAATAAAGGATAAGTAAGTGACTGGAATCTAAAAATATGAGTGAAAGTAGATGAGGTAGAATAAGTGATTATATAAAGAAAGATAATTTAAGGAGTATAATGGGAAAGAGCAAAATTTTGAACCATTTGGAAATAATCTGATAAATGATCTTACTGTGAGGTACCAAGGATGATATGATGAACTGCTTTCTAGCTCTACATCAGAGTGTCTTTATCATGAAACGTGGTGAAGATATCAAAGAGGCAGTGCTTGTAAGGATACTGTACTCTTTAGTTTAGCCTTGCCCCTTTGTTGACTTTTACACCAGGTATGATACAAGCTATACATGAAAGCAATAGTTTCAAACTTAATTGTAGCTTTCATCTCTTCATAAACTGTATCAAGATGTGTATTAATGTATTTTTTACTGCTGTGTTGTTTTCCTGGCATATCTAGTATGAAGCCATGAAGTTCTCTGTGAACTTACTAAGCATGTCGATATCAATAAGAGAAAACAAGCAAACTCCTAAGTTAATAGAATTTGCATTAACTGACTTGAGTACAGTATTTACCCAACGACCAGGTGCACAAGCAATAAGGTGAGCTTTCTCTATCAAACTGGTTTTGCCTTTCATGAAATGATGATGATGTTTAGTAGGCATTTTAAGGCTGTGCTATGGTATTTAAGTGTCATTTCTTGTGCAGTTTGCTGTGGAATCATTTTGCAGCTAAGGGATGAATCATGGATACTCTTTTTGTGATTCGATTCTCTGCATCTTCTGAGCTTTTTGTGCAAATATGGATATACTCCTTTTCTTTCAGTTTGTCGTTGTTATGTGCAAACAATCCAGTTACTAACTTGTTATCTGCTTTGAAAAGTGACTGATACGTTTCCTTTTGAAACTTAAACTGAGCAAGGTGACCTGGCAACCACTTGTTTCTAGGCACTTTACATGACTGAAAAGTTCTTGTGTTCCCAGATCACTTTTAGATTTGTAGAAGAAAGAAGGATGTAACTGATGTTTTTTCCTTTGTTTTGTACTCTCACAGTAGGATGTGAAAAGCATCTACTGAAATATTTCAATTTTATTTCAAATGTAATGACTTAAAAATTCTGGGAGACGGTAACCCTCCTGTTTGAAATCTTGTTCTCTCTACTTTGAGACATATAAGTACAATCCATGTATGATATTAAGATACTGTTGATCTTGATTACTTTTATGCATAATTTTTTTTAAGTTTTGCTTTGGTGTTTTCTGATGGCAGTCTTGTGCATCTAAATGGCCCTGACGATACTATTGTACTTAGAAAAGGGGAAAAAATACTACATTTTTTACAGTGATATATTTTTCTTAAGAGTGTTGGGAAATAAAAAATCTTCAACTGAAAGCTGTTACAGAAGTGGATAGCATATTGAAAAAACCCCCAAGAACTAAAAAGTACCTCTTGGAGTAATGAGGCTATTTATCTTTGTTTCTTTCATTTCTCTGTGCCAATAGCCTTTTCTCTCTCTTTTATGTCTGTTTCCCACTATAAATATACCTTCTAATTCCTGAGGTCATACTAAAGAATTCCATTTGTATCTCTTACCTGCCCTGACGCCTGTCCTCATGGAAAGCGTATGCAGGAAATAGCTTGGACACCGTTTTGTACTTAGACAGGGGCAGCTAATAGGCACAAAAGATAATGAAATGGAAAACAGTTAACACATGGATGTATATATAAAATCCTTAGAATAAGCTATTTAAAGTTACGGTGGGGTAGAAATTTATTGTACTCGTTTGTGTTTTGGTTTTCTTCCATCTAATTTTTTATCCTCTTACCATCTAATTGTACTTAGCCAGATGGATATTTTATCTGAACAGTCTGCTTACATTTCTTTACAGGTTTGAAACAAAAATTACCTCACTTGAAGTTACAGGTATGTCTCAAGAAAAGTGTACACCCCGTCTCCTATCTTCTCGAACAGTCTATTCGGATGAAAGTACCTCACTTTTAAGCATAATGTTTGAGACTAATCCTTTGGATGAGAAACCAGATCAGAGAATTAGAGTAGAATCACAACCACTGGAAATAATATATGATGCAGTAAGTAAATACTTGATTAAGTTATAAATTGTCAAAAATCCTACTTAATAGTAAATTTACTATGTGGGGTTTTTTTTAACAGATAACAGTGAATAGCTTAGTGGATTTCTTCAGACCTCCAAAAAATGTACATTTAGAGCAATTGACATCAGCAACTCTGATGAAACTTGAAGAATTCCGCGAAAAAACATCAACAGGCAAGTGCTGCATGCTTTTCTGATGACACACTCAGTCGACTTTTAGATCATAAGAGTGTTAAAACTGTGTCTCTCCCTATGGAGATGTGTGCATCCAAGTCATAGCTTTCTAACACACCACTTAAATAAGTTGAATTATTCAATCTCATTGCGATGTGTTTATTCTAGGTATTGAATAATTTTATGTTTGTTACTTTCTAAACTTCAACTATTTCTACTTATTCGTAAATATGCTCCAAAGCCATAGATAGTCTTTCAGTATTTTACTCCATACAGAGTTAAAAGAGTTTGTTACATCTTCTGTTTTGTTCATGTGATATGTGAAAGGCCTTAGTTATTTAATACTCCTCAAATACTGATTCTGAGATATTAGTCCTCTAAGTTAACCTCTAAATGCTTTTCAGATTTCTTGTTTTTCAGGACATCATGCCTTTGTATAGGTGTTTTTGATTTTCTGACTTTCTTGATGAATATTGATTTTGATTTGGATTGACTCAGTTCAAGTTATATAAACTATATTTATCTACCTTCCAGCTGCTCAGTTTTACAGCCATTTCACTAATTTTCATTACATCCTGTTTATCTCTAGAGAGCTTATGTTTTAAGACATGAATGCAAGTGCTGAATACTGTGAAGACTAGCACTGAGATCTGTGGAATTAATTTGTTCCAGTAAGGATGTCTGAGGCTTTATAAATCAGAGATGTGTCCATCATCCTGTCTCTGTGGATGGAAGTGGATGCAGAGGGGCGATTTCATATAAAAATTATTTTTTTGAAAAGGAAAAAGTCAAATAATGGATGTTTTCTTAAACCTCTTTTAATTTTATAACCTATTAATAATTAAATTATAAATATAAAAAATCTGAATACTCAGGTGATAAAGATTTAAAGAAAACTCAAGCAAAATGTTTATTCAATTGATTGCTTTTATCAGGTCAGTATTGGGAGGGAAATCAAGCATCGATAGTATTTTTATTCATTAGTTCTTCATTGAGTGAACTACTTAATTAAGCATTAATATCAGATTAACCAGAATTATATATATCAGCTTGCTTGTCTTTCAGGAATTTCTTGAGCATTTTTGAGTATTGAGTATAGTGATATAACGGTTCATTGTTCATTTCTGAGATGAAATTTTAAATTTACTCTGATAAAATATGCTTGATTCCCTGCTCAGTAGCACCAAATGTAGTGATTTGGATCATACTTAGTTTTTTTGTGTAAATATTAAATCTTGTTCCATGTTTATTACAGTTTAAGCATATCATTACTGTAGAGGTTTATCTAGTGCTGTTTGTACCCTCACAAGAATGCTGAGTTGCCCAGAGTAACCTAAAACCTTGTTCCAGTTACAGATGAAAAATTTGATGGGGAAGTCTGAAAATATGCGGTACATTGCTTGTAGAATCTTGTCTGAGTCTTAGAGAACTGCCAGGAAAAAAATACTTGATCTACAGAATATTCTATTGCAGGGGATTATGCTAATCTCTGAGGTGGAATAAGAAAAATGGTAACATATACATGTAATTAATGTGTTCCGACCTGTGGTCCTCAAGAATGAGGTCTTTAAACTTTCCTTAGAAGCAATAGAACATAGCTGGAAAATACAGGGGAACTGTGAGCTGCAAAATTGAAGGAACCTGCTGCACTGGAATACTTATGGTTTTTAATACTAAAAGACACTACAAAAGCTTGGTTTACCAGAGTTCAGTTTATGGATTCCAGTACATTTTCTTCCCAAATAAAAGAAACAAGAAAATATTTGCTTGACCTTTCTACATCACTCAAATTCAAATGGGCAGTGCAAACTCAAAAAGTCTTGCTCTTTTTATTATTCTGAGTTGTTTTGTCTTGCAAATCCTGAAATGTAGTTGCCATCCAGTTCTTTGCTGATTAGCCTAGCTGTCCTGTCGCAGGACAACCTTTGATAATGTAACAGTTTTAATTGTTTTCTTACCAGTGGATCTGTTGACTGACATGTTGTCATCTTCATAATTCATTATCTCTACTTCTGTGGTTATCAGCTTGTTGTAAATGGTAAATATTTTGTGTGTTGTAGCTGAATCATAAGGCAGTCTCTGGAGCTAACTTAAAGCAATACCATTCATTCCTCCTCAGCCAAGCAAAAAAGCAGATTTTGTTCTTAAATCTTATGACTGTCTGATTTTCCCTACTAATTGCATGATTTTTTAAACATTTTTAAAGATTATTTATTTGTGTATCTTTGGTATGTCAGGATGGAGATGTTTGTCAGCAGAATTAATGTAAACTTGTGTATCTCAGTATCAACAAACACTAGCAGTTTGACCAGTGTAGTTGGATACTCCCAATAAGAAATTCTGGAGCAATTGAATTTCTGAATCTATGGAATATAGTGGATTAAGTTAGTAATTTCAGAGTTGCAGTTCACTTTCTGTTCTTCTCGTTTCATCTCTGCTCTGTGGGAAACTTTTTAGAGTTTGCATATATCATGTTGTTGTCTATACTTGTCGGTTAGCACTGTTTGCTATCATAATTTCATCTACTTAGTGCTTCTTTAAGGAATGTCTATAATGAATAATAATAAAAAAACCCCCATAAAAAACATGAAGAACATATGTACGTTAGTTATCTAGCATATAGAGTTTATTTAAGATTAGATCTGATTTTCTTTTTATCACTTTCTTTTAATTCTGTAGGTTCTGTATGAATTACTTTTGTTTATATTTAATAATTGTATTATTTTTTCAGGTTTGTTGTATATTATTGAAACTCAGAAAGTTCTTGACCTCAAAATAAACCTCATGGCTTCATACATCATTGTTCCACAAAACGGATTCTATGATCATAAGTCAAATTTACTACTTCTGGATCTTGGTAGTTTTAAAGTATGTATTTACCTAATGCAGTAATTTACAAAAAGAAAAATAAAAATCAGCTTATACCTGATTCACAGTTTCTTAATAGGAGTTTTGTGGTAGTGATTAAGTGAAAGTACTTCTTGCAGTTTATGTATTAGGTATTTATTTTAAGTGCTTTCTAGTCAAGACAGAAGTTACTGAACTCTTCTCATTGGATTCATTCAATGCAAAAGAATTGCTAGAAAATATTCCTTTCCTAGTATGAAACTGCTGTTGGTACTTTGGATTGTTACATGGAAAATGTCTAATATTTTTTTACATTGCCTTACAATATAAAGTAGTCAACTTCTTTCTTACTTTTGGTTAAATGGTATTCTTATTTTTCATATTATTATTACATACCCTTTAATCACTGAATTTACTTCAAAATGGGAAAAGTAAACATACTGGCAATTTTTAAGATAATTTGGATAAAATTGGAGGTATGTTTGAGATAATGATTTTGTCTTTCTGACTTTTCCCTTGCATGAAGTATGTAAAATTATAATTTATCACTATGAAAAAGGAATAGACTTTCAAATAAAATAGAAGAGACTTTGTCCACATTATTAGCAATCTTCTTACTCACTGATGGACTAGTGTTCTTCAGGATAAATGATCTTACATGTGTACAGGGAATTTACTTTTTTTTTTACTTTTTTTTACTCTAGGTAAGATTGGTTCTGCCACTTACTCTCTGTTTAGATTGCTGTGCGTTTTTTAGTAAAAATGTGTTTCAAATCTTAAAGTCTTGCTAAAGAGAGTTAGTTTTCTATGTAATTTTTGCATAATTACTTTCTAAACAGTTAGAATTATAGAATGCTTTGGCTTGGAAGAGATCTTTAAAGGTCATTGAGTTTAACCTCCCTGCAATGAGCAGAGACATCTTTAACTAGATCTGGTTCCTCACCCACCTGTCCATCCTGACCTTGAATGTTCTCAGGGATGGGCATGCACCCCTTCTCCGGGCAACTTGTGCCAGTATCTTGCCGCTCTCATTGTAAGAAAATTCCTTATATCTAGTTTATATCTACTCTTAGTTTTAAAGTGTTACCCCTTGACTTGTCAGAACAGATCCTTGTAAAGTCTGTTACCATCTTTTTTTTTGGCCCACTTTAAATACTGAAAGGCTACTGAAAATTCTCCCCAGAGCCCTCTCTTCTTCAGGCTGAACAACACCAACTCTCTGCGCCTTTTCCTTAGAGGAGATGTGTTTCATCCCTCTAATCACTTTTGTGGCCCTTTTCTGGACCTACTTGCACAGCTTGCAGTACTGCAGGTGAGGAGCAGAGTAGAGGGGCAGGATCCCCTCTTTTGCCTTGCTGGTCACACTGCTTTAGATGCAACCCAAGATATGTTTGGCTTTCAGGGCTGCAAGTGCACTTTACCAGGTATTATCCAGCTTTTCATCCACCAGCACTCCCAGACCCTACTCCATAGAGCAACTCTCAATCCCACTGTCAGCAGCCTATATTGATCACAGAACTACTAAATCACTTAGATTGGAAAAGACTGTTGGGATCCTTGAGTCCAGCCGTTAACCCAGTACTGCCAAGTCCACCACTAAATTATGTCTCTAAGTGCCATGTCTACATGGCTTCTGAATTCCTCTGGGTTCAATGACTCAACAATATCCCTGCATGGTAACCCTTGCAATGAAGAAATTTTTCCTAATATCCATTCCAAACCATTCCTGGTACAACTTGAGGTTGTTTCTGCATGTTTAGTTGCTTGCTTCTTGGAGTAGGAGACTAACTCCCCACCTACATCCTCAAGAGCTACAGACTCCTTTTGGGTAGCTTTAAGGTAAGGGCCCCGCTCTGCCTTGTTTTCTCCAGACTAAAGAACTCCAGCTCCCTTGGCTACTCCTCACAGGACTTGTACTCCAGATCCCTCCGCAGCTCTGTTGCCCTTCTCTGGACATGTTCCAGCACCCCAATGTCTTTGTTGCTGTGAGGAGCCCCAAATAAAATACGGTGTTCAGAGTGCAGCCTCACCAGTGCCAAGTACAATCCCTTCCCTTGTTGTGCTGGCCACACTATTGCTTCTGGTCACCTGGGCACTCACTGGCTTACATTCAGACAGCTGTCAGTCAGCTCAACCTGCTGCCCTCCTCTCTGAGCTGTGTCACTAAGCAGAGGGATTTTCTACCTGGGTACACCTCCCACAGGTGTGCTCACTGCTGCTGTCATGTGTTGGCATAAGAGTTGGGCACATCCTGCAGCCTGGCACCTGCGTGGCAGCATGTTCTCACCAGAGCTCTGATCAGGCACATCAGCTGTGGTTGTACCATGCTTTAGTAACAGGGGCTGCCCCAGTGCAGGTGCAGGTGCATGCAATAGGTCATGTTTAAAAAGAGTGAGTTGTATTGCCTCAGAAAGTAGAATTAGTTAAGGAGATTGCTCTGTAAATACTAAAAATTATGTGATCTGTTTGTAAATCCAAGTTATTTTAGTGACAAATAATTCCACCATCTCTTCTGAATGTTGATCATTTGTAGGCAGTTTGTAGAGTTGGCACTTCATAGTTGATTGTGTGCTTGAGACAGCCTCCTGTATCTAGTCATAGATCTAATAGCCCACTCCCTTTTCCACACATACAAGATTACTCTTGGAAGAATTACATAGAAGAACACATTTCAGAATCAGACTTCAGTGTGCCTGTGAGGTCTTTTTCCTGAACTGGATGAGTAATTTTTGTAGTGAATGTGACTCCTAGATTGGTTCTTCTGATTTAATAGAAGTTACAAACACCATAACAGAAAATTCAGTTGCCTCTCGGGATACGATTAGTAATTCTGAGTGATGTATGCTTAAGTGAGAGGTGGGTCATTTGTTGAATGACTATGCCTAACACAAAATAAATAGTCTTTTTCCCTCTGTTGCGTACTGGAAGAGATCAAGCCCCAGGAGGAAAAATGGCATGTAAATTAAAACTGTGTCTCAGTAGATAAATAGGGTAATTAATTTAGTAATTCTGAATTTGCATCTCCAAATTATTTTTAACATATAAGTTACAAAGTACTTAAAGTCCAGCAGCACTGAAAAATAAATGCTGTGTCTTAGATGGTAGTTTTTGAACCTCTTTTAGTTCTTTTGAATATTACCTGAGTTTGACAAAACTGAATATGAATCCAGAGATGAACATCAGAAAAGGCACATTCAGATGTGAAATAGCAAAGAAGTATGGGTGTCCCAAAGCTGAATCAAAGGAATATTGACTAATATTAAAGGAAAGACATTGATGATGAACAGTCCAAATCATCTTTTAGTCTCTAACAACTGAATTCAGCAGAGTTCAGAAATAAATGTCACGTGTCTGAGTTATCGCAGTAATATTTTTATATAAAAATTCTGATTATTCTGATTATTCTAGTGATTACAAAGCATTTGAGACTTTATGCTTTGGAGTATAAGCCACTTACTAAAGAAAATCATTCAGTGCAGAGTATATAGTATATTTTAATTTGCTTTTTGTTTCTTTCTTTGAGGAAGAAATGGTGTTAATACTCTGTTTTTTGTTTTGGTGCAGGCTAAGAATTTCAGATATTTGCTGTGCTGTGATAGTTGTAAGACTCTGTGACCTATAGTAAAGACTGAATCCTTTGTTGTGCTAGGAACAAGTACTTGTAGAGTTAGTGCTCTGAGTATTTCTGAAATTTATTTATGATTTTGTGTTTTGTTTTTTTTTACCTGTTATAAGATGACAAGCAAAAGACGTTCTGATTTATCACAAATCAAGGTAGGACAAACCTCTATTGAAGATATAATGTCAAGAGCTTATGACAGTTTTGATGTCCAGCTCAGCAGTATGCAGTTACTGTACAGCAAACATGGTAAGTATTCATGAAAGTAATCTTTCTTGGTATGACTAAATATAATGTGGTGGTTGTTTTGCCTCATATTTTTAGCTAAAGCAGTGGAGAGTCTTTTGGAATGTACTTCTTCAAACGTAAGTGTTCTGAATTCAATACTGTGAACATGTCACGAATTTCCAAAACATACCTTTAAGACTTCAATTCCAATCTTAGCAAATTTATAATAAAATTCTTTTTGTTGAAGACATCTTACTTGATTTGTTGCATAATAAATGTAAGACAGTAATTATTTAGTTTGTGGTATTTTCCTTCAGTGCCTTTGCTTTTCTCCAGATTTAAAGCAGAATCCAAAGTAGTTGTAGGTTTGATCATTTTTTTGAGGATAAAAAAATGATGAGAATCAAACTACTTCAAGAATCAGAATCAATTTACTTCAATGAGGTATCAAAGGAAACTTTAGTATTTTGGAAACTAGCAACATAGAGTGAGCCATAATCAGAAAATTTAAGCATTTAATTCTTAATCCTTTGGTTCTAGGGGAGAATCCAGAGTCTAAACTCCGAGTACCATGCATGTTAAGAATTGGGTCTTTAGAAGTCTACCCCATGGATGGGATAGCTGTGTGGATGAGAATAGAAGAAATTATTAATTAGCCTTGTGTGTCTGAAGTTTAGATCATGTATAAATACATATGTTGATACATATGTTGTAAAAGAGATTGTGGCACCTGAATTTTTAGCAATATATATTAATATCAGATACTTGAATTCTGTGATGTGCACTGAGAAGGAATCTTTCAACGTTTCAAGTAGATTTTATCTGTTCTTCTAGATGAGAACTGGCGAGAAGCTCGGAAGCTGAAAAATTCACCTCAGTGTATCTTGCAGCCCTTGGATGTAAAACTGGAATTTAGCAGGGCTATGGTTGTTACAGATGCAAGAATGCCTAGGTATGTATTTTTCCCAGTTTTGAAATTTTATGCTTAATGACTTTTTTGAGGGGGAAAAAGAGGGAAAAAATTATAATCTAGTCATAACTATGCACTTTAGAGTCGGATATATGTAAATCTAGGAAGTAAAATGCATTTATCTAGAAAAATAGGAAATAAATTTCAAGTAATTTTGAGATACTGAAAAGGCAGTAGAATGTTATACTAGTATGTTAAACATATTTAAAAATTTTTATTAAAGATATTACTGCCTCTTCTAATTCAGCCTTCCTAATAGCTACATTTCAGTTCTCATTGAAAACACCAAGGAGCTAAAAATCTGAATTTAAAATCGATTCTATAAATATCAAAAAATATTTTGAAAAGTAATGTGTTGTCATACTCCCTTTCTTTTGACTTGCCTTATTGCTCTAGTTAGTTTACCTGCTATGGATCTCTTCTCCAAGAAACAGCTCTAATGCCTTGAGCTTGCATCTAGGGTTGTTTAGCAAAATCTTGTTAGTTACGGAAATTGTACTAATCAGAAGAAAATAATGAATATTGTCAATAACAATGAATGATTGCATTTTGTAATGCTGCCACTTTCTGGAAACCTGGGCGGCCAGATTCTGAATTTTGATGCTTACAAAACATCCTAATGTTTTCCCTCCTTATTCTTTCTCTGTTTGGTGAAGAAGATCAAATAAGGCTAATGCAATTCACAGGAATCTCTTTTATGTTAGAAAGTGAGATTTCATTTCTATGGTCATGTAACAGAATTACATAATTTTAATGTAGGTGTGTAATTCACATCTCTCAAAAATTACACAGGTATAACCTGGATTAAGGGTGTCTTCTCTCAATGGGTACACATATTGCAGTATTGCAATACTACCTGTCTAACTGTCTTGGCTACCAGGTGTGCTTCGGCAGTTAATGTGTCCAAACTGATTCTGGAAAATTTGTGTGTAATTTTTCTCTATATCACATTGGGCACAAATGATAAAGGTTAAATGTAGCTTTTGTGTCAGCAACAATCCCCCAAACTGTAAATTTTAGTATAGTTGAATAGGGTATTATGCTCATATCAGTTAGATATATATATATATATATATAAATGTATTTTTAGTGTATATGTATATTTTCCTTTATATTTCGGTTTTTGTAAGTATACTGTCATGTAAATATTGTCATGTATACTGTCCAGTATCATTTTCCCAGAGTTTTTTTAAATTAATATTTGGAACTGTCTGCATAGAACAGCATAGTTCTGTTGAGAAAAATGAGTGGAAAGATGTTAGTTTTACCGCAAAACCTAGTACCAGAGTTGTTGTTTAATGTAGTACATTTTTACAAATTAGTTTCTTAGTTTGGAAGGCCCCTGTTTTACATTTAGTCATCTGAGAAGCAGATGATTGGGTGTCTCTATTTTTTGATTCTTTGATTGTATGTCTTTCAGTGACTGTTGAACTCATTTGTGTTCTTTGCTATTCTGTTCAAAATAGTAATGAATTTACTAGGCTTTGTCCTGACTTTGTTTAAAAAGGCACATTTCTATGTTGCTGCCTTGAGGAGAATACTAATTTAGGTAATTTTGTTAATGACTGCTGTATCAGAGGACTTTCTCTGTTCATCTGTGTTTTCATCTACTCATATTTCCTAATCCTTAAAATGGGCTTTCATTCTGGATGTGAATATCTGCATTTCTTTCATATCTGGTAATAGGACGCTCCTTTCTGTTACTTGACATTTGGGAGCACTAATATGATTCTGCAGTTTTATAGTCTGTGTAAGCTTTTATTTTTTTTTAATGTTTGTTTTATCCTGTTGTATGGTTCCTTCATTTTCTGGAGAAGGTGTCTGAGAGTCTGTCATATGGTTTTTGAAGGTGTATGAAGAAAGTATTAGGATAGCAATGTTAAGAGCTTCCTATATAATAGCATTCATTATAAACACAGTAAGAATTCCAATGTGAATGAATGTACCTATTTGCAGCTTTGATGGTGGCATTCCAGACTGAACTTGAAGAAAGTTTCTGCACAGATTTCCTTGTCAATTGAAGCACTTAGCTTCTCCATGCCTCAGTCTCTACAAATGGGATGTAATTGATTCTCTATACAGAGGTTTCCCAAACCTTAAAAGCTTTTCTTTAAAGAGCAGTGTAGAGAGCCCGGATTATTTGCAGTTGTCTGCTTTGTATCTGCTAAGTGCCTTCCTTCCAACTGTATGGGCTGTCTGTTGTACAAACACTCATCAAAAATGTCTCAACAGCATACACAAATTTTTGTAGAGAGATTTAAGTACAATGAAAGTGAGAAGTGCTGTTGTATATTTAATTGCTATTGCTCCTCCAGCAACTGAGGAGCATAGTAGAGAGAGAGGTCCTTCAAACCTGGTCGTTACACATCCACCTTAACCCTCTCCATAATAATAAAAGAACAAAAAGGGAAGTAAAAAAAAAAAAAAAATAGTTCCAATTTCCCTCTGATAGAATTGAAATTAAGAATAAGAGTAGTAGTTAAGAATTAATCCTGTAAGTTTAAAGATGCAAAGAAGTTTATAAATGGAAGAAAACTTGTTACTGTCACAGTTTAACATGTGCAATTTTGTGCTTCCTTAAGTGTCAAAAGCTGTTTTTTCAGATTCATAAGTATCAAAGTTACTAAGATGGATTGAAAATGTGGAGCTTTTTGTTCTCACGTCTCCTTCAGTATTATATTTTATGTCAGTTTGAAGACTTAGATGTGAGTTAAGCTCATCAAAAGGAGCAAGCTTGTCTTGTTCCTTACATACTATGCATTAAGCCCCTCGTGCTGCCTGTTACCTGTTGAACAAGCCTCTTTATCTGTTCTAAGTAGAAGTTGTAATAAAGCAACAATATGTTCTTTGAGCAAATTTTCTGCTTACATCTGTTACTCTCACTTATATGAGGAGCTAAGTTGTGTTTTGTGTTTTAAGTGTTTAAAAATCCAGTGTGTTTGATGTGATTCTACTTATTTTTTTGCCAAATCCTGTTCAAATGCACTTAAAATATGTTTTACTGTTTTCATTTTTAAAAATGGTTGTTTTACTCTTTTATACCCTGTATTGCTATATGTTTATTACTTTGTTAGATATCTAGGCTACTGCTATAGTCTTCTTGACTATACATGAGTTCTAGGAAGTATTTGGTATTCTTCTTTTTGTGTTTTGAGCCGTGAACATTCATAGGCAAAATACACCTCCACCTTCTCTTTTCTGTAAAAGCTCAGTTATGTGATTTAACGAAAGTAATTAAATGCATGAACATGAGAAAGCAATTTCTGGTTGTAAGGAAAATATGCCGTGTGTAACCTAACCAGGAGTGGTTATTAGTATCATTTGTAGTCCTGATCTACCAGGCTTTGTAGCAAATGGAAATATAAATTATGCTACTAAGTGGGTATTTGTTATCAAGCAGCTTTTTTGTGTGCAACAGAAGGATTGCACATATATGTACATGCACATGCATGTACATATACTACATACAATGGTTTTAGATGAAGAATTTTCTGACCAGGAAGACTTGTGTTTTTCAGAAGAAAAATAATGAGAAGTTGGTTTGAAAAAAATTTAAGATGTATTAACTGTGGAACTTTTGACTTTGGTTCTTTAAAAAACAGGTTCAAACTGTCAGGACAGTTGCCTTTACTTTCTATCCAAATATCAGACCAGAAGGTGACAAGTATCTTGGAGCTAATTGATAGCATTCCTAAGCCAGAAAGTGCCCCTGCTACCAGCTCTCCTCCAAAAGTGACTGAGGTAAGGTTTTTAAAAGAGATTTCATTAAAAATGATCAGAAAAATGCCTTTTTGGTATTAGCATTCCAGTTTTGAAAGGTGCTCAAGAAAGTGACGAACAAGCATTGACTTAGTGCCTCTTGAAAAAGTTAGCTCTTTCTCTAAAGCTGTAGAAATTTTCTTGCTATTTAGTTAGTTTATTATGAAGTTTAGCCAATAATAATGAAATAGTTGTCCAGTGTTTGGATTTAAAATAGAACTCCTCAGAGTTTTACTACTATGGGAATGAAATTGTAGTTCATAATAATCTTGACTAACAAACATACTCAGTTTTGCTGAAGATTAGTTTAATTGTATCTTCAAATTCGCATGTGCATCATAGTGTTGCAGATTTTGGGTTCAGCTGTTTTGTGTAGTGAAGAAAACATTAAAATGCTGGAATTTTTGAAGTTCAAGTATTATGTGATGTTAGATGAGAGTTTCAAAAGCCAAACAAAAAATATTCACTATCTGTTTTATAAACAATGTCTGCCTGGCAGAAGTAGCAGGTTTTTTTTTCAGCTGACCTCAGTGCTTTTCCTGTTTCAAGTCCTTTACACAATGTAGCCCAGGGGTGGACGTTCTTCCTTGTGCTTGTAATGATCAGGAGTTTGGAGAGGGGTTCTTGATCTTTCACCACCCCCTTTCCGTGGTGAATATGGTTCGGGTCACTGGTTTATACCTTCTTCAGAACAGAAGTTTGTCCCCTTTGTATTATTTAGTATATTGAAAAATATATTTCACCTTTTGAACTGTTCTTAACTGAATTAGGAAATTAACTCGCAGTTGCTAATTTTGGACATGACTAGTCTGTGTGATCTGGCTATGTTTTATACATGTATAAAGCAGTTCTATCATTAGAATATATGTAAAATCTTAAAAGTCAGATGAAATTTGTCTCTCCATTTTTCTATCATTTGTAAATACTTCTAACAATCTGTATTTAGTAACTCATGCACTTAGTTCTACGGGACTAGTGGTCATCTTTGTATTTGGGATTTTTTTAGATTATTTGATAACTATATTTCCGTCTTTGTGCAAATTATTCTGCACTGTTTTGGAAAGCTGTTGCTGTAGTTTGGTATTTTCTGTGGCTTATATTAGCATAATATTTACTAACAGTAAATGCAACAGTTAGACATGCATACCAATTGGAAGTATATATAGAGAGTGAAGACTGTTTGTTTTTCTTTGTGTGATTCTTGCAGTCTCTTCAGTGGTGCCTTTAAAATTTTAGCTAATTCTGACTTCTTTCACTCTTCATATACTAATAGTACACCCTGGAAAAAACCAAAGCCACCTTAGTCTCTGTTGTGTTGTGCAACTAATCACGGATTAACTTTTTTTGAGGGTAGGCATTGGGACTTTACTTTTACATAAATAGAATCTGCATGTATAAGATGATTGTCCTGTGCTTTATAACATGGACTGTACTTGAATTTAGTTAGAGAATTCAGCTATGACATCTGAAGTATTTTAAGTGACCTTGAAGTAATTAGTATTACCTGTACATTAGTTGTGATGTACACTAGATGAGGTGAGGAAAAACTATGGACCAAGTGTAAATATAATTGCATTATATGTGAATCTATATCAAAACTTACATTTAAACCTGTCTGCTCAGGCTTCCATTTACTTCAGAACTTGACAGACTTTAATTGCTGGTGTTAAATTCAGTTAATTTGAGTGGATTTTGTTCTTTGACGGTGGCAGATATACTCCCATGCTTTCATCCTTTCCACTGTAATTCCTCTGAAATTTGTTAGCATCGCATAATTTCTGAACTGAAAAGGATGTGAAATCCTTTTTCAGACTGCTGTTTTCTTCTTTACATTCTAAATTAGTGGTGGATGTGTTCTTGGTCTGTAAAAACAGAAGATGTTTTGGAAAAGATCTTTCTACATTTTTGCACTCAGCATTTTAGTCCAAGAAGACACTTAAGTGTATAAGGCTATTTTTCATTATTTGGTACTATGAGGTCAAATTTCGCAGATTTTTATTCCTTGTTTTCTTAGAATGTGGAGGTGTTACAGATGAGACACTTCCACAGTTACAAGACTCTTAAATACTTCGTAGACATGAATATATTCAGTAAAGTCAGATTACGTAGGCTGGAGACCAAGAGAGATGTGGGAATGTTGAGAGTGAGATGAAAAATATAGACTTGGAAACAATGTTCAAGATGAATGTTTCTGGTTGCCATAATGTATATAGATTTGATACTGTGATTTTTTGTGAGTAATTATCGGTTCCTGAGCTTTGAAAGGTGCAGTAACAAGGGAGGGGAGAAAGTGTGGTGATGTGGGGAAAGAACTGCTGTCAGCCATATAGTCCAGAGCCAAAGGCACTCAAGAAGAAAGGACACACAGTGCACAGTTCTCCTCTTACTTTGATACTCTGTGTGAGGTGCATGTATAATACATGTGCATGTGGAACTTGCAGGTGAGAGGTCTTTACAAACTCAGATTGCTGAGATTGCTTTCTGAGACTTGATGATAAATCGTTTGGATACCTTTACTGAGAGAACTTAATTCTGTCATATATGCAACCACGTGGAGTGGAGAATTCATGTTCTAGAGTGCACTCTAGTGGCGTTTCACATATTTTCTGTTACTACTCTGGGTTGTGCATAACTGCATTTTACTATTGAAGACTCAGAATCAGAGATTATCCTGACTGGAAAGGACCCACAAGGATCACAAGTCGAGCTCCTGGCCCTGCGCAGGACCATCCCTAGGTGTCATACCGTATACCTGAGAACATTGTCTAAACATTTCTTGAACTCTCCCGGGCTGGTGCTGTGACCACTTCCCTTGGGAGTCTGTTCCAGTGCCCAAACATATTCTTGGGAAGTGACCTTTTCCTAGTGTAAACCTCCCTGACACTCCTTCATGCTGTTCCCTTGAGTCCTGTCACTGGTTACCAGAGAGAAGAGATCAGTGTCTGCCCCTCTGCTTCCTCCTGTGAGAAATATGGAAATTACTGTGAGGCCTTCTCTCAGTACTTTACCGGTTGTTTTTTTTCCCTAATGTCTGAAGCAGTGCTATTCAATGAGGTGAAGTGCCAGGTCCCACACTGGGGTCACAACAACCCCAAGCAATGTTACAGGCTGGGGACAGAGTGGCTGGAAAGCTGTCCTTTTCCAGCAGAAAAGGAACTAGAAGTGCTGATTAACAGCCAACTGAACATGAGCCAGTGTGTGCCCTTGGAGCCAAGGCAGCCAAGGGCATCCTGGCCTGTATCACCAATAGTGTGACCAGTAGGGCCAAGGCAGTGATTGTCCCCGTCTTTGGCACTGGTGAGGCTGCACCTAGAATCCTGTCCTCAGTTTTGGGCTCCTCACTGCAAGAAAGACTGTGTTGTTGGTCTTTTCTCCCAAGTAAAACATGCCAGGACAAGAGTAAATAGCCTCAGATTGCTCCAGAGGAGGTTTAGATGGGAAATTAGAAAAATTTTTTCACCAAAATGATTGTGAAGCATTGCAGGAGGCTGCCCAGTAGGTGAGTCACCATCCCTGCAGCTATTTAAAAGACTTGTAGATGTGGCATTCAAGTTTACCACTAAATCATGTCTCTGGCAGTGGTAGCTTTACAGTTGGACTTGGTGATCTGAAGAGTCTTTTCTAACGTAAATGCTTCTATGATTCTATGAAATACAAAGCAGTCCTCTTTGCTCTAATGTTTTGTGTATCTCTTTTTTCATTTTTCCCCACCTGGCACTTACATTATTTTTGTAAAGAGCCGTTGATCTTTCTGGTTCTCTGAAGTTGCTGTATTGTAGTCCTTTGAGGGACTAGGTTTTGTCTTTTATGATTTTTCATACTATGTGCCATTTCTGACTGTCTTTTGATCTATGAAGTAGAATGTTTGAACCTCTTCACTGTGTTTCCTCGTGTGTTCTCTCTGGTTAGATGCAAGTGCAATATCTGCTGCTTCTACCTATTTTAGGCCTAATTTCTCCCCATGCTTATGATTTTAGTAATTGTAAGTGTTTAACTTTGATTTGCACTTAAGTTGCACACTTGTTAATTTGCACACTAAGTTTCCCTAAGTTGTAAAACTTGGATGCAGCATATATGCATGCAATAGCATGACCAATAAATACAAGAAAAAATTTTATGTTATCTCCTGTTTCAGGCTGTACTGACCCCTGTGCTTTCAGCACCATATGTATCACAAGGCATGTGTCCTGTTTTGGATCTTCATTCATTTGCTGAGTCAGGTAGTATAATCTGTTTTAAAGTCTTGCTTAAGAAGTGGGTCAAGTTGAAAGTTTTTGAGTTCTTTGAATTAATTTAATATTCTTGCTGTAAGCAAGGATATGGAGCTTTGTTTCAAGTTCTTGAGGGCTGAGTAGTGTTATATTCTGTTTAGCTTATAATTCATACTGCACAAACTACTTGACTATTTTCTCATAACAATAAAATTCTGTATGCTGTTTTATGTCATTCCCTTCCTGAGGGCATAGCAGGAAAATTTTATGTGGTATGGTGGGTTTATTTTTGTGAAGGCATCTGAAATAGTATGAAATTTTTAGCTTTAGCATGTACATAGTCCTCTGATGATGGTTTTAATTATTTTCTTATGGTGAAGGATTTCTCTTCTACTTAGGTGGATTTAAATTACGACTGTTAGAAACTGCTGTGTTTTTATAAACAAACATTTTGACTTCTAGTGGATAAAGCAGAAGATTGGCTGTGGGAGAACCAGTTGTGTTCAATACTGCCTAGCTGTTCAAAACAGCTTAGCTAGATCCTAGCATTTCATCTAGTAGTTGCATTAGAAAAATAATCAAATATATCAGTGTTATTTCAGTGTCAGTCATGTTTGTGATGCCAAAACACTCAACTGGAGAAACAGAAAACCAGGCTACTACTCCTTTCTCAAGTTAATGATTTGTATGGTTAGCAAACACTAGCAAAATTATCAGTAAAGTTATTATGTGTACTTTATAGCTTTAAATTCAGTGTGTATGCACTATGTATAAAAATATGTATTTGTCCATCTTCATCTGTTTTTATATGAGTTCCTTTAAGTGTCCAGAGATAGAGTGAAAATGTCTTTCAGTTCTTAAAAAACAGGCTGAAGTGAAAATGCATTGTTACAACAAGTAATTTGAGAAAGTAATAGCTAGATTTAGATTTGAATCAAATCTGACTTTTAATCTATAGTATACATACAGCTATACAGTCCTTTTAAGTGATTTATTTAAATTCTCTATCCTTCACCCTCCAAAAACTCAGGGCGGCTTTTAAGCTTTACAAAATACTTCATGTAATTTGTTGAGTTTTTTTAGAAGGATTTTTCCTCCACAGTTACCCTATATTTCAGTGTTTATGGTTTTTAGGTGAAGGAGAAGAGCTTCACAAGACATTGCAATCTGTTTATCTTGGTTATATTTCTGCACTAATGTAAAGTAGATTAAAAGCTTGATAGCTCTTGGTAGTCTCTCTGAAATGGGAGATCTACAGCAGGGAGAAATCCCAAGTAGTGTGCCTGATGTTGAGACCAGTGTCAATGTCCTGTATTGTCAACAGCAGTCTAATCAGCAGACAGATTAAGCTGTTAGGTCACACCAAAGGCAAGACAAAGACAAGCATCATTTTTGCTGTCTTTTGCAAAGCCAAAAGTAAGAGAATGCTAATGAAGGAATTAGCTAATGAGATCTGAAGTTATGATGACGTGATGGAGGCAGCTGTAGGTGGGGTGTAAAGTTGTGGAGGCAGGAGTTGAGATGGTTATGGAAACGGATTTTGTCGGTTGTTAGTTGTCAGCTAGATACTTGTATGTTTGAGCTTTTATAGATATAAAAACTAGGTCATAGTACTGTAAAATATTGGCTGTGTAAATTGGCTGCATAGGTAATGTTGTTGTGATTTAATCTGTAGAATCAGAAGAAGAATTTTATGATGCACTAAGCAGTCCTGTGGAAGATGTGCCATTTTTTGAAGTCCCAACTGACTCCCTCAAGAAGACTGTCAGTGCAAGGCGAAAAACCCTACACAAACAAGAATCTTTGAAAAATATGACAGATTTCCAGCTGAAATTTGAAGTAGCTGAGGTAAAATTATCTTTTAAAATTTCCCCGAAGCACAGCAGAACTTTAATTTTTTCTGTGTTTGTTGTGTTTATAAATCCATATCTGCAGACATATTCATTCTCCATTTTTCCCTGTAAATATTCAATGTTTTTTCCAAGTCATAGCTGTACTTCTGTATCCTTGTCATCACTGAAATGCTTTGATTTATCCTTTTGATTTCCCAACTCACTTTGTCACTGAATTTTCTTTACCTATGTCTCAGAAATTACATTACATATTTGTTTTAGCTAAATATGTATTTGTGACATCTTTCTTTGCAGATACTACTGTGGTCAATGGGAAAACTTCATTAATGTTTTATGTTGTAACAAGCACCATATTTTTTGATTCTAGTTTTTCCCAGATGTTGTTGCCCACACGTGTAAACCTGTAACATCTTCATTGTAAGAGTTTTCTGTGTTCTTGCTGTTTCAAGCTTGTGGGAGGAAAAAAAGAGTATTTTATCCAAATGCTAAGTGTATCTATCAGTTCTAGTAAAAGAGGTTGTCTCTCAACACTATCGTTAACTTTGTCATTACACTGTCATGGCTATGCCACTGTTATTTCTGCAGTTCAGTGTATTTTACTTTACATTTATTTTCAAAACAAATTGTACAAATTCAGTTAACTTTACAAATTTTGTTTTATGGTAGAGCTCACAGAATGTCTTCAACACACCACAGCTAGCTTGTAGCATGCTATATACTACACCTTTACTACAAATAAAACTGAAATGTACTGTTTGTGTGATGACATGACCTTATTTAGAACTACTAGTCTAAAAGGAGAATGCTGTGTTTTGCATTATTTTCTAATGACAACTTAAAATGTTTAAGAAAAAAATTAAATTGGGAATCTATTAGAAATTACCTCTGTTGTCCTCATAGTTTAAGATTACTTACTGGGTTTTGTTTTGATTTTCCTTGTTTGTAGACAGCATTACATGGAAACGAAGAATACATGTATTTGTTTGTTGTCAAAGCTGGATACAACAGCTCAGCCACGTATTTATTTAACAACAGTATTGTCATGCATTAGTGAAAATGGAGTAAATCCTCTTGCCAGACATTCAGCTTGGGAATCTCTTAGCAGGAAAATTCAGAGAAATTCCAGTGAAAGTAGTAAACACTTTGTGCTGACTGAAAATCTAGTTTTGACTGTATTGAATATTGCTGTACAGGATTTTTTAAAAAAATAATTTAGTTTGTGTAACAGTTACTTGGTATTAAATACATGCATGTTTGAAGTTTTTTTTATGTTATTAGCAGCCAGTACTTCTTGTTGAATTGTTTATTTTTTTCCAAGGCATTTACTGTATAAAGTTAAATTATCAATACACAAATAGACATTCACCAATAAAATGTAAGTGAATGTATTACATTCTGTATAAAAACTGAAGAGGTTTTTAAATGTCTTTTAATCCCTTACTGGTTTTGGGTGTGTGTTTTGGGGTTTTTTTTTAGGTCTTAATTACATTATGCCGTCTTACTGGTGATACTGAGATGCCTGTGCTCCAGCTTGATATTTTGGGCTTAGGTACTGAACTTAAAATGAGAACATTTGACATGACTGGGAGTGCTTTCCTTCGTGAAGTTGGTCTTCTGTGCCCAGAGTATATTGGTAAGTATTTATAATCTGGTCAAGGAATTATTCACAAAGAACACTGTCAATTTGTCTTCAAAAACTCTATACAGCTTTTGTCAAACAAGGAAGATTTGCGTCCTAAGTTAAATCCAGGACGAAGGGCAAGTAAATCAGGAGCTCATCCTTTTATTAGTGCTTTGGTAAATATGTTCTGGTGCTGATGATTGTAGAGAGGTGTTTAACCATTTTACATCTGCAAAAGCGGTTTTGTGATTAAACAGTAATGACAGCTAGTAGCCTAGTTAGCAGTTTAGATAAAGAAAGTTTAATTTTTTTCTTTTCTTCTTTTTTATTTTAGATGATAATGACAAGCCGGTTTACATAATTACTACATTGGATAATGTAGAAGATGATCTTCTCACTCTGGAGTATATTAAGGTTAGGAAAGAGTAGACTTTGCTTTTGAATTGTAAGCATGTCATAAACATCACATTAATATGCAGCAGATGTTGTTACTTTTTGATGTTTTTAATATCTTGAGTGTCGTGTGCAAAGTCTGTCTGTTCTTTCAACAGAATAACTTTTACATCTTAAATTGTAGTGGTTTTATAAATAAGTTTTCATAAATGGAATTTACAAACTTCTGATTTGTTTGTTTTATGTGCACTTTTGGTGAAATAGACTGATATTAAAGGACCAGAACTGAAGACTGTCTATCAGAATGTTCTACAGAAAATAAAGGTATGATATCTGTTTATAACATAATTTCCTCAGTTTAGGAGGAGAGGCATATGGATAAACAAAAATTTTTCTTTTAGGTGAACTTTTCTTCTCTAGATGTTCATTTGCATACTGAAGCTCTGCTGAATGCTATGAACTATCTGAATAATCTTTTACCTAAACAAGGATCTAAAGTTGCAGAAGAACCAGTCCATGAAAAAACAGAGGAGAAGAAGGATGTTCTTAAAAAAATAAGTAAGTTTCTTAATTATTTTTTCCTCTTTTCATTCCTCTCTCTTCACTTAAGTAAGGAATAAAACAAATGTGTTTTCTATCTTTGCAAACTTGTCAATGATGTTTGATATGAGAAATTTTGCTTAAAATTGTATGTATTTATAGGGTTGTGCCCTTAGCCATGTACAGTTTTCTGACATATAGGTCAAGACATACCTTTGCTATGTGTTTGAGGCACTAAGTCAGTGTAAATAGAAAACCCATAAACTGTTGTCAGGTTTTTATTGTTTTTCTCCTGGTATGAATTAACGCATTTGATGGCCTTATGGTGATTGCCTTATACTTGAGGAGCATTAACCTCTTGTTTGCTTTTCTTTGCAGTTGTAAGGGATACCAAAACTGTACATGTCCTTGTTGAAGAATGTTAACTTTTGTTATTTTTTATTTCCCGTAGCATCAAAAAAATCAAAGTATGAAGATGTTATTGACCTCGTTATCTGTGCGGATTTATCATGTTTGAGTATTTTTATCAGAGAGAAAAGCCACAGAATAGCTGAAATACATATTGAAGGTAAGAGCAAAACTTTAATCACCAAGGTACAAAACTTTGTAACCGTAATAGTATATAGATTTTGTATGTCTTGTTTTTGAGGTCTGGATAGCCAAGTGATCATGCAGAAAGCAGCAACTGATATGACTGCAAAATTGAAGAACATCATTATTGTGGATTCTGATGAGACAGCATTGTATAAAAAGGTATGCATATGCATGTATAATTGATTTTTTTTTTTTAATGGATGCTAAATTAAACTTTTTAAACTCTACTCTCTACTGTGACTTTTTTCAGTCATGTTTGATGTCTTTGTTATATCTCTATGTGACAGATTGATTTTGCTCCCACAACCAGTAATTATTAGACTGACATTAATTTGTGCAGCTGTGATATTCAGCTACTCATTGTGCCTCTTACTACGTTGACTTTAGTGAAGAGAATTATTCAAAGCTGAGATGTCAACTTAATATTTTCAGCAATTTCAATGGATTTTTAAAATTCAATTTCTTTTTCATATATTGTTGAGACACTTGAACTAAAACGTCTTAATGCTGTGAGGTACTACATTTTATTTTGAAGTTAAGTTTCTCTAGTATGTAAGTTTTCACAGTAGAGATACTATTTTTTTTTCTTCCTAAGGCTCTTTACATCACAGGAAAAGAAGTCTTCAACTTCAGAATGGTATCATATGTGAATGCTACGGATGGCATTGCGTATACAAATATGGATGTTGTTGACAACCATATTTATCTAACTGTTGGGTGCATTCAAGTAGTTTTTGTCAACAAGTTTGTTTCGTCTATTTTGGTAAGTTATATTTTCTGGATACTGTTTCTTAGGATCTAGGTGAAGTTGTCAGAGCAAGAAAGAGATAAGAGTGTTCTAGGTTGTCTATTTGTGTAGGAGCTCTTATACACTGCTGTAAAAACTTTACTAGGATTGATGCTTGGGCTGTTTATTTTTCTTGTTTGTTTCTGTGGAGCAGATGAGTAAGTGAAATGGTTTACTGTTGTTAATGGTAATGTTTTTCTTAGATGATTTGTGACATCTGTTGAATATACATACCATTCATTATTTATAACACTGAAATGTAAGTAAGAAACCATGAAAATCATGCCCTTTCCTTAAATTCTGCTAAGTAAATCAATCTTCTGCTGCTCATATAATTAAATGAAGTGTAGTTCCTACAAGTCGTATTATGAGGTCATTTATCTTACCATCTAATTTTCCAAACATTTAGTATAGAAATTTATTTTTATATATGCATAATTTATCGTATTTGAGGGAAGATTATCCTATTAAAGAATTTGGACAAAATGTATAGCAAAAATAACATCTTAGGATGGTTTGCTGTTTAAGTAACTATGATTCTTAGTGTTTTTGAAGTACTGTAATTCTTAATAATTAATTCCTGAGATCTGTATTCCTTTCCTAGGCGTTTATAAATAACTTTCAAGCTGCCAAGGAAGCTCTTACTGAGGCAACTGTTCGAACAGCAGAGAAAGCAGCTACAGGTGTAAAAGGGTTAGCAGAGCGTAGTTCCCGTTCGGCGCTAGATATCAATATCAAAGCACCTGTTGTGATAATTCCACAGTCAGCAATGTCTGCAAATGTCCTGGTGGCTGATCTTGGTCTAATCACGGTGAAGAACCAATTCTTTATTGCTAAAACAAAAACGCGATGTAGTGTCCCACCTGTTATTGACTCTATGACGGTGAAATTGAGTGAACTGAAGTTATACAGGTAACGTAGTATCAATTTTTTAAAATTCATTTATTCCCTTTGGGATTCTTCAGTTAGAGAGCTTCAAAGAGTAGTTAAAAAATTAGGTAATGATTGGTGATTGACAGACTATTATCTTGGAATATAACAGCCAACTAATAGTTTTTTAAAGCAATGAAAATGTATGGTTTAGGAAAAAGAGCAATCTGCACATCTTTAAATAGAAGCAAATGTTTGTTCAGGGTAAATTGTGTAGTACTATAGATTTATGCATTGTTCATTATTTTAAGACAGGCTATATCTATTTGTATTAGACTGGTTTTGATGGGATTTTCAAGCTATGTATAGAAGCAAAGGTACTGACTTAGACAGCCATAAAGAGCTTTGAAAATGGCCCTTGGTGCAGAGGGTTCATGGGCGGAGAGGGAATGGAAGGGGCTTTTCAAACACAGTTGAAGAGTACTGAAAAAAGAAGAAATTGCTGTCCACTGGAGGGCAGGTAAGAGGTCCTGACTTGCAACACGTTTGTGTGTTGCATGCCTGGTATGTGCCTGATATCTCTTCCCTACAAAGGAGGGAGGTCTATTTGATGGAGTAAGGCTTCAACTAGAGCTACTTGGAGTAGTATAAAGGCAGTTTTATAGCATTATTTTAAAAGATGAGGAAAAAACAGAATTTTTTTTTTAAGAGTGTGCAATGTATGAAAGCTGAGAGTATTTTGCTTCTTTTCACAGATCTTACTATGAGCAAGATTCTTTGCAAACTGAAGTACAGTTGCTGCAGCCAGTCAGTCTGGAATTAGCTGTTGAACGAAATTTAGCTGCTGCGTGGTATAATGAAGTTCCTGATATTGAAATATCTGGCAGACTCAAGCCTATGAATGTAAGCAGTCTTTTCTGAAAACACGTGTTAAAATGTTTGTGGAAAACAGATTCATTTTTCTCTATGAAAGTCCAAGCTCAGTAGTTCAGGTATTGTTTGATTTCAAGACACGGAGGTAGAATAGATTTTGTTGTTTCATAGGGGAGAAGGAAATGAGTAGATTTCTGTTCTAATTTAAGCTCTGTATTTCATCCGTGATACTCCAGGTAGACTTTGTACTATGAATTACTATTGCTAGTTAAAAATTCTTATTCTATTCTAGCTTTTTACCTGTCAGTGTCTTTCAGTGAAAGATTGGAAAAGTTGTGGTTTATTGGTTTGGTCAGTAGCAATGCTGAATTTGTACCTATAACAAGCCTGAATAGTTATTGGTGACCTGCTGTGCCACATAGACACTCACAGATCTACGGGGCCAGATGGGGTTCATCGTAGGGTAATTTAAATTAACATAAAAAAACGAAATTTAGCATAAATTAAAATTTAAACATAACATAATTTAAGTTTAACATTAAAAATATGAAGGTTGTGAAGTGTGTGAGGAAAACTGATTTGCCAGATTTTGAAATAGAACTCATAAGTATTACTGTGAAATACGTCTTATTGTAAAGTGCCGTGTGACTAAATGCAGATTAAAATTTTACAGTTGACTTACAGTTTGTAAGTCAAACTGTATGTGTACATATTCTGACATTCCAGTTTCTAAATTGCAACTTGGTATCGAAAGTTTGTGGATGAAAAAAAAATAATGTGTGACTGACTTCCGATTTATTGAAATTACAGTAAGGAATTGTGTGAATTTGAGAAAAAATGTTCAGCATCCTAAACAGAGACTCAAATGAGATTAATTTGATTTATCTGTTTATTTGTAAGCTTAGATTTTACTTACTAAAAGTTACACAAACAGAGTTGTTCTGATTTTCAATTCTTTTTTAAAGCTAATTCTCAGTCAGGAAGATATTACCACAATACTGAGGACACTAAATGAAAATGCAGGTGAAGGCTCTGGTGCATCAACAGCTTTGCAAGAATCAAAAGCATCAACTAGTCATTCTTGTGAAATGCATGGTACTCAGCACTCTGCAGGTAATATCTTCCAAAATTACATCATTTGGCTTTTTTAGGTATTATTGTCAATATATGGCTTCTTTTGGAATTGCATTTAAAAATGAATGCCAGACTCCTTTGTGTATACCAATATTGTAGAATGACGGAATAATTAAGGTTGCAAAAGACCTCCAAGATCATGAAATGTAGCCTTTGACCAAAAAACACCCTGTCAACTTAACCATAGCACTAAATGCCATGTTTAGGTCTTCTTGGCACTTGTAGGGATGGTGCCTCCACCACCTTCCTGAGCGGAAATCCTTCCTGATGCCAGCCTGAACCTTCCCTATCTCAGCTTGAGGCTGTATCATCTTACCGTGTCACTCACTAGCTGTCTATGAAAAGAGACCAGCCCCCCATCTTGCTACAACTTCGTTTCAAGTAGTTGTGGGCAGCAGTAGGGTCCCTCTGAGCTTCGTTTTCTCTAGCCTGAACATCTCCAGCTCCTTCAGCCACTCCTCATATAACTTATGTTCCAGACCATTCAGTGGTTCCATTGCCCTTCTCTGGACATTTGAGGACCTCAATGTCTTTGTTTTGTGAGAACTGGAAAGAGGATTTGAAGTATGGTCTTACTTTGAGTTCTGGCTGAGTACGGGGGGACAATCACTGTACTGGTCCTGCTGGCCACACTACTGCTGATGCAGACCAGGATGACATTGGCCACCTGGGCACACCTGGCTCATGTTCAGCCACTACTAACTAGCTCTCTCAGGTCATTTTCCCCTGAGCAGCTTTCCAGCCACTCTGTCCTCAACCTGTAGCACTGCCTGGGGTTGTTGTGATCCAAGTGCTGGGTTTGGCACTTCACCTTGTTGAACTTCATGCCACTGGCTTCAGCCTATTATCCAGTCTGACCAGACCCCTCTGCAGAACCTTCCAATTCTCCAACATATCAACATTCCTGCCAAACTTGGTGGCATCTGTGAACTGACAGAGGGGCACTTGATGCCCTTATCCAGGTCCCTGATAAAGTTGACAGAACTGGTCCCAATATTGAGCTATGGAGAGCACCACTGGTGACTGTCTGCCAACTGGATATAATTCCATTCACTACCACTCTCTAGGTCCAGCCATCCAGCTGGAGTTAAACACTCAGAAAAGAGTGTACCTGTTCAAGCCTGGGCCTGCCAGCTTCTCCGGGATAATTCTGTGGGAGAAAGTATCGAAGACTTCACTAATGTACAGGTAGCCAACATCCATAGCCTTTCTCTCTTTCACTTGATGAGTCATTTGGTGAAAAAGGAAATCAAGCAGGACCTGCCTTTCCTAAACCCATTCTGACACCATTCTGGCTGGACCTGATCCCTTGGTTGTCCAATTTGTGCTATGTTATTGCACTCAAGATGATCTGCTCCATAACCTTCCTCAGCACTGAGGCCAGCTGACAGGCTTGCAGTTCCCTGGATCTTTCTTTTGTAGATAGGCATCACATTGGCCAAATTCCACTCATCTGGACCTCTCCAGTTAACCAGGACTGATGATAAATGATGAAGAATGACTTGGTGAGCTCCTCTGCCAGCTCTGTCATCACCCTAGGTTGAATCCTGTCTGCCTCCATAGACTTATGAGTGTCTAAGTGACACAGCACTTATTACTTCCTTATGGATTGCAGCATGGATTCTGCTCTCTGACGTTGTCTACCCGCTCAGATGGCCAGTTGCCCAGAGAATAATCATTTTCACTCTTAAAGACTGAGGTAAAGAAGGCATGAAGTACCTCAGCCTTTTCCTCCAGCCATCCTTAGTGGCAGCATACCCGTCCGCATCCAATAACGGGCGGAGATTATTCCTGTGCCTGCTCTTTGTTGTTAATGTATTTATAAAAACACTTCTTATTTTCCTTCATAGTAGTGGCCAGATTGTGTTCTGGCTGAATTTTAACCTTGTTAATTTTCTCTCTGTGTGACTTAACAGCATCCTTGTACTCTTCTTCCAGTTGCCTGCTCCTTCTTCCAAAGGTCATAAACTCTGATTTTTTCCTGCTGAATTCCTCCCTATTCAACCAAGCCAGCACATAGAGACAGTCTGGTCCTGTGCCTATAAGATTTCCTTCTAAAAGTACTTCTAGACTTCTTGGACCTCTTTGGTTTTAATGGTTTATTGCCAAGGAACTATCTGAACCAGTGTTCTGAACAGGACAAAGTCCACCCTCCAGAAGTCCAAGATTTTGTTGACACCCCAGAGTATTGAAAATTCACGTGTCATGGTCGCTGTGTTCAAGATTGCTCCAACCACAGCAGCTCCCACGAGCCCTTCTCTGTTTACAGGCAGCAGATCCAGCAGGGCAGCTCCCCTGGTGGGCTCACTTCCCAGCTGTGGTGGAAAGTTATCTTCAGACACTCCAGGAATTTCCTAGACTGCCTCCTCTCTGCTG
>JAODKT010001744.1:30453884-30512191 GCA_027576195.1 Cossypha heuglini
AGACTGTAGTTATATAAGGCCATGCAAAAAGGAAATAAACGCCATTTCGCCATCCACCATATTGGTGTCTGTGAGTGATTGGCCCGAAAGACCTGTAAGTGAGTCGTCGTGTCTTTCTCGAACAGGGTCGCTCTGCCTCAAGAGAGGCAGCAAGTATTTACCACTCCTCCCAGCTATGAGGGAGTCTAAGATGACTTTGTGAGTAACAGTATCAAAAGCCTTACTGAAGTCTAGGTAGACAATATCCATTGCTCTCCCTTTTTCCATCCATGCGTCAATTTTGATGCCAAAGTGATTTTTGCTTCTATATATTCTTAATATATATTTGTAGCTCTACAGCTTATTATCGTATAACTATATAAATTCATAGCTAGTATTTTCCTTCTCTGCTAGACAGAAAGAAAAAGACATGTTCCTAAGGCCCTATCCTAATCCTACTTCTTCTGAGATTGAAGGTCGAGCCACCTTCTCAAGACACTTTCTGCCATAAACAACTGTTGAGGAAGGGGAGTTTCAGAAGAGGGCCAAACCTCATCCCCTGTGTTTCTAACTGGGGATTCTTGTCAGCTATGCTAATTTGCTAAACTAATAAAACTGTATTTGTCCTGTCATGAGTATCTTTGGCACATTTTTCGGTGTGTATCCCAATGTCATTCACATGTAGGTGTCTTCATCAAAGCATTTTACTGCCTAACCTTTTTTTGCTCTTGGTTTTAGGGCAATAGTTTCACCATAGAAGACGACTGATCAAGCATGATTTAGCACTAATTAATCCACTCCTTCTGATCATCTTCTAGTCTTCCATGGGAATAGAAACAGTCTCCAGAATGAGGTGTTCTATCATCTTTCGAGGGATTGAGGTGAGACTGACCAGACTGACCAGAGAGCTGGCCCTCTTTCTTGCCCTTTTAGAAGAGTAGGGTGACATTTTGTCGTCTTCCAGCCTTCAGGAATCAAATTTTCTGATTCAAAGATGATCATGAGCAGCCTGGCCATGGTGTCTGCGAGCTCTTTTGGCATTCGTGTGTGCATCCCATCAGGGCCCATGGACTGGTGGAGGTTGAGCTTGTCTCAACTGAGTGTTCTGTAACCCAATCCTCCATGAAGGAGTGAAAGCCTTCTTTCCAACATTCCTTTACCCTGGTGTCCTGTGTAAGAGATTCCTGAGGGCTGGTCTTGTTAGCAAAGACTTATGGAAAGAAAGTGCTCAAGTAACTCTTGTCTTCTTTGCTTTCTCTGTTACCAGGATTCCCCCTCCATTTAGTAACAGTCTCACAATATCATTTATTTCTCTTCAGTTGCTGATATATTTGAAAAAGCCCTTCTTGCTGTCCTTGACACTGTTGGCCAGATTTATTTCAACATAGGCCTCGGCCTTCCATATCTCATTTCTACCCACTCTGTGATGTCTCTGTATTCTTCCCAAGTGGTCTGACCCTGCTTCCATCTCCAGTGTGTTTTCTGCTTATATTTAAGGAATGACAGGAGCAATTTGTTCATCCATGGACCTTTCTTGCCCCCATAGCCTAACTTCTTGCTCATTGGGATGTATCACCCTTGAGCCAGGAGGAAGTGACCTTGGGATATCAACCGTTCTTCCCTATAGGGCCTGTTCCCATGGGATTCCTCCAACAAAATTCCCTGAAGTAGCCAGAGTTGTCTCTCTTCAAGTCCATGGTTAGAATCTTAATTGCTGCATTGTTCACTCCTCACCCAATAGGGAACTCTACAGTCTCATGATCACTACCCAGCCAAGGCTGCCCCAAACTTCACATCTCCCACAAGGCCATCCCTGCTTGTTAGTGTGAGGTCAAACAGCTGCAACATTCCTTGTGGGATCCTGTGTGATCAGTACTTCTCAGGAACCTGCTGGGCTGTTTGTGTTTCACAGTGATGGTTCTGCAGCAGATGTCAGGGTAGTTAAAGTCCCCCACAAGAACCAGCGTTTGTGTTTCTGAGGCTGCTTTGTGCTGCATGTTGAAGGCCTCATCCACTTCCTTCTCCTGCTTGGGTGGCCTGCAGCAATCACCCACAACTGTGAAATCCCTACTGGTCTGCTCTTATGCCCTGACCCATAAGAATTTGACTTGCTTATCACCCGCTGCAAGACAGAACTTGATACGTTCTGGGTGTTTCCTCATACAGAATCTTTCTCATAAACAGAATATAGCCCTTCATGGCAATGTTTCAGTCATGTGAGCTATCCCACCACATCTCTGTAATTGCAATTAGGTCAAAGTCCTTTGTCTGCACACACGTCTTGTTTTTCGTGATTGTTTTCCATACTGTGTACATTGGTGTACAGGCAGATTATAGAAGTAATTGATCGTGCAAAAGGTTCCCCTGGGTCTGTCTTGTGATTTCATCTTTGGATGCTTGTACTCACTGAATGTATTCCCTCTTAAGCCTCCTTTTGCTGCTTGGGTGGTCACTGTAGTTCTCCCCTTCCTACACCTTATCTTGTCAAGCGTGGCTCTATTCTTGTTCCCCTTCAAATCTAGTTCAAAGCTCTCTCAACAAGCCCTGCTAACTCCTGAGGTAAAGTCCATTTTCCCCTTTGAGACAGGAGGATCCTGGTTGGTGCCATCAGGCTCAGTGTTCTATAAACTGACCCATGATGAACAAAACCAAGATTCTGATGATAACACAGAGGTGTGTTCCAAGGTGTTCATCTACATGATTTTCTTGACAAGACAGAAGAGAACATAACATGTGTCCCATCTTCTTCTTACCTGAAGGTGCTTCTTACCTGAGCCCCAGGTAGGCAGCAGACTTCCCTGTGGGATAGGTCCAGCTGGCATACAGGGCCCTCAGTTCCTCTCAGAAGAGAGTCACAACAATCACTCTTCTTTCTGTCTTACTTAACCTGAAATTGTGATGCATTTGGTTGACTGACCTTCTCTGGGCACCCTGCCAGGTAGACCTTCACCTTCATTATCATTTGCTTCACGCTCAGGTTCTGAAGACTCATACCTATTTCCTAAGGTTGCCTGTGAAGGCAAGGGAGGTGATTCTCTTGCTGCCCCCAGCAGGGACCTGTTTCCTTGTCCTTTAGATCCCTTCCTTCTGTCTGATGACAAGAGTGTTGGAGTTCCTCTGACTTGTGCTGAGCTTCTACCCCCTGCATTTCTCTCAGGGGTTTTCACCAGTCTTTTTCTATCAGACCCCCTGGTACTCTTCAGGCTCTCCACTTCCTCTCAAAGCTCAGCAGGTCATCCACCTGGTCTCACTGCACAGAACTGTAGTCTCTTGTGCCCTCTGGTGCTAATGCCAAGCTCAAACACTCCCTGCAACTGCAGGCCTGACCAGATGCGTTGCTTCTGAGGGAGGCCAGTCTGGGTTGCTGTGCTCCTTCTAACAATGGCTTTTGGCTTTGTGGAGATCACTGTTGTGTTTGTTCTCATGGGGTAGATGAGAACCACCAGGTGAGCTCTCCTCAGGAGCTGGTGGGAGGGGTCACTCTGCCCTCCTGCATGCCCTGCCCACACGAACTGCTGCAGCTATGCCACATCTTTCTGATATCCCATGTCCTGTTTGCCCACCTTTTCACTGTGCTCCATGTTGCTCATGCTTGCTAGAGTCGTTTAAATCTCCCTGGGTTGCTCTGGCAAGGCCCTCAAGGCGAAGGCTTCACTTAGGAGGGCTGGGCCCTGCCAGGTCTCTGCCACCTCTTGGGTTTCTGTGACTCTGGGAGCCCTCTACCAGGGTCTGCAACTGTAGCCACTGCTGTTGGCTGTTTTTGCTGCTGCCATTGAGTGCCTTCTTGGCTGATGAGGTCAGTTGACTGCCCGCGGACCTATTATCTTGACATTGTGGTTTGAGCTATATCTGGCAGTAATAATAATGAATAGGAGCAACTGAGCCACTGTAGTGAGTTTTGGAACATGACATGTAATGTAAGGGTCTTGTTTTCCTGGCCTACATTTGTTAACATCCTGACTTTGGAAAACATCCATTTTACTCTCCTTCCTGTATATGATGGTTTCGTTGCTGTTCTGATTTATATCTGTTTGTCTGTTGTAATGATGAAACCCCTGAAATTTGTATTTGTATTCAATATATGTTGCTGCCTATTGACTGTTTAGCACACACTAAAAAGAAAAGCAAGTAAAGAAAACCATCTTTTGTTGAATTCCTTTATTAACCAGCAGCAGTGTGTCAGATAAACAAATGAGAATGAAAATAAATTTGTATTCTTCTTAACACTCTTGTGTATAGTACCATGCAATATTAAGGGGGAGTTGTGCATTTGTGTTTTAAAGAGGGTAAAAATCTCATGTAGAATATGTAAGCAAAGTGTTTTATATTCTCAAACATTGTGTGATTTTGCCAAAAGTAGTTACATGAAGCATGATAAACTCATACTAAGTGTGGATGGATTTACATGTGGAGAAAAAGGGAAGTTGCTGTTTTTGTGGTTGTAAGTGAGGATGTTTTGTTTTGTGTTTTCCCTTACTTGCAGTCAGGTAATTTTTTTAATATTAACCATTTTTCTGGTTCCTGAAAGGTGTAACTGTTGTGACATCAGCTGTGGTGGAATTGCATTCACCTATGAAAATAAAAACAACACTGAAACTGGACTTCAGATTTGACTCACTGACTTTAGTGTTGTATAGTCCAAATTCAAAACAGGTAAGTATAATTTTGGTTACTAAGAGTAATCAGCAGCTTTAAGGTTGTCTAGAGTCCTGGAAATTCTGAACAAAAATAGTTTATTTTATGACAGAGAGAGTGTGTTCTAGCAATAATAACAAATGTGATGGAAATGACAGAACAGCTATTTTAGCTAAATTGCTTTTGGCAGATACTATAGGAAATAGAATAGCCAGTGGTAGCCATAATACATGGCATCTTCTGTCATCTGACTAAATATCTGATGAGGATTTATATTAGTTTAAAATACAGTTTGAGAAGAAAAATATGCAGAGGAATGAAACATATTCATTAGTTATACATAGAGATGGATACATGGACACACACAAAATGGTGGAGAAAGATTCTTAAATTTGTCAATAGGAGTGCATTTATATTCATCTTGGTTTAAACATACAAAATTTGTCACCAGATTTCTGACTAAAAGTTCGTAATTTATTATAAACTTAGATCTCTCACTTATGTAAGCTTGCTTTAGAAAGATGGTAGAATGGCAAAGCATTGCTCTTTGAAAGTTTTCTCTTGTATGTTGTTGATTGTGGTTGTCCTTTGAATTAATAGTGGGTTTATTTAATTTATTATTATTGAAAATATGATCAGTTAGAATAAAACTGTGTATCACACCTATGTATTATTTTTTCCTACCTGTAATGAAATGTACAAATGTTTTGTTTAAACAGGTTAACAGTTTGGATCAGAGAGATGACCTTTTGAAGCTTGCAGAGTTTAAATTAGTTCTCATGTCAGCTGCTCTGAAAATGTTATCAGATGGTTCAATGAATGCTTCAGTCAAACTGGCAAACTGTACATTAGATGATAAAAGACAGTCGATCCAGAAGGCTACACCAAGGTCTGTAATTTTACATAATTTGCTGTTTATTAGAGTTAGACAAAGTTTATAACATTTCAGTTTTTATTGTATTCTGTTAAAACTGCAATTGTTTATTGTTGGAATTCTTAAAGTACATGTTACTGTGGATTTATGTGTTTCATGTGCCTTTTGTTCAATGTATGTTTATGAGAGACCAGTGCTAAATACAAAAAAATAAATAAACTGAACTTTAAATACAAATTAAATAAACGTGCACAGAAAACCATTTCGCTTTCCACTTTAATGAAGTTCTCGGTAAGAATGAGATGATGTTTCATGAATACTAACAAACTTCAGTAAAATGTAGTACTTTTGATATGAAAACAAGGAAATACGATGGTTTGTCTTGTTATTAACACCTTTAACTACCAGTGTATGGGATTCCAGTTAGTTTTAAAGTTATATAAAATTTGTGCTAATGTTTGTATCAGTCGTGTTCTAAAATCATTTGTGTTGCTTTTTAAATTTGTTCTTGTTAATGTATTGCATCTGGAATGAGAATCTTGACTGGTTTTCAGTATTCATGGCTGGCTTTTTATTGTTTCATTAAATGCCTCCTTAATAATCTTTCAGAATGGTGGAAATGAAACATGGATTTGAAAAGAAGGTTATGGTGGATGTAAACTACAAACAGGGGAGAGATGGCACTGTTCTTGACGTTATTGTTCAAGAGATATACCTTTGTGCAAGCATGGAGTTTCTGCTTACTGTAGCAGATATATTCCTAAAGGCTAAAGCAGAAAGTGCTGCTGCACAGACAAATCTCAAACAGTCGTTACCTGCAAAGGACCAAGGTATATACCAGTATACACCAGAAATATTTTAAAATCTGTATTGGAAGATCAGCTTAATTTTGATGTTGTAATAGTATGCAAAAAATACAATACTCCTTTTATGCTATTTCCTATGTTTATATGTATGGAACAGCTTGCAACTGTTGATGTTGCTTGCTTTGCATCATGGAAATAGATTCATGACCTTTTAGTCTTTGTTTCCAAATGAAGTCTGGTCTTACTAGAGAAAGAAGACATCTGAAAATGTATGTTTAAAATAAAATGGGAATAATAATGGAGCGTATTATATTGTGCTTACACATGGAATCGGCCTGCCTGATATTGCTGCCTAGAAATGTCATTTCATTTGTCCGCTGATCTGCATTTCTTCCTACATCAAAAAACAGACTTTTAGCTTGAGTACCTGACATCAAAAATTGGTCCATTAGAACGGGAAATATTCTTTTAATGCTTCCAGGCCTCAGGTAGTTCTCATCATGTATGCCAAAGCAAGTATCAGGTTTTTTGGTATTATTTTCCTAAGTATTGTAGTTCTGTCCCTCTCAGCCAGGCCTGTTGTGATTATTTGCTGATGATCAAAGTCTGAACAGATAAGGAAGTCTTATATGAAAGTATATTTTTATTGCAAGTGTTTACATTAGGCATCATTAATGCTGCATTATTGTCCTATGGAAAAATGAGGGTTTGCTACTCCAGAGAGCAGAAAATGTGCGAGCATTTTCTTAAGACTGTGTTCAGAGTTGGCAGATGTAGTTATGGAGTGAAGCTGACACATTTGTTAATGCCAGAGATAGTAACATTGGTGATACTGTTAACCTTTTTCATTTTGACAGAGAAGCTTCCTGAAGTCTTTTGTTATACCCAAGAGTAATTAGATATTAAATGGTTTTGTGCCTGCAATGAAGGGCCTAGAAATGTCAGTTGCAGGGATCTACAGATTTCCTAGCACTAGTCATGCTAGATCTTACCCGTAAATAGTCAAGGCCTCCCTATAAGTTACAAGAATTAAATAATTATTATAATCAATATTGTTGATTATAATATTAATTATATTAATAATTAAATCACTACAAGAGAGTAATTGAAATTTAATCTTTGAACAATTAAACTAATGTAATTTATATTTCTGAAGCATCTGTGCAGCCTGTATCAACGATGGAAATGAACATTGTTGTTAAAAATCCAGAGATTGTGTTTGTGGCCGATTTAACAAGAAGTGATGCTCCTGCGTTGGTGGTTACAACACAGTGTGAGCTCTTCATTAAAAGTAGCCCTGAAAGGTACAACATGACAGCTGCTGTTAGAGAGATACAGATGAAAGCATGCCCATTTCTTCCAGAAGAAAGGAAAGAGAACATTACTACGGTGAGTTTGCAACCATTCAATGTGTATTTTAAAGGTGCTGTTTAACTTATACTACTAAAATACAAATAATTTCTGAAATGTTCATCATTAATATGTATATACCAGTATAGTAGTACACATTTGCAGTATAAGTGTAATTTTATGGCTAACGTTTTGTTGATTTTATTCTCTTTTGTCTGGTATGCCTAAAGTGTCATCTTGATCTGTGACAATGGGGTTTGGTTTGTGTAACAAGCTACAATTCACAGCCCCAGGGAGTAAAATGTTGGTTATCTTTCATATCCCATGTAAGCCAATTAAATAGTAAGTGTGTGCTATGTCAAATGCAGTATAGTTAATTTGGAGTGCTATCAGTCTAAAACCTTGTATTAAATAGCTATGTAAGAGGATAATAGTGTCACCAAAAAAAAAAAAAAGTGCATATAGGAAATAGTTTACTTACTGTATGCTGTTTGTAAATTCCTTTATTTTAAGGTCCATAGATCTGTTATGTTAAAACTGCCTATTTGTATTTTGGCAACAGAATCAGACTTGTTAGTTACTGATCAGGTGGAGTTGCATTGACTCCTGGAGTTCCTTACAGCTTTTCTGCCTCTACAGCAGACTGTTCCTTAGTTAATTCTGTGATGATATTGTTGCATCAGAGAAAAAATTCGAATTGACTGTATATGCAACAGTTACCCATGTCCTCAGACTACAGATGAATTTTGAAGAGCAAATCTTTTCAGCTCTCTGTTAATACCTGCTTACTTATAGAGTGATATAGGAAAGACCAAAGCTATATGCAGAAAGGACTGGGGCTTCCCTTTCATCTCAATTTCAGGTAGATTCATAGCACCTCAGTTTACTCCTTGGGTATAAACAGTCTTTAATTTCACTAAAATGTTACTCTAGTCATTTAGAAGGTGATGCACTAACATTGATAGCCACAATACAATGCAAAGTTGTTCAACTTCTGTTTTTGTAGCTGGCAAATGTGGCATAAACATTACTTTGTAGAAAGCTATTGGAAGGTTTTACACTAAGTTGTCCCTCTTACAGGATTATCTTCTTATGGAATCTCTTATGTCAGACGGTAGAAACGGGAGGAAAAGACCTGAATCTGACGGGATGCTTGTGCTATACATGGTGAAAAAAAACTTCAGAGGACACTAGTTTTAGTGCTTAAAACAGTACCTTCCTTGAAAGATGCAGATAGTTCGTGAGAAGAGTGAAAAAAAAAAAAATAAGTTACCTGCAGGTAGGAGCATAACTGCTCCTTTTGAAAACATGTGTAGGCAAACCTCTGAACCCAGGTTTTCTGTAAACAATCTAATTTTAGTCTGGTAAAGTGTACTAGTTTGAAAGCAAGCCAGTGGGAGATTCCAAGTCAGAAATACAATTTAATAGGAAAATTAAAATAAATGCAGTAATACAGAAACACCGACAGAGTCAGGATACAACCTGACACTCTGTTGGTCAGGGTGTTGGTAGCAGTCTGATTAAAAGGTGGCTGCAGTGCTTTTGAAGTGGTAGATGTTGTTCTGTTGAAGCAGTGGTCCTGTGGAAGGGTGTGATCTTCCTCTGAAGGTCCAGTGGTGGTCATGGAGCTCTTGTCCTCTGGGAATCCAGTGGATAAAGCTGCTTGTGGTGTTCCAAACCTCAGATTATATCCAGATAGGAATGCTTGTTTCCTCCCCCTGAGTGCAGCAACTCACACTGGGATGATGTAATTTTATCAGTCATGCAGTGAGGCTTGATGGTCCATTATCAGAAGATATCCTTCTGAAGGGAGTTACCAGGGATGAGTCATAGAGGAGATAAGGAACACTGCCCCACCTGCTTTTAAGAGTTTATGAATATGGTAATAGAATACATACTTTTGGATGCACCTTACATCGCAACCTAAGACAGAAAATAGTAGGGTTGGATGAATTTATCCTTTGGATGACAAAATCTTCAAAACTGAAAGAGACCTTTAAGATCATTTACTCCAGCTGTCAACCCAGCAGTACCACAGTCACCCCTAAACTGTATCCTCAAGAGTCATGTCCAGATTCCAAGCAGGGAAACTAACCTCCAGATATAAAATAGTATAAATAATGAAGGGGTCTTTATATATTTCTTATATGTGTGTTTGTCTATAGAGGAATCTGTTATTTTTCATTCCTGAATGTAATACGGAGTAAGGAAAAAAGGTAATTTGAGCAATAGGTTAAAAATAATATTATGGACAAAAACTTCCGTTAGATCAAACTCATTTGGGAAAAGTGTGGTCAAACTGATTCAGGGTATATCTATGACTCCAGCATCTCATTCAGATATGGACAGAGATGTCAGAAAAGATTGTACAATCAATATGATTTGAAATTAGAGTTTTTGAAAGACTGATCATCTCAGATGGGGATTGGAAAGCAAATTTTCCTGTCTGTGCAGTGTCAGTAGAGTCTAATTGCATCTGGGTGCTCTCTATGTATTAATAGCATAGCTCTGGTTTTGTTTATGGCATACTTCTGATTTGGTAAACTTTGGCAAGTGTAAATGTTCAGAGACTGATTGCAAAACAAAGTTGGAACTGAGTGATTGTGATTCCAGCAATTATATTGTTATTCAGGAAAAATGTAACTGTGTCCTTGCTGTGTTGCAACTGAAAAACTGGTTCTCAAAAGACAGGGACATGAGTGTGCAGTACCTGCAGATTTTACCATAAGAATGGAGTTATGGAAGTGTAATGTATTTTACTGTAGCTGACGTTTCAATCTTTAATGATTGAGAATGCCTGAGATGATGCATCTGGATACTTGTTATTTCTTTCAACATGTTAGTGTTCAGAATTCTCTTAATTTTGAAAAGCCAAATATTGGTAAGTTTTCTTTCAGTACTTTCTATGTGTATGATTTCAAAGTAAATTTTTAAAAATATATTTTTCTCTATATGACATGTGTTTTTGCTTTTTTGTGTAGGTATTGCAGCCTTGTGACTTCTTCTTTGAAATGAAACAGTCAAGTACTAATCCACAGACAGCCGATCTAACCATTAAATCTCTTACAATAGAAGTAAGGAGACTTGTATTGTGTTTTTAGTTTTCTACTTCCCACTGAGCAGGTTATGAAGTTGCTTCAGGAATGACTGAAGTTGGGAATCATTCCAGTTCATCATTAGGTCACCTACCTAATGAAGCATGTCAAAATGAAAAAAATTGAAAGTCAACAACTGTGTCACTATGCTTCAGGTTTGAAATCCCTGTTTCATAGAATGGCTAGTGTGCAGAGATAAATTTTGAAGTGTTCAGATAAATCATTGAATGATGTAGTTTAGAAAGCTTCCATGTGGAAATAAGGCAGGGGTTGCAAATCTGAAAAAAATGAACTATTGCATGTGGAAGGGAGGTATGTTCGAATGAGAGTCCTGTAGAAAATGGAAGTATTTTGTTATTGTAACATGCTCATTATGCTTTTGTGTCTGAAACTAGCTATTTCTGTACAAGATACTAATTTCCAGTTATTCCAATTTCTTATTTGTAGGTTTCACCAATAATCATAAACACTGTAATCACTATTACATCAGCCCTTTATCAAACTACAGAAACAACTACTGAAGAGATTAGTCAAATTCCTCCTGACTTATGGAATAAGAAAGATATAAAAAATCTGAAGTTGTGGTTTCTTGAAGAGACTAATGAAAATGAAGATAAAAATCCAAACACTGAACTGGTTCCCACAGGAGAGTCTTTGAAAATTAATATAGAGTCTGTTTTTCTAACACTTGAAGCTGGAGTTGGGCACAGAACAGTGCCAATGCTTTTAGCCAAGTCCTCATTTGTTGGAGAAGTCAAGAACTGGAGTACTCTAATCAACCTACATTCTCGTCTTGAGCTAGAGGTGAGGAATCTTACATAATGAAACAGAAGTTTTCCTAGGATGCTAAACCCTATTGTCTAAATCTTACATACAGGTTGTTTAGACAATAAAAGAAAAATAACCCATATATTTGATGACTAAACTCCTGCAGATATATGTTGTGGGAGCATGATGGGAATGAGGGGTTATGATGCCTGAATTTAAATGAAAATCTGATGCATGAAGATGAAATGTTAATTAATGGCACAGTAATTGGTGTTAGGCAGCCTCACGTTGACACTCTTTGCAAGTTCCTCAAGAGCTGTTACATCAGTGTTAAATGTTGGAATCACAACTGTCTGAAAGTCTCTAATAATCTTCAGTTAATATTACAGTAGAATATATAATGTGTTGTGTCTTTAAAATCCAATGTGGTACAAGTTCATAAAGCATCCAAACTGACTCATATTTGGAAATTGGTGACAAAATTCAGTGCTTGTTCTAGGTAGATTTTTCCTTATTTATAGTGCTTTTGAATTCCAGTGCACCTGCTATTTAAGCCAAAATTGTATTTTAAGTGCCACAGTTTTTACTACTTATTTAGAACTCACTTCACAGTAGAGATTTAGCTGCCTCATTTATTTCTCTAATGCATTTGTTTCATTTTGTAGTAGCAGCTGAAATTAATAATTAGTAATCTTTTAGACTACTAAAACAATTAATATACTTCTAAATCTGAATTTTTAATTTAAGTTTTATGTAAATTCCTAATTGATTCCTGGATGTTGATAGGTACATTATTTTAATGAGATGTTTGGCGTGTGGGAACCTTTGCTTGAACCACTAGAAGTTGAGAAGACTGACTTATTCAAGCCATGGACTCTTGATATCAAGGTATAGTTTCCAAAGCTGAACTCAAATATAACATTATGATACCTTAGAAAAAACAAATGCTCTCCACCTTTCATTTCTAGACTAATCTAACAATTTTGTTCCTTCTTGTTGGTTACTGAAAGTTCTTTCCCAAGTAGTAGATGAAACCAGTTCTTTTACAAGGAAAGATCCAGATTCACAGATCTGTTAAATATTGTCTTTCAGGTGGCAAAATTTTATTCTAGTAATAAATTGAGTATTTATTAGATATTGAGGTTAGTTTACTAGATTCCTAGATTACCAGGGTAATCATAAGAGCTTTATATCAGTTTGTCCTATAGACCATGTGCTAATGATGCATTCAGGGACTTTGGAAAGACAAGCCACTGCTCTTGTTCCACAATTGTATGTGTAGCAAAAATTGTGTTGGAAAAACTGATAGCTGTGGTGTAGCGCAAAGAGTACTCTGGGAGTTGTTCTCTTACCACTTCATTTTCAACTTTCCTGGAAATAGTCTAGATTCTGGTCTCAAACTAGATAAGGTTGTTATGAAAGGATGAGAGATACCTTTTGTTTGTCTTCTGTCTTAACTGTTTCATTTCATTGTTTCCTGACTTTTGTCAAAACTGTTTAAGTATTTTTAACCTGAGAGTTTGCTCAGAAGTAAAGACCCACCCTTTTCCTAGGACTATCATTATCAAAAGCCTCAGAAGAATGAAGACTATGGACTGAGATACTGCAGTTAAGAAACTGCTATTAAAAATACCCCTGACAATTTTGCAGAAAGGTGTAAGACAAAATACAGGAGACAGGTAGAAGATAGTGAGTCAAACCTCATGTCTGCTCACCGCGATATGAAATATAACATTTGGAAATACATGATTTCCAGAAATGTTGAAGGGTAGAGAAATGTATTCCATCAGGTTTTTTATTATTTTTTCTTTCAACAAATGAAAACAAAATAGGTATTTGATTTGGAAACACATAAAGACTAAATTTGAGGACTGTTAACATTAGGAAGTCGATTATGAGTAACATTTTACACAGTGTTACTTGAGGTTAAGACAAATGTTAACACAGAGTATTTACTGCATATGTTAGTATATATTTTCTTTACTTCTGAATAATCATAAATTTAGCTACTGTTATTGGAATTTCATTGACTTCCTGAATATATGATTTGTCTCTTCTCTTATTCTCTCCTTCTTTGGTTTTTATTTGAGAATGAAAACATGAACAACAAAAAAATGGAAAACTATGCCAGGACATAGAAATTGCAAAAGGGAGACACAGAGAGTCTTGAGGGGAAACTTTCTTCTACAGAATGAGTGGTCAGATAAGAATTCTTTAAACATCTCCTTTCAGATGAAGAAGGCCAAAAAAGCGCTGTTTGAATCAGATGATGAAGAAGAAGAGAGCTACAAAGTTCCAGAATATAAAACAGTAATAAATGTTTCCTCAAAAGACCAGCTCAACATCACACTGTCCAAGTTAGGACTGCAGATGTTAAGTAACTTGGGCACGGTAAGAAAAATTTCTTAACTATGCGGTGTTAGAATTGCTAGATGAATACTTGCAGAGATCATCTTGGTGAAGCCTTACTCAATATGTTTATGTTTTGTATCGATTCTTTGCTTTCTAGGCATTTGCTGAAGCCGCTAGTCAAACTTCAGACATCTTCAAAAAAGACCGAGCACCATTTGTAATAATAAATTCCTTAGGAGTTCCCATCACAGTCTCGCCTAGTGATTCCTTTAGTGTCCTTAATGTTAAGTTTGGAGCAAAACTATTTCATTTAGAAGACAAAGAGAGTTTAAATATGGAATTTGTCAGAACAAGAGATGAGAGTGACCAGTTCACAGCAATGACAACAATGAGTAGCAAGAGATTTTACATTCAGATCTGTAAGTTCCAAAGTTCATGCATCTTCTGTTTTTGTAAATATTTATCATGCTTAATACAATGCCTTGTACAGGTCAATAAATTTTGAAGGACAGCATAACATGAAAGAAGTGTCTCTTTGACTTCTAGATGCCTGGCAGTATTTGAAATCCTGCTTTACCCTTTACAGCTTAATGTTATGTATATCATACCTCTTAATTTTTGCAGCATAGGTTTTCTACTGTGATAAATTATTCATGTAATAACCTTTATTGCAGTCAGATACTTGCTTGCACTTATATGTTATTGCAGAATTCAGCTGCTCAAAATAATTTTTCTTTCAAAATTGAAATCATATGTATGTTTACAAAAGTTACTCTTAAGATGGCTGTTTTTAAAAAGATTGTTTTAAATAGTTTTAAACAAACCATAGCTAAAGCTAAAATTAAAATTTAGCTATTTTTAACGGTGTACGTCTTTACAATTTGAGTTGATTTATTGTAGCAATTGGCAGTTTTTCAGTCTCAACTATATGATGCATTAGTTGAACTGTTTTTTACAATATGAGATCTGTACCTTGTTTATAAGCCGTTACGTCTTGTAAACATTTCCTGTGAGGCACTAATTTTATTTGCAGTATCAAAACCCACTTAAATATTTGAATGATGAATTCATTTACTCTTTTCCTTGTTGCAAGAAGAGAATCTTTGCTGTTTCCTTAGTAACACTGCAAGAGCAGCATATTAAGAGTGCTGATTGTACTTCATCCGGTGGGTGGTTTTTTATTATTAGATTGAATGATACAGAAAATTCTATTGAATGCATGTTTTTGTCTTTCAACTATTTCTTTATGCTACTTTTGAGTGTTTCATGTTTCATCTTGTAAATTCTAGGTCCGCATAATCATTCTACTGTGGAAAAGATTCCATTGACTAAAGTGGGTCGATGTATTTACAAAGTGAGACACGAGGAATCAGGTGTTGAAAGGTCCATTGTCAGTCAAATTGACACTGTTGAAGGAAGCAAGATAATAACTATACGTTCTCCTATTCAGGTCATTATATATCCATACATTTAATTTTTTTAATGAATGAAAATGATCCTGTAGTCTTTAAATGAACATTAAAAATATATTTTAAAAACTTACCTGATTGGTCCATATAACTTTGCTTTGTGTTTGATTTTTCAAGAATAAAAAGCATTTTCAAAGTGAGAGATGGGTTGGATGCAGGTGAACATCAATCAGATTTTGGATCAGGATAATTTATTAGTAATGTTAACTAATATTGGCTCGAATTTTGGTCTTGAACTATTTGCTGTGTATGAAGTGATCAGACTTCTTTTAATCTTACCTTGGTTCCTCAAGTTATCCTTCAGTCAGGTTATTTAGTTTTCTTCATCCTGTACAATTGATACATTTTTTTCAAGTTTAGTGTCAGTTGAAAAGTGAGACCTTTGAGTGTATATGTATATTGATTCAGTAGTATTTTTGATAGACATTATATGGTTTATAGCTGCAGTGCTGAATCAGATATTACAGTTTTATAGAGATAGTGTTCCCATTACATTTCAGTTGCTTTTTTTCACTCAGAGTGGTTTATGACTTGATGAATAACAAAATTTTACTGTTTGATTATTTTCTATTTTTTTTTACTAACAGCTAATTAATGCCATAAAATTTACCTTGAAATGAATGAAAAGGAATGTTTGCAGGATAGATAACTATGTGCCCCATAATGGACATTAATTATTTAACCTTAAACCTCTGACTTCCCTTACACTTTCACTATATGCTTTTTGAACCTTGTATCTATTATATTTTTAGGAGACCACTGTTTGGAAATTTACCATGTAGTTGAGATTTACTTGTCTTTGGTTTTTCAAAGTCTTGTTGACTCTCCTTGAAAAACATTTTGCAGTTAGTATATTTATTTAATAAATAAAATGTAGCATTAAACTGCACAACCAGATCATTTAGAAAGATTTAATGTTTTAGATACAGTTCTTCTGAAATACTGACATTGAATGGTGTATGGGTAAGATGAAAAACAAGACTTCTCATCCTTGCTTTATTAAGCTCAAATTATACTTTGTCTTTACAGTTTTTCCTAATGTGTGTTGCTGGATTTTTATTTTACATAGATAAGGAATCACTTTTCAATCCCGTTAAATATTTTTGAAGAAGGAAGATGTTTAGGGACTGCTTCACCAGCAAATGAGTTCAACATACCCTTTTCCTCTTACAGGTACTTTATTGTAATTTTTTTTTTTTTTTGTAGAATACGTTTATACATTATTGATTATTGTATCCATGTAATTATGCTTAAAAATTGTTTACTCTTGCTACCTAATTTTGGATCCCAAAAACCTGGGGTATGCTTTCTCTGCTTTCAGGCATGGACCCCCTGGAGAATAGTGCTTTTGACTTAAGGCCTTGGAAACAACTTCAAAATATGAATAATAAGTTAAAATCATAAATATGTGGTGAATTGAAAGTGTGTGCTTTCACATGGTGATGGTTTTAAATTTAAGGTTTTTATGGTATAGCAATAGGTGTGGAACAAGATGAAGAATTTTAGGTGGTGCCTGTTTCTTCCTCCTCCGTCCTCCTCCGTCCTCCCCCGTCCTCCTTCTATGATTTCATTGTTGAATTGGAAGTATTTTGAAATCCATTTTTATTAACAAGTTTAATTAGCTAAGCTGCTTAAAAAATCTGTACTATGTAAAGTGTACATGATACACTTCTTAGTGGGTGATGTTTGGTAAATTAGTGCAGCTTTTTTTTTTCTAAAAAGGCTTCTTTTGATTGTTTGATTCTGAAGTAAAAGATTAAAAGCTATACAGTTTATCAAAGATGTGAAAAAAGACTCATCAACCTTAGAAAAACTTGGCATATAGCATAGCTATGCTATTATCACATTCAAGCTAATAAGAAAACTGCAATGAATTTGAATGTACATTTTAGCTGAACTGTTACTAAGTTTTAGGTAGGTAGGTTTGCTTTGATGATTTTTTTATGGTTGCAGAGATTTCTTCCTTCTGTTTTCTCCCAAACACTCTCCTTATTTTTTACAGCAAAAGCTTTGTATTTTCTTCCCTACTTAAGTTACATTTTACTGTATTTTCATTAATTCATTGATATATCTAACTATCTGTGTAAGATTTAATGATGTTCTGATTCATTGCACAGATGAGTTCCCCTAGACAGTCAGGAAATGTATTAAAACAAAAATTTCACTCAGAAGCAGCTGTATTAAATTAAAGCCATTGCCTTATAAAAGCCATGTGTGTAAACAATCCATGAACTAACCTGATGCTTTATGTTACTGAAAAGAAGGGCACTTTCTGCACATCTGTTCTAGGAGTAAGCTGTTGATCCAAACCTTTAGCTTGGAATAGGGACAGAGCAGCACTTGTAAGGAAATTCAGTAGTCTCTTAATAAGAATCTCTAATAACCCTTTCTTTGTAAGGGAAGCATGTGGATGTATGGAACAAAAAAACCGTACTGTTACAATAGTATGAAATTTTGGGATCCACTCCATCATTCAATTCCTAGTTTAATCAAGATAAAGGCAGGCAATGATCTACTCCTAGAAATCTTTCAAAATAAAAATAATATTAGAATGTCCCTGTTGCATAGTACTTCTTATAACTGAAACATTCAGTCATGTCTTAAGTGTACAAATGTTTTCATTTACAGATCCATATTGAGTTTGCAACCATTAGCCAATGAAAACGGAGTGGAAGAATATGATATGTGTGAAGGAATTACGTTTGATGAAATTATGAAAAATGTTGACAGCTTATTACAAAGGAAATGCCAATCTGTGACGTCAACTAACCAATCACTTATCATCAATATCGTTCCTGTAAAAGATTCATTGACAACTTCATTAGGTGCAGAAGATGAATGGGATTTTCCATACGTCGTTCATTTATGGCCTTCTGTTCTTCTCCGCAATCTTCTTCCTTACCAAATTACTTATTCTGTAGAGGTAATTACATAATGCTTGAATTTTAGTGGTATTTCCCACTTAAAATGTGAAAGCTGTTGAAATGGAAATTAAAACAAAGGGGTTTTGGTGGAATATTTGTGAAGCAAGTTCACAGATCTTATAAGGGCAAGTCTTATGTAGTCTAATAAAGTCTGTATTTCCAGAGTTGAAATATTATCGCAGAATGTGAAATGTGGTGTCATTAAGGCATACTTCAGATATATGCGAAATAAAACTTAACACTATACCAGCTGGGCCCTGTGGGAGTCACTTAGTTGCCCGAGTGCAACTTCAGCCTAATTAAATAATGCAGCTTTTTCTGTGAAGACTGCCTCAAGTGGATCCCCCTATGTTAGCATTTTATGTGCAGTCACTGACTTTCAGCAGTAGCATGCTTTTAACAAGTTCTCATAGGCCTACCTTTTTGCCAACAGCCCACTGCCAGACTTCAGATTCTTTCCAGATGAAATTAAACCATCATGTGCACTTTGACTGTTAATAGGCATTCTTTCCAGTGCCAGATGAGAGATAGAGTAAAATACCTAAAACATGCAGAACAGACACTGATTCCTTAGCACAGTGTATTTCATTCCATGGATCTGGTATAATTGTGTCCCGCTGATGTCGCTTAGGATAATAGAAATAAAGTTGGGAGACAGATTTTTTTCAGATGGTCTTAATATTTAGTGTTTGAACTCAAATACTAGAATCTAATAGTAAAGCTTCATCACAAATACACAATTACTAGGACTGGAGTCTGTGGCTTGTACCAAATGTATGGAAGCAATGGGCTCTATATGTCTTTCACAAATTTAAATTTAGTGAAGAAAATACTGTGTTGAGGAAATTTGTCATTTAAGAATATTAGCGTGTTTGAATTTGGTGACAGGTGGGTTTTTCGATTTGGATATTGATGACAATACATTAAGGTTCTCTTGGCAAAATGTTGTATTAAACTTGATGTTGAAGAAAGTAACATAGTTAAATAGAACAAAAAGTATTTAAAAATTGTGCCTGAAAGGCTTGTATCTTAATTTTTAAAGCTAGCTAAAGAAAAAATGTTGATGTGAATTTTGTGTGTGATTAATGTAAGTGTATTCTGTTTGGTGTCTGCTTGTCTTTTTAAGGGAAATGGGAACAAATATGACACTCTACAAGAAGGATGTTCTGCCCAGATTCATAATGCAGTCTTGGACCAAACAAAACTAGATTTGCAGTTGCTTAACTACCTTGATCAAAACTGGAGAAGCGAGTACCATATAAAAAGCAATCTGCCTGATATCAGCTTCACAACATTTCACTGTGTCACAGAGCTGGATAAGACTGAACTGGATATTGCTGTTCATGTGACCTACACAACTGGGCAGATGATAATAGCAATTCACAGTCCCTACTGGATGGTGAATAAAACCGGTCGAATGTTACAATACAAAGCGGATGGTATTCACCGCAAGCATCCTCCAGATTACAAAAAGCCCCTCCTTTTTTCTTTTCAGCCTAAAAACTTCCTTCAAAATAATAAGGTATTGTATTTTGCAAACTTGACAGCTTATGTTGTTGTTTGAAGGCATTTTTACTCTTTAAAATGTATTTTCTCTATCCTACGCCCTGTAAGGGGCTTGAAACCTATAATATCTCTGTCTAAAAACAATGTTCGAAATAACTGTGTGTCAAAGATGCTTGAGATAGGAAATTTACATTATCAGAGGTGTTGTTAAGGAAGAGATCCGCACTTTGAAAGAAGTTCACTGAGAAGTGTTTTCTAAATAAAACAAATTCCTTTTACATTTATACTGGATCAATAAAGGTTCTTATTCCAGGTAAGACATAGAAGTTGTGTAGGAAATGTAAAGCTGTGGTACTTGAACAATGAATGCTCTGTGAAAAAATTAATACTTGCAATGGTGGTTGGTAGATGGGTTCTGGGTTCACAGAATGCTAGAGTTAAATTCACCATTTGAGTTTCCTGAATTTTTTAATTTTAGTGTTATTGATGGATTAATAATATGAGAGAGATTACAGAAGTGCATTGACTTCCTATTGAAATTTTGATTATGATGTTTCTTAAGGAATCTTCCTCTGGAATGTCTTACACTTAAAATGCTTATTCCACATGGGTCATAACTAAGCATGGTAAAAATACATTTGTGAGATAATACTGGCAGTTGTTATGTCTTACATGGTAATACTGGTGTTTCTATTAGAAAGTTATGTTTATACTTACTTTATATATATATGTATATATACAACTTTAAATGTTGTCAGTGACTTGTAAACTGAGAATTAATTCAGGGTGCTTCTTCACAGGTGCAGCTTAGAGTAACTGACAGTGAACTGTCTGATCAGTTTTCACTGGACACTGTTGGAAGTCATGGTTCTGTGAAATGCAAGAGTCATAAAAAGGAATACCAAGTGAGTTAAATTTATCTTTCAAATTCATTATTTTTGGGAGATATAAATGGGGTGTAAAAAGTGTACTTGAAATAATGTCTTTCTGTTCACAGGTTGGTGTCACCATACACAACAGCAGTTTCAATATTACTAGAATTGTAACCTTCACTCCGTTTTTTATGATTTCAAATAGAAGTAAATATACTTTGGAAGTAGCTGAAGAAGGCAAGGAAAAGTGGATTCCCATTGTTTTGCAACAGGTAAACTTATAATGGAACCTATTCCAAGTTGTGTCTCTAAAGAAAAAAACTGGTTTGAACACTCACTGATGGAAAACATGAGCCGTATGTAGTGTTCCGCGACAATGCTTGACTATACCGTGCTTTTTGTATAAGCTGTCTATGTCCTTTACCATTTTTCAGTGTTGCGTTAGGACATACTGTGAAGCTGGTTTACATTGTATTTGGAATTTTTTATTCGGTCACCCTGTGTCGTAAATTGTATGAGAAGAAGACCTCTGCTATATTATCACTGTATTATCTCTCTGCGGTTGCACTAGAGCTTCTGTTCAGTTTAGCAGTAGTATGTGGTAGAGTATTTTGGCTGACTTGGTATGCATGAAGCCGCTTTGGTATGGGAAGAAATTCCATCGTGTGGATTAGTTCAGAGATATCCAAATGCTTCTTCAGGATTTAGTCTCACTACTGCTTTTAAGTGTTCAGTGCATACTTTCCGAAAAGGGATCCCTGGCCCTCAGGCCTAGTGATGCGAAAATGGGTTTAGGGCTTTTGTCTATGCTGCAGAAACTGTTGCGGACAGTGTGCATCTTGGCTGTTGGCGCTGCAGTATCACACAATTATTTTTGTATGTGTGTTGGGTTTTGGGGCCATTGTGCCTTTCTGCAGGGCATGTAGGAAAAGCAGCACTTGTTTGGGGCAGTGTTGGAGGTTTCTTAAAGCTGTAAATGATCTGTAGTGCCTTCTGGGAAGAGTGAAATTCTTCCCCTTCCCACTTGACAAGAGCATTATCCAAAACAGAGTTTAGCCTGGCGGCTAGTGTGGTTGAAGGCTCAGCTGATTTGTTTTAGAATCCTAGAAGTATAAGATTGTTAGACTTGGAAAAGGTTTCTAAGATAATGTATCAAGTCAAGCCACAAACCTGGCACTACCATAAATAAGTCACCCCAAAAATAGATCCCCAAATGCCATATCCACGAATTTTTTGAATACTTCCAGTAATAGTGATTTCACCTCTTCCCTGTGCAGTCATTCTACTGCGAGACTTCCCCTTTAGTTTAGAAAATTTACCTCATAGCCACTTTAAATATCCTTTGGAGCAATCTGAGGCTGTTTGCTTTGGTCCTGATGCTTGGAGACCAGCCACTTTGCTATGTCCTCCTTTCAGGCAAGTTGTAGAGAGTGATAAGGTGGCCTCTGAGCCTCCTTTTCTCCAGACTAAACAATCCCAGCTCCCTCAGCCACTCCTTATAGGACTTGTGCTCCAAACCCTGTAGCAGCTCCATTGCCATTCTCTGGACACACTCCAGCGCCTCAATTTCAGCATTATAAATAGTCTAAGTAGTTACTAAAAATGCTTGCGAACCAAATTGCAAAAGTTAAGATAATATATTAATGAGATTCCTAACTAGATCTTTCCATTACTTTTTTGGTATCTTCAGTATATGCTCCTTGGCTGTGTATATTATCTACATGTCATTTAAGTAGCATTATTTCAGTTACTGAAATTTATATGTTGTTCCATTGTGATTTTTGTTAAGTGTGCGTGAAGATGTTTAGATCTTTAGATGTTGAAGTCAGTTCAGCTTTTCATGATGCTTATAATTTTCAAAAAATGTTTCTTTGCTTTTACTCAACAATGGACTGTTTGACATAAGCCTACCTGTTTGTTCTATTTCCTAATAATCTTATGTTCCTCTGAACCAAACTTTTGCTTGGCCTTAAATAGTTTTTGAGTTCTTTACATGTATGATTTCTCATCTAGTTTATTGATAAAGGTCTGAAACAACGATATCACTATAATAGTGTATGTGTAGTGATATGGACACCTTATCTAATTTCTTACTCCTATGAAGTATTGTCAGATGGTATTATTTCTTGTTTTGTGGTTTATATTTGATATATCTTTGCTATTAGAATAAGCCAAAATATTTGCAGAAAGTTCTGAAATTTCTGCAAAAACTACTCAAAGGTAATAGTTATGAAATACATTCTGCATATCTCTCGGTTTCCTATGTTGGCTGTTTTATTCGTAGGCCTGCAGGATTTGGTCCCACAAATGTCAGTGTTCTTAGGTGTTTCATAACTGTATTGATAAATTTTAGTCTTTTTGTAATAAAGTGTCTAGAGAATATTCATGGATCATAGGATCACTCCTAAAAACTTCTAAAAGATTAGATATGGCAGTTTACCAAATAGAGCAGTGCAGGTCAACAGAAGAATCTGTATCCCCTTCTAAAGCCTATTTTCACATTGTGTCAATATTTTTCCCTTTGAAAGGCAGTCTCTGAAAATCCATGTTGTGACAACTTGGTCTGCCAGGGTTGTTTTTTTATCATTCAGTTGCCTAATCCGATATGTTTTTCATCTCTTCTAAATGTAGGTTATGTCAAGCCTGTATTGGTCTGTCTTAGGTCTATCTCTGTTCTTAATCCAGAATAATTTCCAGGAGCAAGTTTCGATCTGATCCGTTGTTGAGATGGAGAGTTCTGCTATTCTGCTAGTCTAGATTTTTTTTTTCAATTAATGCCTCTGTGTGGTTTTCTTGGTTTTTTTTCTTTGAGTATTTCTCACATAAGTCTCTTAAATTAGGTTGATCTTCAAAACACAAAGCAGCTTGCAGAAATCTTAACGTGTATTTTGGCTTGCTCCTTTCTCCCACTATTCTATTTCTTGTCATTTTAAGTTAAGCAGAGACTTTCCTGCTGATTTTTTTTTTTTTTTTTTAAAAATCACTTTTTTTTTCTGAGTAACAGATATCCTGTCTTTTCAGGAAAGAAAGCAATTATTATATAGAACTAGTCTCTGAGATGTCTTCCCTGTATCAGAAACCTTAATCACTATTTTTAGAAAAATCCATTGTTCTTCATATTTGGCAACAGAGTTTGTTGGACTGTGATTAGTGTGTAGTGGCTTACTAAGGATAGTCTTTTGAATTATGTATAGTGCAAGACAATTGATCAACAACTATCCTTAGAGAAAGAAGACATACTGAAGACTGTTCATAAGGTCACTGCTAAATATAAATTAAAGATCCCACTGTGGAAGCAGAATTGTTGTATAAATATAACATCTAGTGAAGAACTTACCAAGTGTGTGGTAAAAGGCTTGAAAACAACATTATGTGACACAATCTGTGGCTAAACTCTACTATAAAAAAATTCAATTCTCTGTAGTTGATTAAGTAATGTCTTGTTTAGTCAATCCTTTTTGCTTACTTGATTTGGATTTTAAACTTCCATTTGCTGTTGACTGATTCTCCTTGAATTTCCTCTGGGCTCAATTAGTTCCACATTGGGACTTACTTGCTGTGTTTTATTATAGCTTACAACACAGTTTAAATTTCCATTGTCTGTGGGATACATGTTGATGTAAATAACACCTTCAATCATACCGTTTAACTATATTTTTTTCCTTTGTCTTCCTGCTTCCTGTGGTGTGAGAAACAATGGGAAAGGGAACTTAGTGGCATGGTAAGTTGGTGAACTAGTCTTTCACCACTGAAGAGTTGATTCTAGGATTCAGATGCAATTAAATATGGATGTCACATTTCTTAAACTGTGTTAGAACAAAATGGTTCTAAAATTTTGGAGGCTGCATGTCCACAGTTTGAAATACAGGAAAGATCGTCTATCTGAAAAGACTTCGGCTGTTGATAGCTGAGAGTTACTGTTAATCATAGCTTCTTCTCATGGCAGGACTATTAGTTAATTAGAGACTTTTCATTAGTTACAATTAAAACTTTAGTCTTCTCTGTCTCCTGGTTATCTCCATTTAGCAAGTAACTATTGAAGAGAGATTGCCTTTGAGATTTTTAAATCCGTAATGGTTATGATTTCAGTTGTGAATGTGAGTAGCGGAGCGTGCTCTCTGATTTAGCTGCCTCAGGCTCCGTACTGTGTGTTTTATACCCACACACCTATCTGTGTATATGTACTTTTAAGTATATATGAAACACTTTCAGAAGGACTGCTGGTAGCTGATATCTTGTGTACTCAAGTCACTCTGGGATGGCATTCTCATTTTGTCATTCCTTGTCACTGTAAGACTGATTTGAAATTTATACTTCTTTGCAAAAAGGTCTGCTAATGGAAGAACAGTTTTGTCTCTTAGTTTATCAAGCTTGGCATTTTCAATATTGTAGCTATTTTATACTCTGGATTTTATGTATTTTATCCATTTTAAATGTACTTCTTTTTGTGAATATGAAGTTTTACTGTTTCCTCTTTAGTTCCTTAACTCCTTTCTTCACAGTAGTCTGAATTATTTCTTGACTTGCTTTCAATTTTTTGTATTCAGGTAAGTAATAACTTTTAGGGTTTTTTAACAAGGTTTCTGATCCTAATTGGTACACTTTTGGATGGAATTTAGTAGATGAATTTTGGGCTAATGAGAATGGCATTTAACACCTCAATTATATTCTCACTTTGAAATTTGTGATTTTTCTTTTCTAGTGCATTCCCTTTTGGCCTGAAAATGATGCCAACAAACTGCTTGTTAGAGTTGAAAATTCTGATCTCCCTCCAAAGAAGATAAATTTTGATCAGCAAGAAAACTGTCTTTTATTGCATTTGGACAATAAGGTAACATTGCCTTCCACGTTTACATGTTGGGTAAAACAGCATAAATCACTTTTTCATTTTCGTTCTCAAAACTTTGTTTTCCCATGCAATATTGAGTTGCAAAACCTTAGCTGAGGAATGTTTATGCAAATGCATTCTTGTGCTATCTTTTTTTGTGTGTGTACAGATATAAGTAGGTATTCTGTTTTAGGTTCTTCTCTGGGGAGCACTTCTACAGGAGCTAAAATAGAGATTGTTTTGCGAGTATTCTTTGTGAGAAGTATTAATATAAGTTCTAAAGTGACACTGAGTTGCTCTGAAAAGTGACTTTGACTCCAATAAATTTACTTGTATGTGGCAGATAGTCTCACCTAGCAATAGTTTTTAAATAGATGAGTGGCTTTTGTAGTATAATGTTCTGGAGGGCATGAATGTGTATGCTTGTAACAAGGAAGGTTACTCTACTACCAGTCTAACTTTTCACAGAACAGAACTCCTGCATAGTTTTAATTACTGTGTGTGGTACCTGCTATCTAGTATTTAGATCAAGGAAATATTTTGAGTATGTGGTAAAATGGCTAGTTTTACTACATGGTAGTTTTTTCTTATGATGAAAGGAAAAATTTTTCAAAATATCTAAATTACATTTGCTTTGCTAGAAATCCATTCCACTGTTATTAATTTTTTTAATTTTTATAATTGATAGCTTGGAGGAATTGCAGTGGATGTTAATCTGACTGAACATTCTACGGTGATTACCTTTTCTAATTACCATGATGGTGCAGCTCCATTTCTGTTGATAAACCACACCAAAGAGGATATTGAGTATGGACAAAGGTACGTATTGAAAAGGTTTAGTGTGGATGTTTGCATGGAGACATGTGAACTGTAATTTTGTGTATTGAAAACATGCATTCTATAAAGAAGCCTGTTTAAAAGTAATGGCTGTCAAATTTTGTCATAGCACTCAAAAATCTCTTGCTTGGTAAATTTAAGACAATGAGTTGTTATCAATGTTTTATTGTGCTAGGTAGTTCTACAAGTGAGCTGTTTTGTGATGTCTTTTGTGTGATTTTTGTGGGCTTGTGAGATCTACATTCCTGGTGGGGGGCAAAGGATGCGCTTTTCTGGAATTGTGCAGGTACTGACTGTACAGAGTAACGAAAGAGATTTAGCTGAAAGAATGGGTTAAAGTTATGTGAGATGGGGCTGTGAGAGGTAGTTACATAAATTTTCCCAAGCCAGGATGAAACTAAGATAATTTTAACAAATACTAGTTTTCTGCAGTGAGTGAGTATTCACTTCTGCACTTGCACACAGTTACTCTATTTTCTATCTGTAATGTCTTTATAATGCTTTGCCACTGTATGCAGATAGTATGCAATGCTGAGAAGTGTATACCTGTATATAGACTTGAACTATTTATTTTTAAAAGCCAAACAACCTATCTTTTTTTCCCTTCAGTCAGTCAGAGCAGTGTTGTTTAAAGATTTTTATTTGGAATGTGGAAGAGTTGCTAGTCATCCTGTTTGCTTCCTGTTTGCCTGAGGAATGATTGTTTGGTATGGTTTTTCGCTGTAAAGATTAGTAAATTTTATCTTTTTAGAAATTGTGAGCAACCCTAGTGTCAATTTAATTAGAACAAATTACAATATTTAGAGTGGAAGGGCCTATCATTTAGTCCAACTGCCTGACCACTTGAGGTCTGGTCAAAAGTTAAAGCATATTATTAAGGGTATTGTCCAAGTCAAGGGCTTGGGTTATCTCCTGCCTCTCAAGAAAGCCTGTTCCAGTATTTTGAAAGAAAATCTTCCTAATGTCCAGTCTAAACCTTCCCTGGCACAGCATGGATGCAGGGGAATGGTTCAAATCACTGGATCCCAGCAAACAGTGATCAGCATCTCTCCACTTCCTCTCCTGGGGTAACTCCTTGCAGAGAGCTGTAGAAGACAATTCTGCAAGCTTCTAACTGTATGAGGAGGGGAATGGAGTTTAAAACACATTTGTCCGAAAATGCTGATCACAAAATGGGGAAGAAAATGAGTATATAAAATCTTCTCTGTATACCTTATTTTTAAAGTAAATGTATGTATTTTAAAGTACAAATCCTCATTCTTATTATTGTTCTGGGAATGTTTTTGTGCATGTTTTTTCATGCATAATGTTATTTTTGTTCTGTTTACACTACTTGAAAATATAATTAGTGTTGAAATACTAGAATGCAAAGGTCATTGACACAAAATATTCAATGATATTTGAATTTAAAATTACTTTGTTCCAGTTCCCTCAGTGAACTAGAAGACTATCTTCAGCCAAATAAGGCAGTGTTGTATACTTGGGCAGATCCAACAGGATCTAGGAAATTAAAATGGAGATGTGGAAATAGAACCGAGGAAATTGGCCCAAAAGAGGTATTATTTTTTAATCAAAATCTCCTTTTAATGGTGTCTAATTTTTTATATGTCTATTCATGAGAGTATGCATGAAACTTTGTATTTAATGAGTATGATCAGCAGTCTCGTGTGTGAGTTCCAAACACTGAACAGTAACAACACTTCGTTTGCCAGAGCTTGTGACAGTAAGCAGACTGCAGTTGAAAAGCATCAGAGTGTGATGAGAGGCTGTCATAAAACTTTGAAATTACTGTTTTCCCTGTACCTTAAAAGAATTTCTTCTTTTGTTGTGTTACTAAGATGCCAGGGGTTTTTTTGTGAAGTAGAACGATTAATAGAATTGTAAAAACTTTTCCTCTCTTGTTTGTAGGACAAAATGGACATACTCACTGTGGATTCTAGAAAAGCGGTCTATTTCATGTCATTTTATGAAGGTTTGCAGCGTATTGTCCTGATCACTGAAGATGAGAATGTATTTAAATTGACATATGAAAGTGTAAAAGCAGAGCTAGCAGAACAAGAAATTGTTCTGTCTTTGCAAGATGTTGGAATTTCGTTGGTTAATAATTATACAAAACAGGAGGTATCCTACATTGGAATTACAAGGTAACTTTGTGTGCAACAGTCTGAGATGTTTAACTTCAGTTTAAGTGTTTAACTTTAATGTTTAAATTCACTCTATGAATTTTATTTTGGCTTGTGCTGAATTAGCAAAAGAGGTCTGGGTTAATAATATTCAAACCTAATCATTATCTTTTCCTGCTGTCAAGAGAAATGTTTTCACTGTGTTTTGTACTAATGCATATGCTAAGTGTGTTTAGATGTATGTGGTTTTGGAGTGTGTATTTGTAACTCTGTGTGGCAGGCTTCCCAATACACTGAACAGAAAATATTTCCTGTTCACTTGGTTTGAGAAGTGATAATAGAGTTAAGGAGTAAGATCTGTGCATGGTTTGTGTCAGTGGGTTTTGTTATCTTCATTACAGAAACAGCTGAATTCTACACTGGAAATTTTGGTGCAAAAGCTTATAGATCCCTTTAGGTTTTGTTGATTAAGTATGGTGATACAACGTTTTACTGCTTGGGTTTTCTACTATAACATTTCATAACAGAGAAGCAGAAAAGAAATTATGTAATGCTTTGGAAGTATGTGCTATCATATATTTAAACAGGGACTCTTTGGAATCATCAAGGGACACTTGAATATAATTGCCATAATCCGCACACTTACTATTGTTCACAGTAATGAGGTTGACAGAGTGAGAGTTTTTTTCTTGATTAATTCTTTCCACTCTACTAAAAAACAAACAAGCGTGAACTTCTCATACACATGGGCTTCACGTCATCACATCTATAATTTCCTAAGAAAATTCCAGTCCCTGCCCTCACCTGAGAAACAGTGCTCTGATATTTAGACAGTGGAAAGACTCCATTAAAAGTGGCAGCTAATTGCCCAGATTCGCAGAAGTGTTGAGATTTCACTAAATCGGTTTTTCTTTTAAAGCAGTTATCCGTAGTCATTAGTCTAGCAGTGCTTATAGTTGGTTTTGTTTTCTTGTCAAACTCTGATGAGATGTCAAACTTCTTGCAAATGGATGGCAGTACTGTTGACATTGGCTTCTTTTCTTTAGGAGCAACAAAAACAAAAGCCCCAAAACACAAAAACAAAGCCAAAAAAGATGGGGGGAAAAAAAAAGGGAAACTGTCAGCAATCAAGATAGTACTCTTTTTTTGTAGGTTTTTTTTGTTGCTTTGAACTTCAGCTCACTTTCTTTTTTCTGCCGTTGATGTGTCTCAACACACACAGATATGGCTGTGTCTGGAAAGCTATATATTTGTAGAATCTAGAGTAATTTGTGGAAAGGAGGACCTTCTTACCTGCCTGATATAGTGTTGGTTTGTGTCCTGTTCTGTGCTTTAAGTTTGACTATAAGGTGAAATCTGGCGCAGAGCTTCTCACAGAAGCAGTGGAAAAATGTCTAATGCCCTTTAGGTTTGATTAATTATTTGCATTAATAAAACTGAGAGACCCAAGAAAGGATAACATTTTTAAAAAAACATTCAAGAAACAAAACCAAAACTCCCACCATGAAATTGATAGAGGAAATATGTAGAACAAAATCACCACCTATTGGTTTTAGATTAAAAGACTAAATAAACAAGCTGTCAAAAATAAGACACAGTGCCGGCGGCATTTTTGTTTTGACTTGAACTTTTCAGTTTGTAGTAAATTTAAAATGCCAAAATAAATGCAGGACTATAAGCAAAAACTATATTGAGATTCTAGAACAATGGATGGCAGTACTACTGAAATTGAGCTTCCTTGAGTATCACTATGAACCCTTCCTCATGAAATGGGGAGTTACACAGACTTGTTAATTTTTTTTTTTCTTCATCGTATTGGGGAGACTGGCTACTGCTTAGTACCAAGAAGGCAATGCATGATTTGGGTGCTTCTGTTTGCTACAGTAGTGCTTTATGTTGTGGTTTCTTATTCCCGATTTACAAGCTATTACAAGTCACACTAAAGTAGGTGTGTTTTTGAAAACTTGTTTTCAAAAAGCTAATCCATCTCTTTTCGTTCTTTGTTTTATTTTCAAAGTTCTGATGTGGTGTGGGAGACAAAACCCAAGAAGAAGTCAAGATGGAGACCAATGAGTGTTAAGCAAATTGATAAATTAGAACAAGAATTCAGAGATTACAGTGAGCTAAGTCCTTCAGAAAATAAGATTATTGAGTTGGAATCCAATGTTTTGGTAATACTGATAGTTCTCTAATTCTATTGCTTGTATGTATGCACAAGAAAAAGAGAATATATTAATTTTGATGCCTTTGATGAAACTTATGGTGAAATTTGAGATGATTGATTTACCTACTCCATTTGAAACACTTCTTTATCTCTATTAAAAAAATGCAGGAAAAATTCCACAAACTTGCAGTGTCTTCCTACAGACCTTTTATTGTTAGTGCCTGACTTTGAAATTGAGGTGTAACACTTTTGGAGGTGGTGTTACTACATAAGCTTAAAACTACAGTAAGGAAGCTTTGCATTTGGTTCATATCTTATACCAGTAAGTGTGTTAATATGAGGTTAGTTGGTTGGTTTGTTTTAGCCTAAAATCCGGTATTTTTAAAATGGCTTATTGTGGCATGATTTAGCTGCCGTTCAACCACATAGAATTGAAAATGAAATTTCAGAAATTATTCTGGAATGTAGGAGCACATTATGCTGTAAATGCTCAGTCCTTGTCTATGGATAAATTCTAGACACTCTCTAGAAATGTGCTGTAGGAAAATAAACACTGGATAGATAAGTAATCCAGTTTTTTATCTCAGCCATTCATGGTTCATTACACTGTTCAGCTTTTCCTCTAGATAGCTATGTGTTAAATGATAGTAACCCCCAAATAATGCACCATTTTGTAATTTTATTTCTACTGAAATTTAAGGCAAAATTTGTTTGCTTTAAATGAAGGAAAAGGATGACATCTAACTTAAAAATAGCATAATTTCTATTGCCAAGCTTTATAATATTGGTGAACAATGTCAATTTTAAAACACTTGGCATACTAAACTTTCTTTAATAATTCAATAGGTATGTTTAACTCCTAATGGAACTAACATGACGATTCAACAGCCAAATGAGATTCCTGTCAGAAGAAATTATCTACCAGCTTTAAAAGTGGAATACAGTTCCTCTACACATCAGAAGTCTTTCAGAATTCAAATTTACAGGATCCAAGTGAGTAATGTAAAAATGTAGTTGTTATTTATTCTGAAAGAGCAACTTTTATGGAAACTTGGATTCATTTCTAGAATTGTTTGGATTTCTCATTTTCAATTTAATTGTTTTCAATTTAATTGTAGTCATTGGCTTTTACATCAGTGCTTCTCAATTTTTTAAAATACTACTTAAATGGTTTTTGGAAAAAAAGGAAAACAACTATGACTTTTGTTAAAAAAAAATGACATATGAAAAGAAATTACTTAAGTTTGACTGAAAAAAATATTTTGCATTTATCTTACTTGCTTTTTCTTGGGTCATTTCTGTATAACAAGCAGAAAGAGAGGTGAAATTTCTTGTCTTGCTATGCTCAAGATTCTAAAAACAAATCCTTTGCAAAGCTTTTGTGGACCATTTATTACTGCCAATTTAAAAAAGCTTTTCTAAATTATTAGAATTGGATATTAGATTTTGAAAATAGATATATTTTATGTACAGTAGTGGCTTTTTTCTCCTTTTGGATTTGTGAAAGGCCACAGGTAATGATCATATCTCTAGAGTTTTTCCTTATTTTAAAATATTTCACAATTGAAAAGCTAATGTGCTGCACCTTGTCCTGTCCTTACCCCTACTAGATACAAAACCAGATTCCTGGAGCCATATTTCCCTTTGTGTTCTATCCTATTAAACCTCCAAAGTCCATCACCTTGGATTCAGGTTTGTTCTAGTTTAACATAATCCTTCCTTTTAAAATAACAGAATAACTTGCTTGTACTGACGTTAACCATTTTATCAGATTTATCACTTTTATCAGGTGAAGTCTGCATGGGCTTTCTGGCTACAGATAATACAAATAAGAATGGTAGCAGTAAGGAAGCAGTTACCTCTACAAAGAAGATACACAGAAAACTATTTCAGCAATTAAAATTAATAGAAAAAAAGAAACTGTTATTTGTCATTATCATGCCTTTTAAGAGCATCTTTTTGGCACTTTACTCCATTGATTTTGGAGAACATAGGGCATGAAAGTTACATAAGCTTAAAAGGAGGTTTTCAGTTCAGACCACCACTAAAATTTAATGCTGACTAATATATAAGAAGACTTGTCTGTTCATAAGATAAGTCTTTTTAATTTTGATGGTAGTGAATCTGTCGCACTGTTTCTGTGCTACTTACATTTGGAGTTTTGGGGCAGTGAGGATTAATTTCTCATTTTTAGTCTTCCACTATTTCCCTACTGCTCTAGTATCATGCAATATGTGATCTAGCAACTTATCTGAAGTAATGTCAACTAGTAAGAAAAGAAATGTTCCTAAGCTCAAAGTTGTTAAGTGAAACACCATTTATAAGCTCTCCAGATGGCAAATTATGGGGTTTTTTTGGGTAGCTTTCCCCATCGCTTGGAGCACAGAACTCAATGTCACTATACTGTGTGATGAACTGGAGTCTTTAGTTAATTTTTTCACACCGAAGTCACTTGGAAAACCTGAGTAATATCAAAAGGGCTTCTGGATTGAGACAAAGAATACTGCTTTCAGTTTTGTTCAGAACCTAGTAGGATGTCAGTTGCTCATTCTAAACGTGATCAGTTTTAAGCTACAGTGCATGAATCTGCAGAATTCTTTTTTGTTTAGTTTGCATTTTTGCACCAGCCATTGGAAAATCTTACTCCATGACTAAAGAAATTATATAAATCTAAGATTATATCAATATTAATTTGCTTTTAAATGAAAATTATACATTTTCAGTTAAATAGCATTTTTATGTTCCATTTCGTCCTTGTTTTCCTATTACTTTCTGTTCCTGCTCTTTTCCCTGTTGCTTGGCAGTCATATCCATTATGTAATCCTGTTGTACAGGATTAAGAAAACCCTGAATGAATATGACATTTTCATTAAAAAATCTTAGGAAGTTATGTATATCATATAACAGTCTGTGCTGATCTCTTTTTATTTGACAACTTCATAGCGCCAAAACCGTTTACTGATGTCAGTATTGTCATGAGAACTGCAGGACACTCACAAATATCTCGTATTAAGTAAGTATTTTGACATGTTCCATCTCTATTGCTATTGGATATGTTTAATCAGGCTTTAAAATTAAAATTACTATAGATTATTAACATAATGAAAGGTAATTTTAACACAGACTCAGTCTTGGAAACTCAGAGCATTTTAACAGAGATGAAAGCTCAGTGTCCTTTATTATCCACATAACTGAAGAGTAAATCAAGGATTTTTAGATGTCTTTTTAATGCATATTTTTAGTCATCTTTATTTAGAAAAAAAAAACATGTATAGTGGTGCTATATACAGTGTTAAATGCTGCTATGTGTTTAAAATCATTATGGTTACTTGGAAATGTGTTTATCTTATGCCTAAGTGGGAAGCCTTTTCTTCACCAGCAATGATGAATCCCTCAAAAAAACCACAAAACCAATAAAAAAAGAAAACCAACAATGAAATACAAACACACACACAAAACAACCCCTCAAAACCAAAACCCACACCAAAAAAATCCCATCAAAACCAGTACTTGAAGTTGTGCAAGTGGTCTAAATACCCTATACTAAGCTTTAAGTGTTACGCGTTTTTGTAGAGCACTTAATAATTATTTTTTGTTTCATGTGTAGGTATTTTAAGGTTCTGATTCAAGAGATGGATCTCAGATTAGATCTTGGTTTCCTATATGCCATTGGTGAATTCTTTGCACAGACTGATGTGCCAAGTGACCAAGAGGTAGAAACCTTTTGTTTTTTGAAGATAAATAGATATTAAATTTGTACATATTCAACTTGCATGTAAAAAAAACCCTAAAAGTCATTTTCTGTGTCCATATCAATGGTTAATTTCTATGTATCTGCGAATAATATGAAGCTATGAGGTTTTCATTACTGTTGCCTGAGACAGGCAGTAGACTCTTTCCTTTATGCTCATCTTGTATGCAATGCAGAGAAGGCTTTAAACCTTATGGTGCAGGACAATGAGAGGAGTTTGTACTTAGGAAAGTATAAGTAGTATTAGTCAATGTATTGTATCAGTGACAAATGACTCGTAGTTTTATATACTCCAAATTTTGAAGAAATATATTTTTAAATGCATTTACAGCTACAACGTTTCAAAAAGGATGTTGAATCTCTTCAAGAAGAGCTAATGAGTGTGTCGTCAATGGATACATCACAAATCAGCTTGTATGAGTACTTCCATATCTCTCCAATTAAGGTATTCCTTTTCTAAATTACAGACTGTTTGCTCGGTCAAATTTTTTGTCTCATGCAGGATGGTAGGCAATGGAAATGAAGGTTAAAACAGCTGATTAAAAAAAAGGGTACTAGGAAATTATTTTCATTGTCACCACTAACTTGCTATTGCATTCCTATGACTTTCTTTAAGAGTAATTTTTTTTCATTTAATTATTTAAGAGTTCCTTGAAAAATGCTCTGGTTTGTGTGCACACAGTGTATTATGGATTGGAGAATGATGTAATTTCTGAAAAACATACACAACCAGGATAGGAGGTTAATGTGTAGCTGACATTATTACAACTGTGATAGGCTCTATAACAATTCTTAAGAGAGTGAGTTTCACCTCTTTCCAGTATCTTGTGAGATGTTAGAAATTATATTTGACAAGAAAAATTGCAGAGAGGAAATAGGATGGAATAAATGGGCTTGAAGTTTTACTAAAAGATTTTTCTTCAGTGATTATGCGTTGAGTGACAATGATTCTTCAGGGTGAGCTGTGTATCACTGAAATGAGCTATAATTAAGCTCTGTTATAACAATGAATGTTGAGTGACATTGTCTTCAGATAATCAGAAACAGGCATAACTTCCTTTAATCTGATTTTGAAAACTGCTGGATAGATTTGTACCATTTTGTGCCACAAAAGCCATTAGAGCAATTTTTCTGAATGTTCTTCTGTTCTGATTTCTTTGAAACAAATGCTTTGGTTATTTCAAGTGTGCACAGGTAGGATTTTTCCTGTATGCCTATATTTCCTATATTTCCAGTAGTTGTTTGGCACCTGCAAAACTTGTGTTAGTAATTATTTGTTCTCAAGCTTTTATGTTACATTCTTGCTTGGACAATATGCTGTGTTGTCATTTTCTGTCTGCTTTGATTTTGGGTATAACTTAGAGAAACTAAATGTTTTAAAAATGAGTTAATAATCTTAAATTATAGCTAAAAGAATCTGGAAGCCTTCTCTGAAAACGTAGGTAAGCAATTTCAAGTTCTTGTTTTCTTAAAGGTAGTTTAAATTTTTCACTTCAGCTTTAAATGTCAATGAGCTTTTTGTGGCCTACATTATGTATTTGTGTATTCTGTTTCAGTCAGACTAGAAATTAACTCAATTTTTACCTCATCTAAAAGATTATAAAGATAGAAATATTGTGCATCTAACAACTAACTAATATTATATATAATAACTAATTATATATTATATATATATATAAATTATGTGTATAAATATATGTAATAACTAATAAATATATATAATAACTAATGTTATTTCTGAATCTTGTTTTTCTCCTTCAGTTACACTTGAGCTTTTCACTCAGCACAGGTGGAGAAGATAGTAACAAAGAGGAAAGAAAGAATGAATTGATACCATTTCAGTCCTTGAATCTCTTGCTGAAGAGTATAGGGGCCACCCTTACAGATGTGCAAGATATTCTCTTTAAGTAGGTTAAAAGTACAAATGTAAAAATAACTCACAAAACTATACCAATATTACATAAGTTGTTTTATTTTGCTCTGCATAGTAAGGACTTACTTTTTCTCTCTTCTCTTTTTTTAGGTTGGCGTTCTTTGAGCTCCAGTATCACTTCTATACTACACAGCAGCTCCAATCAGCAGTTATAAGGCATTATTCAAAACAGGTGAGAATAAGAAAATGTCAATATTTTGAAAGTGCTACTGTGCGCTTGGATTCTGTTAAATGAAATAAAATTACTTTCATCCTTATATCTCTGTACAAAGGCTAAATAAAAGCATACAAACCAATTCCAGATTAATAGAATTTTATTGCCTTGCCAAGTGTCATGGATAACAAAACAGCTTGCTGGAATAGAGAGGGAAAACAAACACGATGGAGCTCTGCTAGAACGCGATTAGCATTAAAATACTAATGCATTTTCTTGGATATTAATACTATATGAATCATGGTTCCTTCTTGGCTTTTGTGTACTGTTGAAAGTCCTGTCATCCAGTGGAGAGAATCCAATAAAAATACCTTTGTGTAAAAGAATTAGTCCTCTTCTATCCATCATTAGTAATGAGAGGCTACTGAAATGCTTCTAAGTACCGTTGTTTCTTGGCTGACATGATATGGTTTACTTACTGATTTTCTCATCTTCTTAGTGCAACTACTTCTACTTTTCTACACAATTTTGAGGTTTTATATTGAACTCATGTTTCTTTACCTGTTTTAATCTGAGATAGTACACTGTTTGCTTTTGTTTTAGTGTAGTTTAGAAAATATTTTCACAAGTAACTATTGTCATTTTAGGCCATTAAACAGATGTATATTCTTATTCTTGGCCTTGATGTGTTGGGCAATCCATTTGGATTCATAAGAGGCTTGTCTGAAGGAGTAGAAGCTTTCTTCTATGAACCATACCAGGTAAAATTCTCTACGGCCCTTTTGTAAGTAGATAGATATACATTGTATTGAAAATCTATATTGATACCTTTTTTGGTTTTAAATTTAGATTTAGAATTGAAAATTCCAAGTGAAAATACCTGCAAAACTCAAGTGAGATTAAAAAGGGCAGAGAAGTCCATTTAACTTGACTTCCAAAAGGCCATTTCCTACAGTTCATACCTTAAAATAAATCCTTCAAAATAAGCAGAATCCAGGGAATTAATAAGTATTCTAAAGTTGTCTGTCCTTCTGTCACAGGAGCTTTGTGGCTGCTTTTACTCTTTATCACACAGTGTCATCCTGTTGTCCTCTTTGATACATATAAATCCCAATAAAAATGAAAGATTTAAAAGCATGTAATGCACGCTATTCAAAGCTCATCATTAATGTACCTTTTTTTTTCTCATAGGGAGCCATCCAGGGTCCTGAGGAATTTATAGAAGGAATGGCACTAGGATTTAAAGCACTTGTAGGGGGAGCTGTGGGTAAGTTTCAGCACTGTGATGGTAGTTTGCCTAATAGTAAACAATAGAGGTGAGTATTTGGCAATTGCATTGGAATTTTAATTTGGTTTATATTCCAATAGGTGGATTAGCAGGAGCTGCCTCGAGAATCACAGGTGCTATGGCAAAGGGAGTAGCTGCAATAACTATGGATGAGGATTACCAGCAAAAAAGGAGAGAAGCCATGAATAAACAACCCACTGGTCTGAGAGAGGGTATCACTCGTGGTGGAAAAGGACTAGTTTCTGTAAGGAGGAAAACAAAAATTAGTTAATTTTGTGCAGGCAAGAGTACCAGACTTTTCTTGTGTTCACCAGAGAGTTTTTGGTTTTCAAATTTGTTTAGATAGTTTTTTTGTTAGTTTCTTAATTTTAATTTTGGTTTTGCAGGTATATGGCTACAATTGAGTGATAGTTTTATAGAAAAATGCGAGAGGGTAGAAAAGAAGGTAGAAACTGGGAAGCAGATGCCTCTAATTCTCTTAGCTTATATTAAATTCTAGGATAGTTCCAACACATGTACTTTGAGGCCATTCACCAGTGAAGTAGAAAAAGGTGTTAGAAATGAAAAATACTGTATGGAAGCATATTTGTAATGTCTGTTTGTTTATCTTGGTAGGGTTTTGTCAGTGGCATAACAGGAATAGTTACAAAACCAATAAGAGGTAAGTTTGGTCTTGATGCATTAACTGTTCACACAATGGTAAATTCTTGATATTTTATGAGCTGTTGTAAATCATAGTTATAAACTCTTCGTCAAGGTTTTATATTCTTGCTGACTTAGAGTTTAAACGTTGTTTATATGAACTTTGTGTGGAGAATACATAGTTGTGTAACAAACAAGATTTGTAATTAAATGGTAATAAAACTTGTTAAGATTTTAAGAGAAACTGTGGTTTATAATGATCTACTGCTTTTAATGCTTTTAGGAGCTCAGGAGGAAGGAGCAGCTGGTTTTTTCAAAGGCGTTGGAAAAGGCTTAGTGGGAGCAGTAGCTAGGCCCACTGGTGGAATCATAGATATGGCAAGCAGCACATTTCAGGGTATTAAAAAGTAAGTAAAATAAGTGTATAGAATATCACGTGGCATGAAAGAGACAATAGTAATACTAGTAGTACCTTGTGTCTTTGTATCACTTCTGCGTTATCTATGTAATAAATAGGTGGCTCTTTAACAAAATACACACTTGATATAATTTTAAACCCACACACATAAATCTCAGGTATTTTGAGCATTACTGAAAGAACTAGTTTAAATATTTCAGCAGTGAGACTTCCTTCAATTGATGATTTTTAACTTTTACCCCAAACAAGGAGGAAAAAAAGGACTTCTCAGACGTGTTCAAAGTTACTTTATATACTGTTACTACTTTATAAGTTCCAAGATCACTAGATGATTCCAGTCTCAGAACTATGTTTAGATACATTTAAATACTGTGATAGTCTCACTTTAAATAAGTTCGTTGCTGAAGATGATCTCACACTGTTACATGCAATGAAGGAGGAGAGTGTTTTGAAGAGGCACTTAGTAACTTTAAATGCAATTGTTCAGTGGCCCTCTTCTTAGTGAGTTGGATCACTTCTGTTACCGTACGAATGCCAGCCAGTCTCTTTTGTTTTCCTGTTTAAGTTATTTAGGAGAGAAATGCAGGAAAAATATCAGAGTGGAAGTTCTATATGGTACAGTTGTCTTTACTTTTGAAGTTTTGAAGTGCAGTAGTTAGTAGTAGTTAGTAGTTAGACTACCTAAGTATTTGCAGGTGTGTGCTACTCTGTGCCATCTAATTTGGTAATAATGATTCTCAAAAATAGATTTCTGAGTCTAGTACTGTTTCATGTAATGTCTGTTACAATACAAAAATGTGTATATAGACAACAGCAGTTGTTGTACAAGTGCTTGAATTTAATTTGTATATAAAATAATTTGTTTCCTTAGCTAAAAAGTATAGGTGAGTAGAGATATTGACACATATCTTAAATTTTCTGTTTTGTCAGGGTTGCAGATTCATCAGAAGATGTGATAAGCCTGCGGCCACCTCGCTTCTTCGGTGAAGATGGAGTTATTAGACCTTACAGATTACGAGATGGAACTGGAAGTCAAATGTTACAGGTGAAGAAAATGAAAGATAACTTTTAACATACATTTAAACTCATGTAGAAATAAATACTTTAGAATTTCCCACTTCTTAAGTTCCCATTCACTTCTTACCTAGTAACTCAGTAGTCAAGAAATTTAATTTAATTTCTTAGGCATATAGCCACATTGGGGATTTGGCTGCTGTGATACAACTTTTGAGGAAAACACCATAAAGTAAATCAGTATATCTATAAAACTTTATGCACAGAGCATTCTGAAAAAAGAAAAAAGTTTATATGTGCAAATGAAAAGTTTTATGCCTTTAAATTTTTTTTTTTTGTGAAAAATGTTGATAAATACACATAGTTTTTTCAGTAATTTTATTATAACATAGCTTAAACAATGACTTTTTAAGTCTCAATTTTATGTAAAACAGCATTTTAAAGGCACTTAGAAATAGTTGTATTTATGTCATACTGAAGCCATTGGAAGAACATAACCAGTTCTGGAATACCGTTTGCAGGAACAGCACTTTTTAATGATTCATCTGCCATTTAAGCAAATTTGACTCAAAAAATTCCCTTCAGAAAGGGAAATAATTTCAGTTGTGACACACACAGCTTACTGAGTTTCTGTTTTTTCCTTTTGTTAGAAATAAAACTTCTTTCTAGAAATGTTCAACCATTACCAATAAAGTAGTAATTAGTGATTGTATAAATTTAAGCAATTTTAAAAATGCACAGGGAAGGATTCACAGTGTGCCATGAAAATGTCATACTAGAATAACCTTTCTGGAGAAGTAAATAAAAATGAAGTACCCGTTGGAGAGCATTTTATGACTAATTTTGATTATTGCCACAGCTGTTTGTTCCATGTGGAGTTCCACTCTTGTTTTTTTTTTCTCCTGCATTTCATTAGTTTGTCATTCATTTTCTGATAGAACATGATTGATCTGTTAGGGGCACCTTAGCTATGTTCATTGTTCCATTCACTGGTGATGTAGTGCTTTGATAATAAATAGTATAACTGTGCCTTTCTTGCGATGAGATGGCTTTAACCTGTGCTCTCCAATTTATAACTGGTGTATAAAGCAGTATTGCCTTAACTACCCTCTGCCCTCTGGTAGTTAGAAGCTACTACTAATGGACAGAATACATTTGTTACTAATCTTTATCCTCTTTTTGTTAAGAAAATAAATTTTTAGACATCCCCTTGTCTGTTTTAAAGTATATTGCTAAAACAAATGCTAACAAGCAGTCAGGTCTAATGAGCTGACTTTGCTTTTGCTTCTTAAATTTGTTTGGGTTTGTATTTTTGTTTTTTCCTGAGAAACCTTTATAAAAATCTCTCATGTAGCTTGTAATTCTAATTTTTCTGTATTGTATGGCTGAGTACAGCACGTTCCATTATCCAGCTTAAAAACACCAAGGTGTGGCCTTGTAATGCCTTTGGTATTTTGTGATGGGGGTCACCATGTAAAAGTAGCTAAAACTGAAGAATTGTTAGCTTCAAATTAGTTTTTGCTGTTGATGATTCTAAGGCATAATTACTCTTCAAGAAATGTTTTCAAAGTTCTAATCAGAGTACACAGATCTCCCTGTAGACAGTCAAATCAGAAAATAGGGATTTGCTTATTTTTTTTCCCCAGATACTAAATTCTGGTATAGGATATTTGGTGTCTTAATTTAACCGTTAAGTATACTAATGTTTTTAGTTCTTAATGTTTGTGATTCTAGAGCTGTTACTTTGTTTTGCATGAGACTCAGTGTATTGCATGTCAACTATTTGAAGGAGTTTGAATAGAATAATATTTTCTTATGGATAAAAATATTTCTCTCCCTTTTGCAATGCATCTTTGCATGCAGGTCTGGTGACTGGTCCTACTGCGGTCACTGTATTGTAGCTTTTCAAAAGATTGTAGGGTTAGGTTGGAATAAAACTTCTTTTGGTGATTTTGAGATTTTATATGCTGATCAAAGGAAATAGGATATATGTTATTTTGTGTGCTCATACTATGCTCTAAACTTAGGATATGACTTCAGAATTTCTTTGTTTTCTGTGGTTTTATTTTGCTTTCATTAACAAGCTTGCCAGGCAAACTAGTACTTTTAACTAATACTTCTGCTTTCTTCTTTCCTTACCATGCTTTCAGAAAAGGCAGGCCTACAAAGAGTGGACTATGGCTCACAGTAGTAGTGATGATGATGACAGTTAGGATAATGTGGATTGTAACAGATATACATGGCCTTTGTCACATTCTTTTGACTTTTAAGTTTTAAATATTGCTGCTCTAATTCCCGCTGAGAAATCGAGGTTTTGTGATGCTAAATTCTTACTTCTCAAACTGTGAAAAAAATGTGGGGATAATAAACTGTATTATGATGAGTGCTAGGCAAACAAGCAAATAATATAATAAAGATAGTCTCACAGATAAAACCAGACATTAGGTAAAATAGTATTGAATAATATGAAGAAATTAGTAATACCGTGGCTTAGAGTTTATTTCCAGATGTATTTTTATCAGCTGTGTTTAATATTTTTGCATTTATATAAGTGTTTAACAGGGTTTATTGCTTTAAATGTGTTTAGTAAAACTTTACTGACTTGTACAGGCCTTATTGGTGTTAAAATGCTGTTTGACTGTTTTATTCGATTACTATTTCGAAAGTATTTTGTCTGCTTTTCCTCTTAACAATAAACATGTCTAAAGTATATCTAAATTGGATTCATCTGTTCTGTTCCAACATTGTTTCACGTGTTTCCTGGAACTAGATAGCATAAGAACATTTAATGGCTTTTAAAGGTATTTAATAGATGACATACATACATTTTTCAAGAAATTTTATCATAAACTTCTTAGTTTTCCATTCATCATTTACTTTACCATAATTTTGTAGTACTTACTTCGTGTATCTTCTGGTATCCTTAAACATATGAAATAGCAGTTTATTTTTTTTCTTTATCTTGATTATAAATTATTTGTTTCATAAGCCAATATTTTTATTTTCATAGCAACAAAAAAAACCTGAAAAATCCACCCCAGAACTAAACTCCATCAAAAACCAAAGACAGGTGTAAAGAATACAAGCAGTTCTTCAAGATGCTGTGTAATAAAACATACATAATACGCAAAAGTATTTTATTTACCTAGACATGGGGGGTGAGGGGAAACTGTCAATAATGATCAACTTCAATTTGCTATTACAAATTCTACCAAATACATTTACAAGTTTCTGATTTCTTAAAAAAAATATTTATTCTATATTCACTTAAATGCTTGCACAATTTTCTTGTTCTTTTTTTGTGGTTTGTTACTAAATTCAGATTTTTGTGTTGCACTTTAAAGATATCTTGTAATAGATAATTCTGTGCCTGTAAGTATTATAATGAGAATTAATTCTTCTGCCACCATCTGAACAGTCAGCATTGCTCTAAAACAATAAGAACTTCTGAAATGCTTGCGTATTTGACAAGGTAATGTTGCGTCTTTCATTATCTGTTGGCTTCCATTTATCAAAATTCTGGGGGAAGAACTGTTGAAATTGTTAAGATTGCTTATTCTGGCACTGTTCATTCAAAAACTGCTGTATAGGGTGATCTGTTGGGCAATTACCCTTTGCCTTGAATGTCATGGAGTAAAAGGGGGACAAACTAAATTAGGGAAGTGGTTTCAGCTGAAATTGCTGATGCTTATGATTGCTACAGATTGTGTGTTGCTAGTTGTTTTGTGATGCTCTCACCTCAAAAGGATGCCTTGCAGAAACAGCTGAAAGGCTGAATTGCAGTTACTGCCTGAAATGCTGTGGGGCAGATTTTGAATTTTTCAGATACAAATAGATCTCCTATGTTTCCTTGAGAGCATAGGAAATAATTTTGGTCTTCAGTTCTGAAAAAAGACATGATATCAAACAGTTGAGGAAATTGTTAGGTATAACATAATTAAAAGATTCTCTGACATTTAATTAACTTCACTGGGCTTTGAAAATTTGGAATAATGTTACTTAACATTATCGTTTTCCTTTTTGCTGTTTTACTGCATTTCTTTTTTCATCCTATGTAATTGTTTTTCTTTTGTAATGACCAGTCTTCCTAGAAAATGCATATGAATTTTGTGAGAAAAGCATATTTCTTCCTCATTAGAAAATAGCTTTAGAAATGTAATAATATCTTTACCAAAAATTGACCTAGCTTTTAAATTATTTTAACTTACAATCCTACAAGTTTATGCATAATATGGAGGTAAAATGAGGCATGAATGGTAGTATTTCTGCATCAGATATTACTAATTCAAGTTACACTGCAGTGTAACTGAAAGGAGTTTGTTCTTTACTTGCTAGATTAAAAGGTGTAGAATGTTAACTGAAAAAAAGAAGCCAAACAAAGCTAACAAAATTTGGCAGTTGGAGTTGGAAAATATGTTTATATGCCCTAGACTATTTTGTCTCTCTGGTGGAGTATAGTTCTGTTTCTCTGATTTGGAAGTTTTTGTGTTAATAGAAAATATAGTAATTTGTACAAGTATTTTACATGTTAATCTCTTTAGTCTAGGCGTCTCTGAATATACATGGAAAAAGAATTGAATCTGTGGATATGGGGATTTGGATAACAAAAAATTTTACCATCTGGGATATTAGTACTTAATTTCTCTTTAGATCATGGGACAAAAAGCTGTGAGATCTAACAGCAGAAACTGATGTTCTTTCAGAATGGAAAAAAATCCCAGAACTAAAACAAGAACCCCAAAACATTTCGAGATTGTATTCCTTAGGGATTTGAAGTAACACAGCAAAAAAGAGAGATTATGTTTTCAATTTTTTTTTCTTCAGTTTAAAGTATTTTAACAGTTTAACTTTTGGCTTCATAATTCCTGCATCCCTTCCCTTTTTAACTGCTGAATTGAATTTGAAGTCCAGTACTGTCCCTGAAAACTCCAGGTCTAAATGCCCTCCTTTTGTCTCAGATTGCTAAATTTTGTGCTGTTGACAAATTGACAATACGCATTTTCCAAGGAATTCATTTCTACTCCTTTAGAAACTTGTATAACTTCCTCCTTGCTGAGGTGAATAACTGGCTGTGCTCTTTACCTTTGATACTATCCAGTACATCCATTTTGTTCAGGCTTCTCTGGTGGTCTGGTTTTCTCAAGATGCTCTGTAGACATAAGTCAGTGCCAGGGGATACTTCAGACAGTTTCAGGGATCATTTAGTAGACAGCTTATGCATAAGTTGTTATTAATCATTTCCAGAAGCAATAGACATACAAGGTCTCGGCACTACCAGGGAGTAAAGCTGAAAGACTGGTTTTGTTCTTTCGAAGCTAAGTCATCAGCAGTGCGCCATGCAGTCTTTGGTTCTCTGTGTCAATGTCTACCCAACATCAAAACATACACAGAATATTTTTGTACTGTTATTTTAAATTTGCTTTTATGATGTGTGATTCTGTGAGAATACTTATACTGTGTTGCATAAGGTTGCTGCACAATTATGTTGCTTCAGAGAAGGCAGTCCTTCAAAGCTGTGCTTCAGTACCATATCCTGTTGTATTGGTGGTGTTCAGCTTTTGGTTTAGTGATTATTTTTGGTCATGAGCTTCAGGTATCTTCATATCAGGTAGGTTGTTAAAGTGATTTGAGCAGGCCCTTGTTCCTTAGTAGTTACATTTTGGTCTGCCAGGAAGAACATCTGAGTCAGAAAAATATGTCATTCTAATCCTTTCTGTCTTTCCCTCACTACTCTTGAGCTTGGGTTCAAATCAAAACGTAAACATCCATATCCTAAGTATCCTAAAACTAAGGTTTCACTTTATAAAATTGTATTCTTTATGAAGTTCAGAGTAAATTCATTTTTATTTGACATTGTCCAGACTCTTACCAGGTATTCATGCGTGCCATCTAGTTTGCTGGTCCCTTTACTAAGACACAGATGTCATGACCTGTCCTGCTTTGGAAAACCTTGTTCGTCTAGCTTAAAGGAAAAATTAAGATCCTTACCACTTAATTATGCAACATTTGGATACTATTACATAGGCATTGCCCAGTCCCAAATAGAAGACATTTATGGGAATCTATTTGAAACCAGCTAACACTAGTTGTTCCAGAGGAGCATGGAAGCTTGCATTACACAGTTTCATTTTAACTGGATTGTGACTGAAGCTTAAAGACAGTATTCTTTCATTTCCTTGCTGATGCTGTAATCGTGCTTCAAATGATATGAATCCAAGAGTTTTGATTGTGTTGGCAGCCTACATGTGGTCATCATGATGAAAGTGTAGATCAGTATGGTTTTTCCATTTCAGCTGCTCAAACAAATTCTCCTGTGTATTCAGATCAAAAATTTATTAAGATAATTCTGCCAGTCAGCATAGGCAATTTATATTTTTGCTGTGAAGTAGGAGTTTTACATTCTGAAAGAAAGCTACTGTCCTAATTTTTATTGTCTTGCATACTGTGGCCTTAGATTTAAATGTTAACCATGACTAAAAATTCCCATTGATTTTAATAAAACCAAGTTGATTTCATAATTACTGTTCAGCATGGCTCAATGGAATCCTGAATACAGACGCTGACACATCATAGACATTGCACATTGCTTTGCATTTTGTATAGTGATATTGCACGTTAGGATAACTGAAATGAGGATGTAGGTAATACGGGATTATTGGTGGTTATTATTCATAAATGATGAGAGAATTTTGCATGGCAAAAAATGACTTTTACATGTTATTTTTTCTTTAACAGTTTTTCCCCTTTTTTCACACTCATTCAAGCTACATCTAAAAAGTCACCTGGGAACTACTTAGAACTATTGAATGTTTCTGTGGGGAAGACTGGCCAGGTTAGCCTGCTGAAGTTAGCAATTCTACGGCTTTTGAAAAAGTTACCTTATGATTTGAGCTGAAAGGTGCATTCAGGGTTGGAGTTTCTAGCAACAGCCATGGATTGCCTTCAGAATTCACACATTGGGACAGTAACCAGTTCATAGGGAAATACACTGGTAGTCCAGATGAAAGTTAATCTGAACATCAAGAGAGAACAGCAGATTTATAACCACTTTTTAAGCAGTAACAGCCTTTTCAGTGATTCTTTACATACTGTTTCATCTGAGATTAGTTCAAGAAGGATATAAAACATTCTGACTTAAGTATCACACATACTACTAACATTTTTTAAAACTATTACCAGAAGAATCATAGATTTTAATTTTTGTCTCCACTACTTAATTTTGCTCTGTATCATTTCTAATTTTGTCGAAGTCCTCTCTGCTTGCTTCTCATTGCATTAAGAGGATATGGTGTGGTTAGAAGTCTCTCCAAGTGCAGAGATATAATTTTTAAGACATTGAGAATATTTGCATATATATGCATAACTGATCACATTTACTGCTAGATTATTGCAGTGGCATCTAAATAATTGTACTACAGGTAAGAATTTGCAAAGGAGGGCATCTCTTCTTGTGTTACTTCATACTTTGCATCTTCTGGAGTGTCTTTAAAAATAGATTTGCATATACTTAATCAGATTATTAAAGTGTTTTTAATTTGAAATACAGACATCGTGTTTTTAAAAATTTGTATGTGTTTTCCTACAATGTTGAAACTAACACCAAACGAAGAATGAGTGATCAATGTTATCTTTCATAGTTTTGCATCACCTAACAGTGGTCCAAGTTGCTGTCTTTCTCCAAACAATAGCTACGTACCATAGAAGTTTTGAGAGCTATTCATGCATCTGCATTGAGTGATCAATTGTATATTATGTTTGAGTTGTGTAAGGCGCTTTGGTAGCAGAGTGCTTGGTATAAGAATTGTCTGCAGTCTCCCTGTATGATTTCTAATGAATAGGTATAAGTCTAGTGCTAAAAGGGATAAAGATTGTAAATAAAGGGTAGAAAAATCCAAAGGCAGAAAATTTAAAAATAGTTGGTGCTTAGCATTAGCAAGTGTTCCCTTTGTAGATAGTCTGTGCAGCATTTTCATGTGTTTTATTTCCCGGTTAACTCCTGTTGTTTACAAAACTATAAACACAGATAATTTTGATTTTTGAGTTTGATTTTTGCCTTATAGCTAACAATGAGGACTAGTTATCTCAATGTATGCCACATGCCAACAATGTTTTTGAGCTCCACAAATCACATGTTTGGCAATCATAACAGAACGAAACCCTTCTTGTGAAGTTTGGTATACGTTAGAATAGCTTTTGTTTAAGGTTGTCACTTGTGCAATAAGTAATGTACTTCCATAATAAATTTCACAATTCCCATTTTTTTATCTGTAAACTGAGTAAGTTACAGCAGGGGGACATGACTTGTTGAAAATTAGCTAGCAAGCTAATGAGAAGACAGAAAGAGGTAACACCCCTTTCCTAAGTCCCACTTAAAGGAAAATTATTACTTTGACTGAGAGCCTTACTTCAGTGCTATGCAAAACACAAGAAGGTTACTTTCTCCAATGAGAGAAATCCTCTTCATCCTAATAAGGCTAAATTGCTAAAAGCTTTTACCCTGTACTTACTTTGAATGGAACAGAGATACTGGTCATTCTGTGTGATATTTATGTATTTGGTCAGTAAGAGAAATTTGGGTCATTGTCACAGTGTCTTGCACCTATACCTATTGTGAACCACCCTTGCTCTTTCCAAATGTTATTTCTTTAAGTTCTTGCCAGCCTTCTCTTCTATTTCCCTGTCTTTTTTTCTAGGCAACTAATGAAAGTCCATCAGAGCACAGACCTAGACCAGTAGCCTGACCTGTGGGTTGGATATCCTATCCACACTGTCCAGAGTCTGTCCATACAGCCTCCTCTATCTTTTAACCATTCAGTGTGTTATATACTGGAACGTTGTAGGGGCTACATTTTAGAGAGTTTATTTAGTTATTTTTTTATTTAAGTCCAAGCTTTTAATACAAGAGGCAGGGAGAGACACATTTCAGAGGCAGAGCAGCACCTCGATAAAGCTTGAATAAGAAGTTTCCAAAAATTAAAAAAAAAAGGAATTTATTTTCCCAAGCCCTTTGTTCCTCATTTCTTATGCCATTTTTCTTGCTGAATTCATCCTGCTCCTGACATTAGCTCTTGCAGAAATAAATGCAAGCAGTGACTTACATAAGTAGGCACATGACCAATAACTGTGATTTTGTAGCCTATCAGAGTTGGGGAAAGAGAAATAATTTGAACTTTCGAAGACCTTTTTGGAAAGCTCTCTTTAGGGTAGCCTGCTACTTGAATATTCATGCATTTTAGTCACAAAAAAATCAGTATCATTGGGAAAGACATAATTTTTAAAATGTCTTTTTGGGCAAGTGGAATTATCCATGCAGTCAAATTTGAAGTTTTTTACACTAATTAAATGTATTTATCATTTTACTCTGTTGGGGAACACACATTAAATGGCTTTGCTTTCTTAACTGTTTTAAGAACTAATCTAGATATTTTAAAAACTTTGCCCTACATATCTGAAGCTATAGATTTGTAGTTAAAACTTTATTGAATCATACTAGTTCTTTCTAATCTGGTGTTGCTTCCAAGTTGTAGCAGCTGGAAAGCATGCAAGCCATCATGTTGCTATTCCTAACCAAGAACAAGCAATATTAATTTGACCACTAGTTCAATCCCTCACTGCTCAGAAAGTCAGAAATCCAGTGGTTGCCAAGTCATGTGAGAGGTACAGGGCTTTGTTTTTAAAAAGCTATTAATCTGCTCATCAATATATCATCAAATGTCATCAATACTTAGAATATATTGCTCATTAAAAGTATTCTGCTACAATATTCAAATTAATTGTAGGAAATGATTAAGTTTATGGGGAAGCAAAAGAATATAGAGGAATGCTAAGTGTTACCTCAAGTGCGTTATTCTAAGTCCCACTGTCTACGTGATAATGGTGCTTATATACAGTTAGGTATAGACTTATTCTCAAAGTTTGTTAGTCAATATTTTGGAGGCAATGAAACAAACAGGAAAGGAATTTTGTTTTGTTGTTTTGTTTGTTGTCTCAGAAATGTGTTAGTTAGAAGTTCAGTGTATACCAAAAGTATGTAGAGAACTGAGTCCTGGAATTTTTTGAGAAATTATATTGTTTCTTCTCAGTTTTGGTTAGGATTGATTTCTGTTTACGTAGGTGTATTAATGGCAACCAAGTAGTTATGAACATTAGCTGTTACAGATGTTAGTTATATTCTGACTTTATGAAAGTAGCCTTTTATTTTAAAGTATGTGTTTTGTTACAATTTATATTTTTGTAGCATAAATACTTTTTAAGCACAGAATTAGTGCATTACTAGCATATTCAAAACTATAAAACTTTTATCTCTTTTAGAAAATTGAAAATGGAAGATTTGCAAAACTCAGATATATTGCACATGCTATGGTCAACAGTACAGATCTGTTAATGGTAACAAAAAGGTAAACAGTTTTGACTCTGAATAATATGTACTTAAAACAGTCATCCAAATGTGCATGCCTTGATTGCTTGACGGTAACTGCACTGTCACCGTGTATGTAGACAAAATAATGGGGAAGGTGTGCCTAATGTGCTGGCAATCATCTTCAACAGTGTCACTGTTCAGCAGGAGAGTGTTCAGTGTTACTTCTCTCCTATCCAAGAAGGGAAAGAAATATTGATTTTAAGATTTCTTTAGCTGAGAAGAATTTGTTATAAACTGGGTTAGGCTAAAATCACCTGAACTGTGGAATTCGCTTGCAATGGTGTGTTGAAGGAAAGAAAGGATAATACAAGAACAGTCAATGTCTAGCAGTGGAGTATGAGGCATCCTTCTCAAATACAGCTTTAAGTAGTGTTACAGTTTTGCTATGAAATGCAGTATTTTAAATGTTAGGGGGAGTTTCAAAATTCGCTCTTTTGGAAAGTGTGCTGCATAGTTAGAGATCATGAGATGAAACCTATTTCGCAATGACAAATGAATTCACTAGAGCAAGGGAAACATGATAACTTCTAAATATTTTAAAATATCTTTAATTTTTAAAACTGCTTTTATTTTCTGGTGCCTAGTGGTGTGTTATTTGTGACAAAAGGGGCATTTGGACAGCTGACATGTGAATGGCAATACACTTACGATGAATTTACCAAAGAACCATTCATCGTTGATGGTCGAAGATTGCGCATTGAAGCCAAGGTACGTTGCTCTTACTGTATTCTGTTGTCTTTTTGTGTTGCTGTTTATGAAATTGAGCTTTGAATTTCTGTTCAGTCTCCTCTGAATTCTTGATCTCCTCTGTATTTAAGATGCACTCAGAGAAAAGAGTTGAAACTTGGCATGGTGAACTCCTCAGATAACTAGTCTCTGGCTGTTTTAAGCAGCATGGTGACTTGGTCTTTGCAGATGAGATTATTCCTTGAGCTGTAGGAATTATTTTTTTTTATGCACCAGTTCATGGTGTATTCGTAGTCTAGAAAATGCTGTTACAACAAAAAGTGCAGAAGATTGCAGATTATTATGCTCTCTGGGGCATATAATAAGGTTTTATTGTCTACAAAAATTACCATAATGACATGTATTTTTCCCTTTCAATGCAAGTTGAAGAGTGTTGCTCTTAGTTGCAATTTTTCCTTAAAAAAAAAAATCCTAAAAATTCCTTTCCCTGCTAAGGTGGCAAAGGACATAAGGAGAAAGATGACCACCAATGACTGTTTACAGAGGCGGTTTATCAAAAAAGGTCTTAAATTCATATTGATGTGTTAACTGAAGTTAGTTTCATTCAATGAATTTGTCTGTCAGTGTTTTGTTTCTGTTTTTAATAAACTTCACGTGTGTAATTACACATATTGGTTGTCAAGTCAATCTTGATGGTGCACGTCATTCAGTTTTTCACTCAGATTATTTGTTTCTATTGCAGAGAGCATGAAAGGCAGAGCCATATTGGTTTGGAATCCTCCAAACTGGATTTCTGACTGCAAGTGAACTTTTACAGGATGAAATAATTCTTAGCGTTTCTGCCATTTCAGACAATGCTGAATAACATATCCATCTTTACCCCTACACAGCAGTCATTTCAGAATCCATTAACATGTCTGCAATATGCCCTTTATTGAAATCTGTGGTTGAAAACTATATTTTGCAAATAACTCCTTATGTTTTTCTTTCTAAGAAAGCCTAAGTTTCTGTTTTCACTACCTATGTCTGCTACTTGCAAGTCAGTATTGGTGGAATGTCCACTCAAGTAATGACTTGAAGGAGAATTGCAAATTAAAACCTTGGGGAGTAATGGATTTTGTTACTACATGTACATTATCTGCCTTCCATTCCTACACACGTTTATAGACCCTTATCCAGGGACTCTATAGTAAAAAGGGGAGTCTGTTACTGCTGGAGTGTTCACTCTACTATGCTTTCATGCAGAAAATGGTCTCTCTCAGGGTATGTGCATGGGATGCAAACATACTCAGATGACTGTTCTTGGTACATGTGGCTGTTTGAACCATTATGTCTGCCTTGATAATAAATAGCATTGTAGTCTTAAAGCCTTGAAGTAACTAACTTCAATTTTGAATTTTGTTTTTTTTTAGGAACGAGTTAAGTCTGTCTTCCATGCCAAAGAATTTGGAAAAATTATTAATTTTAGAAGTCCAGAGGATGCTAAGGTAAAGTCAAAATACAATTAAAATTATAGTGGTAAATTTGACTCTAAAAGTGTGACAGAAATACTTTTAACCTGAAACTATGTGTATTTAAAATTCAGTATTTCCACATATTCGTTACAATCACGGAAATAGCAATAATCTACTCAGTACTGAGTTTCAAAAATACTCAATTCCAGCACTAGACTTTTCTCTACCTAAATCTTCTGAATTACAGCAGTCTGACAAAAGATTGATTGAAAGTAACGCTAACAAAAACTAATCAATCTAGAATATGAATTAAAATAGTACAATTTATTAGAACAAAAATATTTGCAAACTACTTCTTGTTTTGTTTTAGGTGGTGGACAGGGGTGGAGTGTTACTGCTCTGTTCTTTAGAATACAGGGTATTTTAAGAATTAAGAAAATCCTTAATGAAAATACCAGTAGTTTATTTGATATATGATATTGCTGCTACATGTGTTATACACATTTTCTGTATAACATCATCATTTTGACATCTGTAGTTTTGAGTACAACAGATGGTAGGAACAGTTCAGATCTGCTACCAGAACTATAAGGTAGCTACATGTCAGACTAGTTAACTAGTGTAGCTAGTAATTTTCACAAAAAATGGCTGAGTCTTGTGTTTATTTCAGTGGGGTGTGCTTCTCTGGGGTCATGGTTTGAGACAGCTTGCAAAAGTTGCATTCTCTCATTAGTTTAAGTTGCTTTTGCATCTTCTCATCAGTTTATGTTGCTTTTGTCTTTGTGAGGGTAATTTCTAGTTGCAGGTAAATTATAGCAGGTAACTCCTACATTGAAAAGGTAAGAGTAAGGGCCCTGTGCTGAATTTGACTTGTCTGTAATCTTTGGAGGTACTCAAGTTTTCTGGTTTTTTCTATAGTGGAACAAGGGTGGGCAGTGCTGAGGTCCATTAGTCTCTCTGGGAAAGGAATCCCATCTATGCCCCACCTAAATCAGGGACAATTCCAAAAGTGAAATTAGAACATCCTATTACATATACCACAGGTCTTGAGCACACCTTTCACAAAAGTATTGGGGTGTGTATTTTCCTAGAGAGTCCCAGGAACCTCACAAAACCAACACAAATGTTCATATGAGGAGATAGAACCTGTTACAGTAACAGGTTCTGATTTTTAATAATCCACTCATCTTTCTTCAAAGAGGTATACACATTTTTTATGGCAGACCCTTGATGTAACTTCATGTCCTACTCTAGATTTCCATCTCACTGCCCTTTCCCCCAACCCTCTTTTTTTTTTTTTTCTTTAATACTCTTGGGAAAATAATTTCACTTCTATGTACTGTAAACATTCCAATATGAAATTCCTTAAAAGAAACAAGTTATAGTTAAAGAAAGCTTTTTTTCCTAAGTAACTTATCACACTCCTGCAACCTATTATTGTCTTCTGTCTGTTGTGATCTTTGCTTCTCTGTTGTCATCTGTGATTTGTCTAGAGTTGTAGATGAAAGCAGAGCCAGAATGGGGGTTGAGTGTTGTCTTCTTTTTTTCACTCAGATTATTTGTTTCTGTTGCAGAGAGCATGAAAGGCAGAGCTATACTGGTTTGGAATCCTCCAAACTGGATTTCTGACTGCAAGTGAACTTTTACAGGATGAAATAATTCTTAGCGTTTCTGCCATTTCAGACAATTCTGAATAACATATCCATCTTTACCCCTACACAGCAGTAGGAGGAAAATCTTAATCCTTGAAGTACAGACAAGGAACAAGTTTAATTAGACTTGGTATCAAATGTCAAATACTGGGGCTTAAATGACTCAGTTTTCGTTTTAGAAAGCCAAGGGTTTCTACTCTACAGGACAATTTTTGACACTGTGTTAAAACTTGGTTAGGAAAAGAGCAGTAGTAGCAGTAGTAGGTAGTAAAGGCAGTGACAAAAACTAGTCTTGTTTTCAGCTGCTTTGTCTGTTTTGTACCACAGAAAGATTTTAATTTTTACTTTTTTCTTCACACAGTGGATCCTTTCTAAACTAGAAGAAGTACGAGAAAATCAGCCAAAATTGTAATGAATGGAGAAGCACCAAGAACACTGGACAGCTACCTTTTATTTCCTCTTTCACAAACAGAACTGTTTGAATATCATCAACAAAAGCAAAAACAAGAGGGAGGGAAGATTTGTCCAGTTATTAACTACAGTCACAACAGTCTATATCGGAAAAGTAGATGATGTTAGCTTAAAAAAATTATGTAATGATAGAAAAAAAACCTGCCAAGTTTTGTCTTGGTTTGCTTGATTTTTTAATGTAAGAATTTCAGATTTCATTTTTTATATAAGCAGTATAAAGTGAGTTTGTCTTAACCTTTGATACTGAAATTGAACTCTGGAATAATTCTTATGATACTATTTGGAGCAAATCTTGACATTTTGATTTGACTGTGGAAATCAGTACATAGTTTGTTTTGGTTTTAATGTGACTTGAGGTTGTGTTGAAATACAAATTTCTTTGTGAAAGAAAATGTTAACTTAATCACCAATGTTACAACTTAAAACACGAGAAGGAGGCTACTGATCAGAGAATTTGAATTTAGGTCACAAGTGTCTGCTTAGTTGACAGTACTAGGGCTTTTTGTAAAGGAATGGACCAGGTCACAATTAATTTACAGTACAGTATCACTTTTAGTGTAAACTTTTTTATATCCTACTCAAGGAAACGTTGCAGCACCTCTATCAATTATTACAGAAAATTTAATAGTTTACAAAAATGCATATTGGGGAGAATTACCTCTGCACTAAAGATATTAATAAAAGCCTATTATTTTAAATAGAAGTTAGTAACAGTCTTGCAGCTCGAGAAGGAGTTTATGGGGTTATAAGTGCACTGTTGCATACCAAATATAAATGCCTTGAATTACACAATATTGTGTGCTAAGCAAGTGACTATTGAAGTCAAATTTATATTAAATAATAAATATAATATGTCACAGTTGCTTTTATTAACTTTTCTTACCTGCTGAAATTTCTTTGTTTCATACCCAGGCAGCAGCATTTTATTAGCTTGAATATCTGCAATTCTATTTATTTCTTAGATGTAGTAGTAATAGTATTGTTGAATGGCTGTTTACTGCAATTGATACAAAAAGTACATTAAATGATACAGTGTTACATGAAGGTTTCCATAAATTCCCATATCAAAGTCTTCAAAATATCTTGTACATATAGAAAGCACCTACTGCCAAAATATTATTTCCAAACATTAGTTTGGAATATTTATAGCAACAGGATAGAATTCTAACATTGCTGGTGATGCTTGAAGTGCCCAATTTTTTCTGTTATTGTAAATCTAAAACAACTAGCATGTAACCTATAGTTGCAGATACTTAATTTACTGTAAGTCTTGCCATTGGTGTTGAGTAACCATTTAGCAGGTTACAAAATACAGGTAATCTTGCAATTTTCCCCATAAATTGTAAGTTGAATAAAAATATTATAAGGGGATTCAAAACTATTATGATGATGGTATTACTCCAATAATTTTGTACACCAAGTACATACCAAGAGTATTAACTCAGGTTATACCATGCCAAACTTCCATACTTTGCCTTAGATAAGTGGTGGTTTCAGGTGCACTGAGTATCATTCTTTATCTGTCACTTGTTTTTCATCTGTCATTTCTGTCTTAGGCATGATATTCGTTTAATAGCCTCATAATGTTCTTGATAAGTGTGTGATCTCTGCATCCCCAGCATTCACTGAGTACCTGCTACAAATTTCACTCACAATACATCTTGTACTTTGTACATTCCCATTTGTGTGTAGGTTTTCCATTTACCTGATTCTAGATATTTCCTCTCCACAGAGCCTCTATTTTAATTATTTCTAGCATTTTTTTTGTCAACAAACTCTGATTCTGAAATCTCAGCCGGTTCTTCAGTAGTATTTAAGCAATTTAACTCTTAATGTTGAAGGATTTATTTTAAATGTTCATATTTGTGGTTAAGCATCTCATGTTTTGGAAAACATAACAATTCCCCCGGAAAGGCATTTTTCCTATAAACTATAAAATATTTTGGTCTTCTTCTAACTAAAAGCCTTAAGACAGGGTCTAAAATGCCCAGAAGCCAATGTGAGACTTCTCTTCCATGTCCCTTGGTTTCCACTTGCAATGAAAGTATGGTGTTCTATAGGTCCCTTTTCTAGTCTGTAATTTGTGTCTTTTGACTTTGATTTTTTTTTTTAATAAAGCTTTTTCCATACAGTCATGAAAGGATTTCGCCATTTCTTGGCAAACACCAGTTGTCTCCTTTAAGTATATATCACCCCAGGGGGAAGAGAAAGGTATTTAGACCTGTGCCATTGTGTAATTTTCTGGATTACTGCAGGTTGTATGAGGTGGAGATGTCTACTCTGCTGTGCCTCATTCCTTATTGCAATATGCATATTTTTTCAACAAGAAGGCTGAGTAGGTGTGTTAATTTTTATTGAAAGTGTATATGCAACTAGAAAAGGAGATCTCGATAAAAACTGAAATGTAGGCATTTAGTTCTGCCCGCTGTGGTGTTTAAAAGTGTATCTTGGCCTTTACTGAAGTGCTGAAAAACTGCTCCTCTTCTATATGACTGTTATGTAAACTTAATACATTTGAGAAATGTCATTTGGGTTCTCGGTTTGCTAAGGGTTACAATTACCTCTAAGAAATTGCTGAAGCATTTGTAAGTCTGATTGTTGCACTTTCTTTATGTTCAGCTGCATGGCTTTCATGGCATGGCTCTCTTGGTTTCTACCCCATCCTATCCCCCACTTCTTAATCTTGAATAAAGTGAAACTGAATTTTATTTGACTGAAATGTGAGTATTACTTGTCTTCTTTATGTACTGCTTTAATTAACAGGTAATACCATTACTCAGAATTTCATAGGTCAAGCCGAATCCTGTCTCTGAGAACACATGGTCAAACTTCTGTTGCAGCTGTCTCAGGAAAACAGAATTAGAATTTTTAGAATTTACATTTGGTTTATTGTTTTAAGACAAGTTTTTAGTAGCTGGATCAACACATATAATTTCTTTTTAAAACTTTTTTTTGGAGGTATGGGAGTTTTTTTGGCGGTTGTTTTTTGTTGGTTTTTTTTCTTCTGTTGCTGTATTAAAAAAGACATAGTGGTGTTGCCAGATGATAGAATAATGGAATGGTTTGGGTTAAAAGGGACCTTAAAGATTACTTGGCTCCTGTCTGCCTGCTGTGGGCAGGGACACTGGACCAGGTTGCTCAGAGTCCCATCTAGCCTGGCCTTGAGTAGCTCCTGGGATGGAGCGTGCACAACTTCCCAGGGCAACCTATTGCAGTGATTTGCCATCCTCACAGGAAGGAATTTCTTTCTGATATCTTAGTCTAAACCTACTTTCTTACCTGAAGCCATTCCCTCTCATCCTGTAACTACATGCTCTTGGCAGAAGTTCCTCCTGAACTGTCCTGTGGGTCCCCTTTAGGTACACAAGGCTGCTACATCATGTCCCCAGAATCTTCCCTTCCCAGGCTTAATCTCCCAAACTCCATTTTCATGAAAGAGCTGCTCCAGCCCTCAGACCATCTTCCTGGCCTTCCTCTGGACCATCTCCAGGAGGTCTGTGTCTTCTGTTGAGAGCCACAGAACTGGCACAGCACTCCAGGTGCAGTCTCATGAAACTGGAATAGAGGGGCAGGATCTCCTACCCTGCCTTCTGGCCACACTGCTTTGGATGCAGCCCAGGATACATTTGGATTTCTGGGCTGCAAGTGCACTTGGCTAGGTCATCTCCAGCTTCTTATCTGCCAGTGCCTCCAAGTCCTATTCAGGGGTGGTCTCAATGCATCCTCTATTTGGCCTGTACTTGCAGTTAGAATAACTCAATTCTTACGAAATATCTTTTTTTTTTCTTTTTTTTTTTTTTTTTTTTTTTTTTTTTTTTTTGTTTTTTTTTTTTTTTTTTTT
>JAODKT010001744.1:30520587-30531504 GCA_027576195.1 Cossypha heuglini
GTACAGCTGGGGAGAGAATTGAAAAGGTTAAAGGTAGAAAACTCATGAGTTGAGATAAAGACTGTTTTATAGGGAAAGCAAAAGCCATGCACACAAGCAAAGCAAAACAAGGAATTAATTCTCATCCCCAGGAGAGCAGGGTTCCGTGTTACAGTGATCTGGGAAGATAAATGCCATCACTCCAAACAACTGTCCCTTCCTCCATTCCCCCCAAGTTTATATACCAAGCACAATATTGTATGGTTTGGAGCACCCCTTGGTCAGCTGGGGCCACCTGTCCTGGCTGTGTCTCCTCCCAGCCTCCCAGCTACCTCCTCAGTGTGGTGGAATAGAAAGCAGAAAAGGCCCTGTCTCCGTGTAAAACCTGCTCAGCAATAACACAAATCATGTCATATCAGCACTGACTAGAAAGGTTAGAGGCCCTGTGTCCTGACAGTACATTTTGTCCATATTTTCAATCTTACCAGGAGAAAGATGTGAAGAATAATTTTGACTATGAATTACTGTTCCTTCAATTTACTGAAGACACAAAACAGAAATCCTTTTGAAGAGAAACTAAAGGGCACTGTCATTAAAGGGCACATTTTGACTGGGGTTGACTGTGGCTTCATTCCATACTAAAGCTTTGCACATCTAAGGAGGTTTCATGTAATTGTAGCTGCAGAACCAGCTTTGTAATCAGGATCTTGTGAAAATAATTGGTTCATAAGCATCTACATCTGCAAACCTCAGTCATCTTACATGGCCCAGTGCCACATAACAGCAGGATTAATCATCAGTTTGACAGAAGATAACAAAAGGAGTTTGACACAGACAGCTAGTCTCATGCTATAATTCAAAGAAAAGAAAAATCCTACAATGAAGTGAAAAATTACTCAAAGCACCAAATGATTATAGAATAAAGCTGTGGGTATATCCTCCTCACTCTCAGTAAACAGGCATGCTACTAATAAAAATGCTTGTGGTGTGAATTATAGTGAATAATATGATATGAAAGCAAGATATATGAATTTTCATGCTCCTTAAAATGAAGTCTTCAGGATAAATGAGTATGCATAACACTAGGAGAAAGCCTACAATAATCCAGCCAGGATCTGACAGAAGAGGGGATTAATGTCCATCACACTCTAAAATGTCCTTAGAAGCAGCAGAAAGTCCTTCAAACTGGGCAGCAGGAGAGTCCTGTAGATTTTTATATAGGGGAGTATCAGCATTTTAACCAAGAGGCAGGTGTCACAGTGCTTTTTTTGAGTGCTTGTGCTTGCCCTTGTGTTTGTGTGTGATGATTTACTATTGACAGGAAACATTCTTTGTAAGTAAGACTAGTGCAATACCAGCTGTTTCAGCCTGACTACTGTAATGATTGAAATAAATTCTTTTTCTAGAAAATTGTGTTGGCTTGCTAGAAGATATCAGTGTGGATTATAATTGGAAATTGATTGCTTGTTTTAGATCTAGTTTTAAATAAATAGATTCTCAGGTTTTGATATAAGATACAGCTGTTACAGATTTTCTGTATTGCATTCATGGTCAAGACAAATAATTACAACTGAACTGAAAAATCTCATTGTACAATTAAGTAAATGCCCAAGCTGTATTCACAGCTCCTCCAGGATATAAGAACCAGTCCTGCTAACCTGCCAACTGATTTTTTTTTTAATGTTGTTGTATCACTTCCACTGAAGAGTTTTCGAGGGTTAATGCAAGTAGGTGGACTTCGAATCCATAGCTCTAGCTGTTACTGTAACTATAGCCCTTTAAGTTAGTGTGCTACAATGCTCCAATGTCCCTTTTCCCCCCTCTTGTTTAATACTCTAAAGGGTAACTGAATGAGATAAGATGTCCCACAAGGCTCACAGAATTTTTGCTGTTTTGCTCTGGAATCTCAAAACTAAGAAGTCTAGAAAAGGGTTATTAAATCTTGTCAACACTTAGTAATAACATAAATTCACATTTTAACAGATATCTTTTGGCATTTCCAGCTGTGTATCATGAAAGGAGTTAAAATATCCTGAAAATTTACATCAAGATTGGAATTTTATAGAAGTCTCACCACTAAGAAATTAGCCCAAGAGACCTGATGGAAATATGCAACACTGTAAACACATGAGCAGTAGCTGCTCTACAGAAAGAAAAGAAAGGGCTCAAAGCAAATCTATGATCATTACAGAGCAAACCAAGGAACAAAGAGGGAAAATAAAAACCAGCACATGCTAATGTTACTTCTCGGCAGAAACTTTTGTTAATGAAATACAAGCCACAAATTAATTCCAGAATTCACTCTTAATTGAAATACATATAACACAACATGCTCTCTGTAAACACAGTATAAGCAGGAACAGCAAGAGTCACATTTAACATACTACAACATTTTTATACTGTAAATATCCATGCCAAAGTTGCCTCACTTCAGGCTGTTTTTTGGGGTTTTTTTTGTAGACCTCTACTTTTCCATGACATGGTGCAGGTAGAGGAAAGAATACAGGTGACAAAATAAGGGTAAATAGCTTTGAATACACAGAAGTAGGAGAATATGCTCATCCCATTAAAAATTAAAAACACATTAGAAATGAAACCAAACGAAAACCTCCAAAACCTATAGTCCTGGGAAGAAAACTGATCATATGTAATAAAGACAGTGGCAAAATCATTTGGCAAATAATCTCAAAACCTCTATCTAACTTAAACTGAATGCTTAAAACCTATTAGTGTCTTCAAAAAGTGTTATATTACTCTCTGGTGGGAATCAAATTTAATTCTGCAATAAACGGGCAATTGATGATGAATAAAAAGCATCACTGCAAGGTCCAGTTGTTCATCTGTTTTCATCAAAAAGTGATGTAAAAAAGAAACAAAATAATCAGGAGGGGTCTTGATTATTTCTTTTTCACTTCAATCGGTGATACTGTTGTATTTCACTGATTTGTTTTATATTTTGCACTGAAATGGTTTCTCCTGTGATTCCCCCATGGTCTGTTACAGCGTTTAACCCTTCCCCTCTCCCCTTTTTTTCCCTGTCTGGACCTGACTAGCTGTGATTCAGGGTTCCTCCACCCCTCACCTTAGGTTTAAAATTCCCACGTTCCCCATGCTTGCTCTCTTTTTCTCTGGGCCCCTTCAGGAAAAAAGCTTGGATCATCTCAGGAAGAAGAGCCTCTTTTGGTCTTTTATCTCATTCCTGCAGGATTCCAAGCCCTCTCCTGGTACTGAGATAGACTAGGAGCCAGAGGGGAGGCTCAGGGAATCGGTGCATAATACCACTGGGTAAAAGCAGCTTTCCCTTGCTGTGTGAAAGTGACAAGAAAGGCATAAATGCCAGGTGATGAGTATAGTATGAAATACAACTCATAGTAAAACCAAATCTTTTTAGGCAACAAATGAATAACACTGAAAGTTAAAAATAATTTTTTTAAGATATATGAATACATTTTATCTTCAGCTGCTACATGTAATGCTATTATTTCAGTAAAGTTTCTTTTTAGGGGGGTTTGAATCACCATGCTCGGAAACAAATAGTATCTGGTTTGGTACCTTACACCTCTGTCCTATTTCCTAGGAAAGTAGATATTAAATAGAACCCCAAGCAGTGCTAGAGGCTGGAGGTAGAGTGGCTGGAAAGCTGTCCAGAGGAAAAGTACTTGGAAGTACTGGTTGAGAGTGGCTGAATATGAGCCAGTGAATATGTGTGCCCAGGTGGCCAAGAAGTCCAGTGGCATCCTGGCTTGTACCAGCAATAGTGTGGCCAGCAGCACCAGATAAAGGATTCTTTATCTTGCCAGTACTCAGCATTGGCAAGGCCAAATCCTGTGCTTAGTTTTGGGCCCCTCACTGCAGGACAGACATTGAGGGGACAGACAGTGTCCAGAGAAGGGGAACAGAGCTGGGCAAGTCTGACACAAAAATCCTATGAGGAATGGCTGAAGGAGCTGGGGTTGTTTAGCCCGGAGAGGCTCAGGAGAGATCTTATTACTCTTTACAACTCCTTGAACTGAAGGCGGAAAAAGGTGACACAGCATCAGCCATGTCTCTCAGCATTTTGCCCCATCAGCAGAGTGGGAATGGGCAAGGTCCTGGGAGGGAACACAGCTGACCCAAATTGACCAAAGAGACACTCCATACCATGTGATGTCACTCAGATATAAAACTAAGGGAAGAAGGAGGAAGGAGGACACTTGTTATTTACAATGTTTGCCTTCTAGAGAAACCTCTACTCATGGTGGAGCCTTGCTTCCCAGGAAGAAGTTGAACACTGAACATGACTTGCAGATGGCAAATGGAAAATAAGTTTTTTTTTTCACTTTGCTTATGTGCACACAAACTTTGCTTTTGCTTTTGCTTTAATAAACTGCTTTATCTCAATTAATGAGAGGTTTTCCATCTGATTTTCCCTCTTCTGTTCAGCTGTGAAATGGTAGAGAAGCTTAGTGGTCACCTGGCATCCAGCCAAGGTCAGCCTGCCACATTAGTCTAGTCAGCACTACATGAAATAGTGCTGAAAGAGCACAAAAAGGATGTTTTCTGTCATTGAGCAATGCCAAACACTGACATTCTTACAGGACATTCTGCTTGAATTAGGTTAGCTTTTACTCCACTGCCACTGTGTTTTTGCAACAGTGGAAATGTGAAGATATTAAGTGTAACTGACTACACATCAGTTAATTCTATTTCAACACTGCTAGATTACTCATATTTTAAAAAAATATTCTTTCTTTAGTACAGATCTGCTCAGAGGTAAGGAATTCAGCGTATTATTAGAGAAGAGGACAGAAGAATCATAGAATATCCTGAGTCAGAAGGGACCCATAAGGATCATTGAAGTCGAGCTCCTGGTCCTGCAAAGGACAGCCTGAAGAGTCACACAATGAGCCTGACGACATCACTTCCTGACCTCTCTAAAGCTGGTGCTGTGACCATTTCACTGGAGATCTGTCCCAGTGCCCAGCCACATTCTGGGGGAATTCCTAATAGCCAACTTAAACCTGTCCTGTCCCGACTTCAGGCCATTCACTGGTCAGCACAGAGCAGAAATCAGAGCCTGACCCTGCTCTTCCCCTCACGAGACAGTGAGGTCCTGCAGTGAGGTCTGTCCTCAGTCTCCTCCAGGCTGAACAGACCAAGAGCCCTCAGTCACTCCTCACACAGCTTCTCCTCAATGCCCTTCACCACCTTTGTACCCTCCTTTGGACACTCTCTAATAGTTTAATGTCTTTCTCATATTGTGGCACCCAAACCAGCCCCCAGCACTGGAGGTGGGGCTGCCCCAGCTCAGAGCAGAGCAGGACAATCCCCTCCCTTGCCCAGCTGTGATGCTGTCCCTGATGTCCCCAGGACAGGGTTGTCCCTCCGGGCTCCAGGGCACTGCTGGCTCAGGTTCAGCTGGGTGCTAACCAGGACCCCCAGGTGCTGGTCCTGCTGGCACTGCTCTCCAGCATCCCATTTCCCAGTCTGCCCATCCAGCATTGCTGCATTCCCGGTGCAGAATCTGATAGATGTCATTCATGTAGTAAAGTCACACTGTTTTTCAAGAGCATGCAGCTTTCACAAGGAAAGAAAAAGTGTATGTTTTGTTGAAAGGTCACAATACATCACTATTCATATTGTGCATAAATATTTGAGGAATTTGCTCCATAGTCTTTACCCTCACAAACCTCTCTCACGTCCCCAGATAGTCTGTTCTTTGGTTCCAATTCAGCCCATTCCAGCAATTTCAAGAAGTGATATGTCAAGAAGATGTCAACTATTCGAGAAGATTCTATTCAGGGATATTTGTGGCTGTGATGCCAAAATTTATAATTGAATTTGATCACTTATATCAGACAATCATTAGAAGAATCAATTCCGTGTGTCTCTATCCTGTTTATATTAAAGTTTTCTAGAGAGAGAACTTAGTCTTGTATTCCCTTAGGATTTGCTGCTCAAGGATGGCTTCCAGAAAATCAGAAGAAGAAAGATGTGTTAAAAAGTGAACACATTCTGATATTCCTTATTCCTACTTTTGTTCTAGTTAGACTGGCCCTAGCAAATTTCAGCAGTAATACAGGTTTCAATCCATGCCATTTCAAAGCCTAGCAAAAAATAACAGCATAGGAATAACCATATATAGTAAGCAATGCAGTAACATACCATTGTCAATTCAGCTGACATGAAAAATTAAAGGGATTATTGTCCTATCTTGTGTTCTAGCAGTGTTTTAAAAAAATGAATTAAACTGAATTTTGATCCTCTTAAAACATAGAATATATATGCATACCAGGAATTGTCTCTTTTCCTGAATAAGTTATTCTAATTATTCAACCCTGGAATGCAGACTAACTTTTAATTACAGAATTTAATCCAGTTAATCCTCTACATAGCTCCTAGTTTTCTTACAGTATACTATGAGAAAATGCAACTAAGTTTAGTGAAGATATTAATGTCTATAATTTTTTCAAAGGTTGAATCATAGGAGTAGGTCTAGACACACAAAAACTATCAAAATATGCCTCTTTTGTTCAATACTTTCTTGTCACTTCGTTTTCCTTCACCAATACACTTGCAATAATTTTATCAGAAAATCTGCCAGAACTTAATTACATTTGACATCTCTCTCCTCTGTAACTTTGGCTGACACATGTCAATGGGTTTAAAACCTGCAAGGAGTGAAGAAAGGCAGTCATGCCCAGTGTGATCACAGAATATTTCTTGCTTAAGGAACCAGACTTAATACTTATTAAATTTATTCCAGCCTTACATAACAATAGAAAAGTCTTATTTTAGTTAGTCACAGTAAATTAAAGAAAAATTCTACTAAGAAAAAGAAACATGTTTCCAAGTAACAACATTCACTAAATATGTGCTCAATCAAGAAGAAATTTTCTTGTGTTTTCTGACTCAGTTGGTTTGCACATGTATCCCACCACTGACTATAAAAGAATTCTTTCAGATTCATAGTGAATCAGGAAAAACATGAATAGGTCTCTGAAGGTACAATACGTGTAAATTCCTGAAAGGAAGGAAACAAATTCAGGGAGAAAAAAGTTGTGATTAGATAACATTCATATCAAATTGAAACAAAACACAAAAATGCAGCTGGCTAAGAATAGGAAATTCGTCCATGTCTTGATTTCCTTCCTTGAAAGTAACAAGGTTCACAGATCCAAAAGCCTGCGTGTACAGCCCTGCATGTGGAGCAAACTTTTCCAGTGGGATAATAGGGGGGACTCCAGCTGGTACACACTACTTGGAAATTTCCTAGGCTGAGGAAGAGATACAATTAGTGAATTCAGAGTCAAGAAAGGAAAATAAATCAAAATGCAAGCACTAAGGTGAAAAAGATTGATCTTCTGGCAAGGCAACAAACTCAAGTATTAGTCAGAAAAAACAAGTTTTTGGACAAAACTTGCATAAAATTTCTTACTTCTGGGTGTGATTTTCACAGTGGAAACTAGCTGCTGTAGGACAAAAGTGACATAAAAAGGCTTTTAAATATGTGATTATTATATAAGTAAGAGCTACTGAAGTCACAAAGACGTTCTCTAACCAGCTGAAGCCATGCATACACACACACACAAAACCAAAAAAAAACCCAAAAAACCGAAACAAAACAAAAGGATACAATTAGAAAAGGACAAGAATGTGGATGTCTCACTTACACAGTTTGGTGCAAGTTCACTAGATTTCATCTTTTCTGCAGAGGAAAAAACAAACCTTTCCACCTGTTAATATATCAAATTTCTGCAGGAGTAAACACTGATACTGCAAGATTAATTTCCTCTCAATTATTTCTGTAGTTCTACCACCAAATATGTCCATCTCTTGGAAACAGAAAATTCTTCAACTTTAGAGAATGAGAATGCATTGTGAAAAGGAGCTTATGAAGTCAATAATTGTGAATAACTATTTCAGATGCTTACACCAAAGTTTTAGGAATTGATTCCTGCATTTTATCTCCAGCTTTTTAAATTACTGTACAGAGGTTCAGCATTGCAAGTAGTTGGAGACAACATTCAAACAATTTAGACTTTATCATAGAACCAGGAGTAACTCGAAAAATATATGTATTGCTTCCCCAGGATTGTATCATAGAAATATAATATACATGGAAAACCAAGAGCTATTGGTTGTCTCTTCTCAAACAGCTCTAGACAAAGCAGCAGTTTTGTCTCTGCACCTCTTAAGGACTAAGAGTGTCAATAAAATAAGCCCTTCTTGAGAACTAATTTCTTTCCTGGAATGGGATTGTCTCAGTTGGTCTCTATACAGAGTTTTCGTCTCTGGTGATCTTTATTTCTATCTTCATTTCTTCTGACACAAGAAATTCTGACCTGAATAAAGAAAACATGTGACATCACTTGCCATCAGTGGCCACATGACATGAAATCACATACTGTCTCATTTTTAAGACACATATGATCATCAAAATTGAAAATAACAAGAAATATACGATGTCCTTTGAGACTCCACATTAAGAGTATCTGGAGAAAATTAAATTTCTGGCCACCTTAAGTTTTTGCAACATACCACAGGAGAAAAAGAGGCAAATATAACACAGTTCCACTGATTCGTTTCAGAACACTATGCTGCATCTTCATTATCACCCAGTACTTTAAAACAACATAACATTTACTTAACACTTTCTGCTATGTTTTTGGTGTTCTTTTTAGAATAGAGACAGACATGTCAAAGGTATTTCACAGATCACACCACCCCTCAAGAATTCATTCTCTTGCAGCCTTACTAGTGTACTTACAGTATACAAACTAACTGCAGACATGGTTTTGGATTATGGACATCGTTTTTGAGTCTGTATAACAGCTTCATCAAGTAGAGATGAGATTAATTACCTGCAATCTGTTCCAGCACATGGTCACTTGCACAGTAAAAAATCTCTTCCTCGTGTTCAGGTGGATCTTCCTGTGCATCAGTTTCTGCTGCTGCTTCTCCTCTATTGCTTGGCATCACTGGGAAGAGCCTGGCTGTATCAGCAAAAGCAATCAGATTGCTTAAGTTTGATTTCCCATTGGTGAATCCATGCTGATTACTCCTTGTCACCTTCTTATCTTGTCCACATGCTCAGAAGATGGCCTTTGAAGCAGGTGAGGCTGTCTGTCCTATAATTCCCTGGGTACTCATTTTTGGCTTTTTTGAAGACTGGGATGACATTTGCTTTCTTCCAGTACTCAGGCACCTCTCCTGACTGTCATGACCTTTTGAAAATGATTGAGAATGACCAAGCAATGATATCCTTGACTTCCCTGTAAATGCATCTCATCAGGCCCATGGGCATATGGATGTTAAGTTTGACCAAATGGTCTATAACCCAGTTCTCTTCCAGCAAGGGAAAACCTTCCTTCACCCAGAATTTCCCCCTGCTTTCTTCTGTCAGGGATGCCTGTGGGCTGACCAGTGAAGACTGATGCAAAGAAGGGCCTTCAGTATCTTATCCTTCTCAGCAATTTCTATTGCAGGTGCCCGTGTTCCATTCAGTAGAATGCCCGGACACCAGGTGTTAAATACTCCTGTTAATTCAGTGTATAAAGATACATGAAAAAACATCTTCAAAAATATTTAGGCCTCAACTGAAAAGAATCTGAATAGATGCTAGATGATTCCTCAAAATGTATTTTAGTTTATGAGATTATCTTTAACATTTCACACTTGAGTGTTAACAATTATACTACACTACATATTAGACTGGTTCTTCCAAACTTTCCCCATCTTCTTTTCTAAAATGACAAATCTTCTATTATTGCGAAGTAATTAATGACTTGACTTTCTAAAATTATTTGAGCACAGAAAACACCAGATATCTAACAATATCTAACAATCTGTTTGCTGTATTTCCAATTGCCATTGCTATCTAAACTAAAATGAACTCCAAGTTTTTTGATGTTCACCCATTAATAAAGACTGGTTTTAAGGACCATGTCTTTGGAAGTATATGTTCTCCCACTGCACCAAGCTACTCAGCGGTCTAATTCCCTTGCTAAGTGAGTTCCTTGGGTGTTATCTTATGTAGGATTCTAAGGTTTGGTGGAGAATGCGGACTACAAAAAATTAATAAAGATGTGAGATGGGATCACTTAATAGGAGTAAAGGCAAGGCATGTATTAGATTATAAAGATGAAGCAAAAATAATAGTGAAGTACCTAGGGGTGGTGGCTAATGTTGTAAAGTCAAATGGAATTTTGATAATAATAAGGAAAATGTGATTTATGAAAGCAAAGGGGTGGAATGTGTTGGTTTCACATGCTCAGGGAGGGTTCCATGGGGCTGGGGAGTGGGAGGGACTCTCCTGTCTCTGGGAGCTTCCCCTGTAAGCAGCTGGCACCAATCAGAGAGCTGATTTGGTGATGGACAGCTCAGGAAAACAATGAAAAGTTATTTTGCGTTCACAAATCACCGTGGATCAAGCTAACTCTTGCTCTTTTGGCTCCCGGCCTCCGGAGGTGTGGGGCTCTCTGACTGGGGCCCCGACGCTGCTCCGGGCTCGGCCTCGGCCTCGGGCCCAGCCCGGCACCCTGGCCCCGGCCCCAGCTCTGCGGGGAGCCCTCTGCCTAGCCCGGCTCCGGGCTCTGCGAGGGAGCCCGGTCCGGCACTGGCTTTGCGGGGAGCCCCTGGCCTGGCCCCGGCTTGGCTCGGCGGGGCCGTGGCTCAGCCGCATGGCTCCCGGCCACATGGTCCCAGCCCCAGCCCCCTCCAACCGCATGGCTGGGCGGCCCCAGCCCTGACCTGGCGGCTCCCGACTCCACATGACCCCGGCACCGGCTCTGCACATGGCAGATGAGGCCTTCAGCTGCCCATGTGTTTTCTTCAGGATCTGGATACAATTTTAACTCTTTTAATGCCTGGATAAGGTTTTCGATCTCCTGAGCTCCCCTGGGTGAGAAGAAATAAAGCATGGAGACTACAGAGGTCAGCGGAATGAAGATAAAGTTC
>JAODKT010001744.1:30571256-30617047 GCA_027576195.1 Cossypha heuglini
CTCAGGGGAGACCTTATTGCTCTCTGTGACTGCCTGACAGAAGGCTGTAGTGAGGTGGAGTCAGTCTCCCACGTAATAAGCAACAGGACAAGAGGAAACAATCTCAAATTGTGCCACGGGAGATTAAGACTGAATATTAGGAAAACTTCAATGTAAGGGTTGTCAGGCACTGGAACGGTCTGCCCCGTGAAGTGGCTGAGTCACCATCCCAGGAGAAATTTAAAAGCTCAGTAGATGTGGCAGTTGGGGACATGGGTTAGTGGTGAACCTGGCAGTTGGACTCACTGCTAGGATTTGATGATCTTAATAAGGCTTTTTCCAACCCAAATGATCCCGATTCTAAATTGTAAGAACTTTCTGAAGAGATGCACACATACATGTACACACAAGCACGGATACATACATGCATGCACATAGGTACATAGATCGGTAGTTGATATGTCTACTGTGCAGTCATGGCTAAGTAAGCACGATTAAATGACCCCAGCTTATTGCAAGGAGAGTGATAATTCCCATCTGGAGCAGCAAAGGACACCCCTGGACTGACGAGAGGATGCCGACGATGAGAGGATGAGCCCAGCACCGCCAACACCTCTGCCAAGCCCCGCTACCTCCCCGTATCACAGGGCAGTACCTGCAGCCAGACGGACCGTAGATGTTTCGCGGAGACAACAGCGCACGGATGGTGACAGCAGCGCGGAGGCGGGAGTGGCTTTGCGGAGCAGCGGGATGTGCGTGCGCGGGCCGGGGGACACGAGCTGGGAGAGAATAGCTGGAGATGCTGCAGGAGCCCCAGCAGGGGAGCGCGGAGGCAGCGAGGGGCAGCGGCGGTCCCGCACGGCCCGGACGGAGATGGGCTGGTGGTGCTGTGCGAGGGGCGAGATGCTGGTGTGCGGCGAAAGGAGGGCTGCCGTGCGAGCGGCAGCTGAGCGGAGCGGGCTGAGAGGGCGGTCGGGGTGAGGAGCCCGGCTCCGATCGATGCCCGGCGCCCCCGGGGACCCCCGCCCAGCCACCGGGGTGTCCGGCCAGCCGCGCTCCCCGCGGGCAGCACCGCACGGGCAGCTCGGGCTTCCCCCCTCAGCCTGGCACGAACCCCGGCCAGGAACCTTCTGGCTCACTTTCTCTCGCCTCCCGTTCCCCTGGGGAGAGGGCAAGGAGGCAGAGCCAGGAGAGGAGCCTGGCTCTCACAAGGTACTTCCGGTCTCTTGACCACAGCATTCCTCGTCATCATCATAGTTTGTGAAACCTAAACCCCTTCAGCCAGCAGCAAAACTATAGCTGTACTTCGACGCAAAATATCAAGAAAGTCAGGCTCCTGTAGAAAACACCTTTAAAATAAACTTGTTTAATTTAATGAAAAAAATCAAACAAAATACAACTTGTAGTTTTCATTAACGACTATGAAATTACAATGGTTTTACAATAACTTTCTGAAAATTCTTTACATAGGTAAGCATTATCTGTAAGACTATGGCACTCTCAGTCATCACAAAATGCCTGGATATGCTTGCTATGCCAATAGAAATGCGCATGTAGAAATAGAAAAATGTACTTAAAAGCGTTTGTACCTGTCTCTGATGAAAGAAGTAAAATTGTGTGGCCTGCCACTGGCTTAGTGTTGAATTCGTTATGTCATTATTTATATACACAATTTTCCAAATGTCATAGCTCCTGAATTTACTGCCAGGTAAAATATGCACACATATACTCTCAACGTGTGTTTTCTTTAATGACAGCCTTGAAGTCTTGGCAAAATACCTCAGACTTTACCATTTTCATTTTCAAAGGAATTTTTATTAAGTGTTATGATGTATGCCACATTGCTGTTTTCCCAGTGTATTTTTGGCCTGAGCATGGTAGTTTTCCACAATAAGAAAGTCCCCTCTGGCAGCAGTATCTGTGGTCTGTGGATGTTTCACATCCCAGTGTCTTGCCTGTCCTCAAACATAGATCTCAGTACATGGTTAATGGCCATCTATCATTACCTACTTCTTCTCTTGCCACTTGAGAAAGGCATCTTCTTAGAGAACAGTACATACATATTTCATACCACATATCGAATCCCCCCTGATTTTATGGGCTTGATGTAATCACAAGCTCAACATCAACAGCCAGCAGCTGTATTTGTAAACCCACTGGGCACCTGGAGGCTCAAACAGCATGGCTGAAAATGTGTCTGGAATGTGCTGTCCGGAATGTGTGTGTAGGTTGCCATAATACTTCCCAGCTCCTTCAGGAAGTTTTGTTTGCTTGTTTGCTGGGGTTGGTTTTTGTGGTTGGGCATGGTGGTTTGTTGTTTTGTTAGGGTTTTTTTTTTGTTTGGTTGATTTATTTTTTTTTTTAATAAATAAAAATTATAGGGAAAAGGAAGAAAACAGGTATGTCTGTTGTAGAGAAATTTTGTTCAACTAAGGCAGCAGCATATCTGCTCTTGCTTTGAACACACAAACATTAAACACTGACATTCTGTTAAAACTTCCACTCTTTAGGGCCCTGGGTTCACAGTTGACAAAGCAGGCCAAGTGATCACTGTGCACTGAATAACAATTTCCATGTACCCATAAGCATTTTAAATAATTGTCAGCCTATTATACAACTTCTTTTAATGCTTCAACCTCTGTCACTTACAGACCTTCAACTACCAAGTTAATGTTTGGGAATTTCAGATAATCAACTGTAAAACAAGCCTCTTCTGAAAAGAAGATTTCTTTTTCATAGATGTGGAATCAAAGTTTTACTCAAAAGACCTCCAGGCAGACAAGGGAAATTATCTTCTCCAAAACTGTGTTGGCCACAAAATTATTGAAAGCAGACTAAGCCAGTATGAATAGATCGAAGAAAATGAATCTGCAGCAGGTAAACTTGTCTGCCTTTTCATTAATTTCTCATGGTTAGGATCTGTCCTTTTGCCCGTTGGGTAATAGAAGGATAAATAAAGGTCATACTCACAGCTGTCTAAGACAATAAATCAGGACATTAAATGATTGTGAGTCCAGGAAAGGTGTTAAGCTGTTTTTCTGCCTAGGTAAGACAACTATTCTTTCCTATTTGCATTAGAACAACTGAAGAGTTGTTAATGAACAACTCTTAAATTAGAATTAAAAAGACTATGAGCTAGAATACTTAAGCCATAATATTTCCTACTGAGAAGACAAATGAAATAATTAAATAATGCGTGTTTTACAGGTAAACTGGCAAAATTATTTTCATTTGCATGACTGGGGACGTAAGGTTTGCCTTCCATGCCTTCCAGTATTATACTATTCCTCTCTGCTGCAATTTGGAGGCATCCATTTAAGTGTCCTGCAATGTATGTATCATGAGTGTGTATTTCTCAACTCCTGAACATCAGACTAAGGGAGAAAGAACTTTTAACCGGCATTACTTTGTACTGCAAAATGTTTAAAGTAGTCTCCTAGAGAAATACTGATAAAGTATCTCAAATCCAGTTTGTTTTTTTCCTATTAACCTTGAACAAGTGAACAGTCACCTAAATGACTCACAAATGATTTCTCAGTTTACATAAACTTTTCTCTGCTTAGGAAATTTGTTGTGATCATTTACATTGTATACCATCATCTAGGTTAAGCCCTGTATTTACCTTCTAGCTATATAATGTTTTGCTCTTCTGGTTTTTAACTGAGGATTGTATTTTGCTATCTACAGTGGAGTTGCTTTTGTTTTTTATTAGCAGAAATAAAGTCAGCATGTATGAGTGTGAATATGTATCAAAAGAGAATTATTTAATCCATAACCACAGAAATCTTCCACTTGTAGCACCACTTCTATAATTTCTTACAAGAGAGTCCAACAATTTCTAGACCATATTAAATAATACCGAAAATTAGTTAAGGTGCTTTTACATGTATTAGTCATAACAACATTTGAACACTTCTGACATCTTGTAAAGAATCTGAATAATATGATTATGTATATAAGATAAAGAAAACGGATTTCTTCTTAGTACCACCACAGCCTGTTGCAATTCAAGAGGCATAGCTCCATCAGCTAAATTACAGTCATGTAATTGATTTATACATTAAAAGATTATTATGCAGGGGAAGTATTAAATTTGACAACGTTTATATCTAGCCTTTTGCCTCTCAGTTACACTCAAGTTGCTTAACTTTAGCAAAGTGAGATGACACAGTGAAGTTCTAAAACACTTTAAGAAAAACCTTGATAATGAACAGTAAATCAGTTAATCTCTTGAGCTAAAATAAATCAGGTCTTATCAGTAACTGTGAGGGCTCTCCTAAAACATGCTGAGAAAAGTAGTCACCAGGATACTAATAAAAACATCATTTGGCCTTTCCAAAATTTGGAAATTTTCAAAGCATTTGAAATAAACCAGTAATTCTGCAGCATGTGACAACAGATTAATTAACCTCTAGTATACAATAATCACACTTGTGTGCACAAGTAACTGACAATTGTTAAGAGACTCCAGATACTTCATCGTGAGATAAATGGAATTTTATTTTTAGGGAGAGTGATTCCTTTTTATAATAAATGTATAAAAGTGCAATATCTTAAATATTTACTGCATGCAAGTATCTTCTTTTTTGTTGTTACCATCATATAAAGTAATCTTATGCAATAGTCTCTGCAAGAATACATTTGAACTTATTAAATTAAATTAATGCATCTCTTCAGTTGAGTGCCAGCCTGATCATTACATTAACCACCTCATACAGGACTGCAGGAAAAAAGCCAAATTTTCAGCAACATTTTAGCGAAGAGCTCTCTACTGACAATGCAAAATGATATACTAAAATGGCAAGATTTGGCTCATGTTTGCCTACTATGTTTGCAACTATAGTGTTATAGTTCATTTTTTTTCTGAAATGCCTGTCCAAAAGTCTAATTCTATCTGATTATAGGAACATTTTGGAGCTGTTCTTATTTACAATTTGTCTTTAATGCAGCCAGTATAATCAACTCTGTAGTGACTACCAGAATTGAATCTGGTATGTCAAGAAACCTTCTCTTTGTGGCAAACAGGATAGAGGAAAGATACCAAAAAAATTAATCAAAACAAAATGGCAAGAGGAACAAGATTAACCAGAAAGTGCTTTCCTCTTCAGTTCTACTACCCATCATCAGTTGCTCAATTTTACCAGACCAATTTACATTTAATTCACAAGGATCAGAAAGTATTCCAGAGTGCACATACATAAAGCAATACTGTATTTTCTTTAGATGACAGGAAGCAAGTAATGAATGTGATAAATGAGGGTGAATGGAGAAAGAAATGCCTTGGACAAGAACACAGCGAACCTTGAATGTCTTGCCCAGCAACACAGCATTTCAAATAAGATAGAAAACATTTTCTTTTTAGAGCTTACTGGAAAATAATACTTTTGGTTTGTTTGTTAATTTTTTAAAATTAGTCTGGTTGGGTTTTTTTGCTTTGTTTCGGGGGTTTTTTTGGTGAGATGAATAAAAGTCTAATTCTTGTATTTTTCCATCCTTAACACTAAGTTTGACTTCCTGGCATCAGCCATCAATCTGACTACCTGTATGTTGCATTTAGTCCACATACACAGAAACTTGTGATTCTTAAAGAGGAGCAAGGAAGAGTTTTCCTTGTTGGGATTTTTTTTTTTTTCTTTTTCAGAATAAGTATGCAATCAAGGCCTTTAAAATTGAAAAGTGCAGCATCTCCAAGTCAGAACAGCTAATAGCCCACAAAGTGCATAAAATGAAGGGTTTAGAAATGACAGCACTATGACTAGGTTTTCAGAGAGGAAAGTGTTACTCCCTTTTTTCCTAATCTCTAAGCCTTTGGGCCACACAATTCTACCTCTTCCATTTGGTCAGCTTAGCACTTCTTGGAACCATTAGTCAGCCAAACTGCCTGAAACCCCTGAAAATTAGACCAATAATGCCACTAAGCAAGAAGAGCAAAATTAAAGTGTTTTTTTTCCACTCCCATTCATTGACAAAGCAACAGGGCTGACATAAGGGAAAGCTCAGAGCAGATGAAAACCTTAGGAGGGTAGCTCCCTTTGCTAGTAAAGAGCTGTGAGAGGCGGGCTCTTGCCTTTGTATCAGATACTGACACCAAGTGTGCTCCTGAGGATCTGGCAATTGTGTATTTTGTGGCAGTTTATAAATATTCTGGAACTCCTAGATGTTTGGGACAGTATCCTACAAAGTGCTTGGTAATTTGGTGAGACAATCATAGTATCTGATGTTTTAATCACAAGTATGCACAACTTATCACACAGATACAGTTTCCACAAGTATTTCACGTATCTAAAGGTCACAACTTACACTGTAGTTTGTTGACATTATCTTCACTGAGACAGAGACATAAAATAAATCCTCCCCTAGTGACTGATCCTTCTCCCATACATTCTGCAACTGGAAAGAAAAATGAGGAACCATTCAGTCTTGTCCTTGCTTAGGCAAACTGTTTGCACTCCAGGAATCTTTACTCAACTGTTTTGTTCACTTAATAGAGAACCAACTAATTTTTGCAACTTGCCTGAAATACTATTTCTTCAGTAATGATAATCTAAGACCCACTGATTGTTGACCAGAGTCAAACTCCTGAAAAGTAGCACATAGGCCTTTTTCAGTTACTCCTATCATGATACACGTGAACAAAAAGATCGAAGAAACACACTACTCTTGCAGTAGTATTGCAATCCAAAAATCCTTAAGACATTTCCTCACTGTCTGCAAAGTTTTCTTTTCCTGAGGCATAGGTTTTATTTCTTCTCCCCCATGCTTCTGAGTTTTCATTCTACACAAGCCAAAAAAACCCCAAACCTTTTATAATACTGTCAAATTACCTTCTCCACTGTAACAAACCCTAAATGTTTTGAACATCTGGCTGTAACAAAGATATTCTGGAAATTTTAATATTTAGACAATGATGATGGAGCATGTATCATTAAAAAGTAATTTTGGAGTAATACATCTATTCAACATTTGCCATAGTAAGAAGCATTTTAGGAGAACAATAAGCCCAAACATTTCAGAAAAACTAAATTTCAAGGAATGAAGATGCTATAGTATGAAGATGTGGCCAAAACTACTGTGTTTTTAACCAACAACATTTTTGAGAGGCAGAAACTGCACAATATTAGTTTTTCAAAAAAACTACTTCTGTCCCTCAAGCAACACACAATACATGCATTTAAGTGACACTTTAAGAACAGCAAATGTTATTTTAAAATACTCTTAAGTTTAAAAATGCATCTCACACTCCTTCCTTAAAAGAAAAAAAAAATTAACTGCTCAAATAAGGATTTCCTGCAGCACAGTAAATGAGGAAATCAGCTTAAAATGTATTTTGAGAGAAAAAACTTCAACTGATTTACATTAAACTTGATGCATCTTTTGACACTGTTTTAAAAATTTCAATTCCATTCTTACCTGCACATGACTAATGTGAAAAAGCTCAAGATAAATCTACAGTAAAATTCTTGAATCATCCAAACTGTGACCCCAATGTATTGACTAGACAGAAAAATTTGTTTGACTGGTAGAACTCAAAATGCTATAGGTAACCAGAAGGAAAAACAGAGGAAATATCAGTAGCTCCACTTCTCAAACTAAAGCTATTGTTTTGCAAGATTTCTACTAAACTAACAAGCTGGGACAGCTTTAGTTGTTTAACGTCTATTAAATTCTAGAATTTGTGGTTTACGTCAAAAGAGAGACTGTATTTGTAAAAGTGTCAATTTCTAAAATACCATGATTTATTAAATACCAGGACACTTAAATTTTCTAAATTATTCATGTCAGTCTCTCCAAAACATAGCTACTTTACTGATCTCTTAACTAGAGGTAGGTCATGTGTAGGCCTTGTTAATATGCTGTGAACACTTCATTAGTTCACTAATGTAATAGTCTGCAGTATAACTATGCACAGAGCTCCAAGAATAGCAGCACAAGTAACAAATGTCTAAATTTTATTTTATTCATGTGGGTTAACATGTCTTTGTTTTCTCCTAGTATTTCATTCTTTTGTGAAGAATGTTTACAAGGAAAGGGTCATGAGGTTCAGTAATCTGAAAGTCTTCTGCACCTTACAACTCAAGGCTGGGAGTCTAGCAATATCTATATGTAGCCCTTTTCCCCCATATAGAGTTTTTGCAAATCATGCAGTCAATTCTGACTGTTATCCAGCATTAAAAGTCTCTTCTCCACCTCAAACTTCAAAAAGTGATTCACAATCATGTGGCAGTATGATTATAAAGTACAGTCCATACACCTTGACAATCAAAAGAGACTGAATTATAAAAAGTAAACTGTCCTTATAGCTGCATCATCCTACATCTCTAAGGACAGCGCCAGTTAATTAGTGAAAAAGGCAAGTTCCAGGTTTCTGTAAAACATGTATTACAGCTTTCTTGTGCTAGTGAACATTAAGAATACACAGGTTCCCAAGACATTTTCCTTCCCTCCTCCCCCATCTGTAACATTCAAAGAAAACACATCATTTTGGCAAAGTTAAAAGGGTTTCTGTCTTGATGTTTTTACCTTCAGCTTCATGTAAGAGGCACGGACTTCTGGACTTAAGCACTATAAGGCATAGTAGAAACCACCAATTTGAACAACAGCACCACCACCACCACCACCACAATGGAATATACTACAAGTGGGAACAGCTGTGTTATTTAAAAAGAAAATGTTTTGTAAACTGTCATACTGCGATGCTGTGCTAGGTGATTCATGTAAAGCTTGCCTTGACATGCTGAATATTTTTTTTCCCAGAACATGCTCAAATGGTCTAAACATTGCCACAGGTTCAACTTACCTAAAAATACCAGAAAATAGCCCAGTGGCACACACTCTTGAAAACTTTTGCAATCACAATATAACTATAAAGCATGAGTAAACTTTTGTTTTGTTTTTATACGAAACTTGGAACCACATTTCCTCCTCCCCCACCCAATACCCTGTAAGAAAAAAAAAAAAATTAAAAAACCCCCAACTTTTGCTTGACACCACTGTCTGGTGTTTTGTTTGGTTCTGTTTTTCTTTCCTTTTTCTTTTTTTTTTTTCTTTTTTTTCCCTCTTTTTTCTTTTTTTAATTATTTTCTTCCTGTTTTTGGCTACAGTTCCATTTATAGCACTGAATCCAATGTAGGCAGTGTATTCCCAGGTAAATAAAAGGGACATTATCAACAGTGGAACTGTGAAAACAGAAGCTCTGTTGCATTTATAGCATGATCAGGTCCAATTTTGTTAAGCTCTATGTAAGAAAGAGTCACCACTCTGATCCCCTATTCAGAATGTCAGCGTCACTTTTTATAACCTAGATCTATCTGCTTTAGTTTCATTAAATAAAACACTTTAACTCCTTAAAATCTTTAACAATAGTGACTTTTTGGTTGTTGTTTTTATACCTAAGGTTTCTGCAGTTTCTGAAAGACTGATCAGATGTTTTGCATTTTATCAGTGTATTTGTAGGGCAACAGCATATATGCCTTAGCACTTATGTACAACGGTTTGAAATATCTCTGAATTTACTTTTCCAATAAAGCTATTAGAAAAGTGAAAATAATGTAATGTGAATCAGTCAAATAAAAAATTAAATTTCTATTTGAAGCTTATGTTCCAATATATATGTTCTTCTAATAGGATTGTTTTCTACAGCTGTATAAAGCCCTGACAAGATTTGAGCATTGTTTTGAATGTGAATCATCTCTGTCTTGGTGTCTCCAATTTACTTCTACTCAGGAATGTGCAAATGATTTTATAAAGCACGATGCTAGTACCGCTCTGCACTATAGTATTTTGTTTTGTAAATAAAAACAACAACAAATCCCTAGTCAGAAATAAACTGACAAAATTTACATTCTTCTCTCTTAAAAAAGTAAATAAAATAACATTATTTAAAATGTGAATCAGCTATAAGACATACAATACAATTACATAGATACATATCAATACAGCACATTCAATTTGCCAAAAATTAATGATTACAAAGCCAATATGGATGCTGCCATATATATATATATATATGTATGTACAATGATTATAGCATTCATAATTGCACTATACCTACAACCAGTTTTAAATTACAAGGTGTTTAAGAGGGAGCAAAAAATACCAACTGTTCTTATTGTCGTTCTTTCGGATTTGAGAGGGTTAAGGATGAAAAACATCTCATTAGTATTTATTGTTAACTTTGGTAATTAACTAATAAGCCATTCTTTTTTCCACCTCCCATCCACTGCTATGTGGCAGCTGTTTTTGTTTTAAGTGCACTCTAGTGCCAGTTGGCATTATAGATAATCAATCCAATCACATGTCTGAACTCTATAGAGTTTTCTCACTAGCAATCATGCACCTGGTCAAAAAACACCCTTCAACCTAAGCTGCAGAATAAAGCCTCATCAATGTGTGCTGCACTTTTGTTGTTAAAAAATTGCACATTTAAGTTTCAAGAATGATTTTCTCGCTGCTTCATTTGCATTTATAAATCTCTTCTAAAGAGCATTGAGAAAGGCTGTTTTGCAGGAAAGCCTATCAAATGCCTGTGAAAAATTAACAATCAACCCTATCTGAAAAGGTTCCCGAACATATTTCTCATCAATAACTTCTTGTAATACAACTGAAGGTGCCTTGACAATATTACAGAAAACAAACTCATGTCATAACTGACAAAATGACAGATCTAAACTGTCTTTGAAATACTAGACTACGTGTGGGTGTGTGGTACACCTCACAGCATATTCACTTAAATGTTGGTTTTGGCATTAGAAAATGGTACACTTTCTAAAAAAGGGAGCATATGAGCTGAAACTGTGTGTGTCAATCATTTGGCAGTTGATTCAATCAGGTCAGTCCCCAGCCCATCCATTTGGCATTTCAATCAGCATCTTATGTTTCAAGAGCATTGGTTTTATAAAAAGCCAGATTTGGCAACATGAATTTTGTACAATAAAAATAATTTTTCTACTGTGGAAAAAGAACACTTAAAAAAGCTCTAACTTAAGAAAAAACACCCCACACAACAGAGAAAAACACTGTTCAGGCTGTAGTTACTGGGGAAAATGTAGTGTCTTTGACTTTTCTATTTGGCATTTGTGAATAAAAGAAGAGAGAAAAAATGGCACATGGCAATTAAATAGAGGTTCTAACATATTCCATGTACATCCTAGATTCTCTCTTAATTACTTCATTACTGTCTTCTGTGCACCTTTCTTAACTGTAAAACTATGGTAAAATTTATTATCCTTAGACAACTGTAATTCTGTTTTGCAATCCCAATATTCTAGTGTCAGAAGTGAAGACAGAATGAAGACACCCATGTAAAGAATTTAAAAATCACAGTATCAATACTTTTTGATCCTTCAAAGAAAGTACATACTGTAAAATTAGAATGACTGATGACTTAAACTGTGATGATAGTGTTTTCCTGACCAAATCACTCAACAGAAAATATTTCACCCAGGAATGCAACTGGGAGAAAAAAAAGGCAATTGTACCTTTTAAAAGATAAGGGAAGTAGGAAAGGAGGGGGAGAGAAAGGTTTAGGGAAAGAGGAAACCAGCTCGATTTTGCTTCAATAGCAGAAAACTGCTATCCTTTGTAAATGTACGACTGAGAATTTGAAACACATTGAGTCACAAGGTTTTGCCTAAAAAATGAGGAAATGTGCTGTGAATGTACTTCAGCATCTTTTGTTTTTCCTCCATATACTTTAAATAAAATCATAATATTAACTACAAACTCTGTGTACATTCACAGAGTCCAGGCCGGCAATAAATTAGTATTATGCAAATTGTTTTCACAGATTATAACACAGTCCCTCTTCATATCTTCAATCACAGAAAGTAGGTTTGGGAGGACCCCCCAGGTACAGTTAGACCAGGTTGTACTCCTTCAGGTTTAACTGTAGGATTGTGTCCTTGACAGCAGCAAAGACGAAGCGGATGTTCTCTGTGTCTGTAGCACATGTGAAGTGAGAGTAGATAATTTTGTCACTATCTGGATTCAGATCTACGAACATCTTCAGGATGAACTCTCGTGCTGCCTGTGCATCCCGCTGTGGTCCTGTAATAAGAGAAATTCAGTTTTCTTAAAGTCAATTTTGTATTTCCACTTCTTTAAAAGAAAGTAAGGAAGGCTTAGTCTGTGATCCCCACAGAAGAGAAGATGGGGAACCTTTTAGTAATCAATAGTATCATATACTGGCTGCATTCCTTGTGGTAGGAACTATTAAAAATAAAGGAAGGAAGTTTCAGCAGTTCACCAAGTCAGAGCTGCTCTTTCGCTGCTGACTACCTTCTTTCTTCACCAAGATAAATGACCTGTTTTAAAACAGGTGATTTATAAATCCACAGAACAAAAATATAAAAAAACTAGCTAAATAATTAAATCTTTAAAAGTTAGTAGAAACGGTGAATGTTCAGTCTAAACCTACTATATTTAAATTATACTTCAGTTATTTTAGCATTGCAAGATTTACTAGTTTTATATAAATTTTAGTAGCAAGCATAGTGAAATTTTACCCTGAACTGGGTCAGACATTGTCAGACTTAATTCACTTTAAGTGATAATAAAATACACAGCTGCCCTCCAGCTGAAACTGTTGCCTGCAAAAGGCTCATGTTCTAACCAATCAGTTGGTATCTAAATAATGTATGTTAATGATCCCATCAAATCTGAATTAAGGACTGTCCTCAGAAGGACAGAGTCAATCTAACCTAACTACATTTTCAGCTTGAAAGATCACAGAAGGTAATTACTACCAGCCTGGAACAGTGAGGATTCATTCATGTTCACGGCCAAAAGAGCACTGCAGAAGCAAGAACATAAGCCACATGCTGTTAAATGTTAAACTTAGATGGCGAAGTGTTTCTGGTCTAAGTAAGAGATTTAGAAAAGAACTATCATATGAGTTAGTAGCTTTCTTGCCCACTGCTCTCCCTAATCAGCAGTTTTCCACCTCTGGCTCTAAATGATACCATGAAGATCTATGTAAGTGCTACATCAATATTCTTCTCTTCTTCTCCTCTCAACTACAGCCTCTTTTTGTGTCTGCCCTCTCTCAGCCTGTCAGTCAGCTGTCTAGTACTAGCACGCAAGGCATGTCTTCATGCGATACACTGACCTAGGAGCATGGCTCAGCCTCCCTTTCAAAGCTCATACTAATGCACTGTGCAGCAGAACCCCGTAACTCAATTTAATCTGTCCAGTTTGCCACCCTGGCCAGCAGTTCTCATCCCTAGGCTACTTTCTCCCTTCTGAAGGTGAGAGAAGCAATACAACTGAAAAATACTTATTTCTGATACCTTCCTCATATCTCCCACTTCCCACATCCCCATTGCACTGGGACAGAAGAGGGGACAACATGGTGACCTTTGCAAGACACAGACCCCACCCTGCCACCAGAAGTAATCACATCAAACTAACTTTGTCTCTGGAGTTAGGTCCTGCAAGATCTGCAGAATCAAGAAACAAAAGATTCTCAAACACTTGCAGGTTTTCACTCCCACATCCCTGATAGTCCATTATGTTTTTTTACCCTCACCAATGGCAAAGGACAAGAGAAACAAAGTTTCTATGAACTGGTTGAATTTTCTCTTCTTTCGTTCTTTTTTTTTTTTTTTTCCTGGACAAGCATTTTACACAGGTTTTGTCAGATTTGAGAGGTGGTAACAGAGCAGACTTTAAGGTCTACTCGCCTTTGGGATGTCTAGGGAATTTGTTACACAAAGTGAATTCAAAAGAACAAGCATATTTCTATCCAGCTGCCAGTTCTCTTCTGTACATTACTATGAAACTAAATTTACACTGACTTAATAAATAATGTGATCTGATCCTGCAGGCTTTTTTTTGTTCTCTTCCTCTTTAACAGAAAACAAAAAGTACATTTTTCCCATTATTACTTTCCATATTTGAACATGAGAGTTTTAATCATTTTCTCAGCTTCCCAATCAGCTCTTCCTTCCTGGTGTGACAAAATCAATTTTCTTTTTAAAAAATTGGAACATTTAGTTCTTTAGACCTCTTATTATATGAGTTTGATTTTTCTCCGTTACCAAGGCCTCATCCACCTCAAAATGCTTAGCTTTTCCCCTCATGAGAACTTCCTCAAAGTACAGCTTTAGTAGAAACACTTATATTGCCCAGATTTATTTTTTTTTTATGGACAAACACATTAACTTCAAATAATTAATGTAAAATTAAAACACAATTTAAAAAGGTACAACAAATGGGTGCAAGGGGTTGCTGCTTGTCTCTCTGAGTGTTACAGAGAGCTTATGACACTTCCCCTTAGGTATTCAATCTTCCATAAAAGCAAACCTCAAAACACCAGAAATACAGAAGACTATATGTACAACTCAGGAATGTGTTTCTATTTCTTTTTAACTCTTGTATTTCAATTTAAACCCTCATGCTAACTTATGAAAAATGTCAGAATGTGGTTCACTACTAGTATGACAATACTCACCTAAAAGTCAACAATTTCCCAGTAAAGGTTCTGCCATCTGACCCACAAGTCATTACAGTACAAAACAAAATATTAGCAGTCTAAAAATTCTACAAAAGTTCAATCACATTTTACAATTTTTAGTATTTTTTAAGGAACATACCAAAGGGTCTATCTGTCCAGCATGTGGACAAGGCTAGCACAATTTGCCGGTATTACAGTGTAAACAGAGCATGAGCTCTGATCTCATTATACTTACCATCATACTCTGGAAAATAATCAACTAGATGGGAGTACATAATTTTCTCCTCTAGTAGATCTTTTTTATTTAAGAACAGAATAACTGAAGAGTTCTGGAACCATGGATATGTGATAATTGTCCTAAAGAGAGCTTTGCTTTCTTCCATTCGATTCTGGAATAAAAAAGAGAGCAGAATTTTGGTGATAATGAGATTTAATTTTTTTAAATAAATTCATGCATTTTCACTCCATTTGGCAAAAAGATGCACTTCCTGTTTTGCACTTTCCTACCAATATATAAGATCCAATTAATTAAATTAAAAGTAATAAGCAAGCAGTAAATTAAATATTCAAGCATTTTCCTTTTGCAAATTCAGCTAGTTAAGCGTAACTATTCTTTAAACACTAGCCAAAACCACGAAAGTTGTAACAGGTACATTTGTGAAGTCTGAATATGCACAGCTACAATTAGGCAATACAGTAGTGGTTATTGAAATGCAAGTGATTAATGGCAGAGACACATACAACAAGACAGCCAATTCAAGGTTTCAGAACATTATTGATTTTACATGCCTTTCCGAAATTTTGAATACAGAGTACAGAAATTCTTAGAGATCAGATTAAAATAATTTCAAGTAAATTTAAAACCTAAGAATACCTTGTCAACATCAAAGGTTTATGACATAGAATTTTAAAAAACTGTAAATTGTTTATTTTGTTTCTAGCATTGTAGCCAGATGAAGAATTGTTTGCACCTGGTGTACTAATACATTGCTTATTGTTCAGAACCCACTAACCTACAGAAGAACGCAATGCTTATTCTGTAGGAAGAAAAACTGGAAAGCAACAATCCAGCTCAGTTATGCTAACTTTTACCAGTTCACCAGGCAGTCAAGTGTGACTTTGGGGTTGCTGACAACCAACCAGGTACTAGCAAGGAGACCCTCAGGACAAAAGAATGCATGTGCAGAGAGGAGGGACCAGACATCAAGGATTTTGGGGAAATGTTACCATATGTATGTTTAGTCTGGGACAATCAATGAATATGTATGTAAAATACAGTATACAAACAGAAAATGTCCTGTACTCAGCATGCACAGTATTTGGAGGAGCTACCCCTCGTGCATCTGGCCAAATACAGAATGCCTACTTCTTAATGTAACACTGAGGCTAAGGAGTTTTATTTTTACAGATTTTTGGTAACAACGTCACTGGATTAGCCTTTAACTCCTTAGCTGCTCCCGAAACCACTTTGCATTATAGCTGAAGTACCAGCAAAGCTTACAGTTATTTCTATTTCTAACACTCTTCTGCCATTGTAGAATAACGTTACACTTTGATTAGCTCTGAACTGTTAGGCTGACTTGACCTGGTTAATACAGAGCCAGAGCAAATATGGTTTGAAACATAGGAACTAACTTACTTCTTTTATTACTATTACTATTTAAAGCTGTAGCCCCCTGAAAATGACTGTTTCACCACCAAACGGGGCTCCAGAGAATAAGAACATAATTCTGCAGATTCTGCTGTTGCTGAACCATACAACAATCAGTCAGATAACTTGCACAGTTTTGCTATAAGTGTATATTTACTTTCACTAATTTGCATTTTAGACAGGCCAACATAAACATGAATGGGAACTTGAAAAACTCAAAACAAGCATAAAACAAAAAAGGAAAACAAAAAACAAATAGTAAACTAATTCAATTTTGTAGTAAAAGTTGATATTTGGTCTGTTAAACTTTATTGCACATTGCTGTGGTGAATGAAAATAGCTGAATTTATATATTGAAAAACAAATGCAGACTAATAAAACATTTGCTTCCATGCAGTCAGATCTCATTACTCATACTAATTTCAACAATGCCAAGATTTCACTCTGAAAGGAAAGAAACTCTTATGTCAACACAGCTGAGCATAAAACCTGACTCCTTAGACTAATTTTAAATAGATGATATTTTCTTCTCAACATTCTGTATACACTTCTTCTCTTAACAAGACCTTAAGAAAAGGCAATGGGAACTCCCTAGTGGAGTTTGATCTGTTTTATGGCCCAACTCAAAAAGTTCAGCTCCATGGCACATGTGCAACTCCAGAAATACTTGTTGGCAAGTATTAATATCTTCTTCACCAGACTAAACAAGCTCAGGTCTCTCACACCATCCTCACAGAACATTGGCTCTGGGCCCTTCATGCTTTTCCCAACAGATAAGGTGACCATGAAATGGTATTTATAAACCCTTTGCAAATTATTTCAAAGGGAAATTCAAGCAAATTGTGTTAAGGACAGTGAACTGACATTTTGATATGTTTTCATTTAGATGTGTAGTCTCCAGATGCTTCCTAGGAATTGAAAGATGACCTAGAGATTTTCAAGTAAATTTTATCTGCCTGTATAAAGAAATACAGGTCCCCAGTTTGCCAAACAGATTAAAATGCTATAATGGTTTCATTATTTTATTTTACTATGATTGATTAATTAAGGAAAAAATATTAAGTTATTAATTTCTGACTAATCAATCTCTGCCTAACTTTCTGCTATATTTCACCTCTCTGCTGATCCAATTACTAAGGGCAATTCAACTTTTATGGATGTCACAGCATATAAAACCCATTTTTATGCCAGAGTTAATTCCTCCAACAATACTACTTAGTACACTCTAAAATTTGTCTGAAACTGGTTTTGTTTCTAATGATAGCTCACTCCTTTGCATCCTCACTCTTTTGCTTCATTAAATATACATGCCATAATATTTTTAATCAGTTTAATTAATCACAAGATGATATGGTTGAACTACTGTTCTGAAAACAGTTTTTCTTTAACAGGATGCACTATTTCTTGTGTAAAAGATAGTTTCATGTTACAGTATTGCTGCAGACAGAAACTTGAATAAGTAACATACAGAAACATCCAGCTAGATGTGGCTCAAGGCTTTCTCAGTAGCTGATGGCCAATGTCAGCAGTGAAGCCAGCCTTCAACAGCAACCACTGTTCAACAGCAGCAACAGCTCATCATAGCCTCCCTGGCTTGGCACTTCCATGTGCTGCAGGATTACTGTCTTCACCATCCCTAAAGATCTGCTGGACAACGTCCCTGCTCAGCTTTTGTCAGCAGTTAATACTAAATTGCATGAAAAAAATTGATATCACCAGCTGTTCCTTTATGTTTCTTGTTAGGATATACAGATGCCAGAGTAGAATTCTCCATCTTCCATACAACTTGACAGAGTTGCCAGTCCAATGTAAAAACATCATTATGAAACAAGGTAAGAAATATTGCAGACATACTCCAATAGCAAATTTGTTAACCATAAACAGGTTAAATAATCTTGGTCAAAGTTGTCCTAATATTTAAATAAATACCAAGAAAAAACACTGTACTTACTAATGAATCACATGACTGTCAAATTTTATGATTAGAAACATGTTTTTATGAAACAAAAATAAAATGGAATTTCTATCATGTACTTATATAAAAGATTTTATGCTGTGAAGTTTTTGTATAACTGTTAAACATTAACACAAATACGAGCAAAATTATAAACCACATTTTCCTACATTTTTATCCAAATGCAAACTTACTCTTAAGTTTTAATGGATTAAAAAGGAGTATACTTCCTTCCAATTTTATTTTTATATGTACACTTTCAATTTCCTTATTAAAATGATGGAATTCTAGTTTGGATGTGAATACTGAAATTCTCTTTGCTATCAGTTGCTCTGGAAAAATGCAAGTACTCCTGCAATTAGAGAAATAAAAAAATTGGGATAATTTATAAGCACTCAATTGTCAGATCCCGAAGAATATCTGCAAGAGTGCTAAAACAGCATTTAAGAGCTTTATCAGCAAGTACCAAGATAAAGGAAAGCAGCTTTTCAGCAGCATTTCCCAGCTAACAAACAGTGCTTCAACAGAAAACACTTAGTAAAATATTAATCTGAAAAAACAGGGAAGCACTAGTGGAGTTTCACCCATTATTGTCTTAATGATTATCTAGAGTGGCATCTAGTGGGCATGCTGTAACTCACACACTGAAAGAAAAATGTAGTAATTACTTTTATCTTTAAAAAATTGTTAGCAATTTAAGCAGTGTCTGTTAAAAAATTAGGATTTCACAGATTCTGAGGAACTACATTTTGCTGGAATGCAGTGAGAGAAAAGGTGGCAAGGAGGTAAACATGCATTTTTCAGTGAACAACTTGCTCTGTGTATGTAGCTTGTGTATGCTGGCAAAAATGTTTATTTGAGTCAGAGGCCATTCAGAGATGATAACTGTAGAAAATGAGACACTGACACAAGAGAGCTTCAGAAAAAGCAGAGGTTAATATTTCAGAAGGTTAGTGTCACTGTAATGGACTCTATTATTTTGGTTGACAAAACCTTTCATTGTGAATGTTTTTCATGTACAACTCTATATTAACTCGGAATGTCTCCATTATTCAACTAAGACTTCCAGCAAATATTTTCATAGAAGCAATGTCAGGCTGTACAGAAAGACTCACAGCGTATTTCTTGGCTAAAAATTTAATTAAGCTGCCACGTAAAAGCTGGGAAATAGAGGAAATGAGGAAGTGGGAGGTAAGTGCAGAGTCCTCCACTAGTAAAGAAGTACATACAGTATCAAAATAGGAAGTGCTTCGCGTTTTTGCCACCAGTATGAAAGTATAATCTTGTAGCTCTACGGCAGTAATTAGACATCTAAGTAAAAACTACAAAGATTGTACATGTATTTTGATTAGTAACACAACTGCAGTCAGAGGCCATTTCAAATAGAGCTCAGGAATAATTCGTTTATTTTTGTTCACTGTCTTCAATCTTTCTATAAACTAGCCTGAAAAAAACAGCTTCAGGTAGAGGACTTAGAAGACTTCTCTGTAGATAAGAACTGCGTTTTTAAACCACCTGGAAGAAGAGCTCTCAACTCTCCCATAAACTGAATTTGCAGCACTGCCTTGAAAATAGATGGCAATTTTACGTACCCAGCAGAGACAAAGATGAAGCAAGTGACAGCTGAAATCCATTAAAACAACATGTTCAACAACCATCAAGAAACAAAAATACTGTCCAAAAAAAAAAGGTCTATAGAGTAGTCCTAAAGCATGGTTCAAGTATTGCTATCAAGTATTTTTTAAATGCAAAAATGGCTCTTAAATTATTTTTCACAATAAAACATGAAAGCCAGATTTTGCTATTTTTTTAATACCTACAGATAACTGAGAAAGATGAGTGAAAATATTTTAAAATCAAATAGTCCCTGAAAAACGCTCTTTCCCGGACAGTCCTACAGTCCTGACACTGGTTATACAGAAAAAAAACAAAACAAAAAACCCACAAAAAAACCCCAAAAAAAACCGTGGCAGTCACATCTTTGCCAGTAGCAAAATTTACAAGCAGCATTTCTGGCAGCCTCTGTATGCTGGTTCATGATTATCCAATCCCCTATTTCCATTATGAACCACCCACTACAGCAAAAGAGAGAGAGGTCCTGACTCTTCCAGATGCAAATCTTTCCCAGTACTCATAGTTTACATTCAAAAGGTTCTTTATCCACAAGCCAAAAAGAAACACGCATTTGTGTGGATAGGTATACAATATATCCAGCACAGATTTGGCACAGGCAGTTAATGTGCTATTTTCCCAAGTTCCCAAATAAACAATCAGTTCTGGAGATTTGATTTCCCGTGGGAGAAAAAAAAAAAAATAAGAAGACTATTTGAGGATTTTAGTTCCAACTGGAAGTTTGTATTATCCCTCTGCCATATGCTCAATTGTTCTGGATTGTTGGCTGCTGATGAAAAACCAGTCAACTGAAGCATTACATTTATTTATGATGTAGAAAGACAGAAATCCTCTGATCTCAGAATTGTTCTCCTTCAGCCTGCATGCTAAGTCATGTATGACTAACCTGTGAATAAGGAACATAGTGCTGGAAGAGAAGGGGAAGCATGCTTAGATGCAAACAGCAGGAGAGTTCTGATGAAAAAATGAAATAGGTTGTTCAGATAATTGCCTCTTTGAAGAGTAAATACACCCTGAACTGTGCAGCCTCATGCCATTTCTTATTTTTGCCCACCTCAAAAAAAAGTGTGACTGGAACACCTGTTAAGGTGTTACACAAATGAACACTACACAAGTTCTGTCTAGGCCCATCTGTTTTGCTGATGTACTTTTGTTCGGATTCAAAATGTAAGCACGTGCTCCTGCATCTCCATACCTATATAAACACAAATGACCTAACAGTAAAAATACCTATCCTGCGTTTCATGTAATTTTTAAAATGTATTTTTAACAAAGTAGATGTTAACTGGAATTTTTTAACCAAGCAAGCAACATTGATCCTTTCTTGGTGAGGGAAACTACAAACAACAAAATTTTCCATCAATGAAAAGAACAGTGCCTTTATTCAGTTACTTGAAGCACAAAAACATTGCAGAAAACCACTCTACAAAGTTTGTTCAGTTTCAATTTGTAGTTGAGGCTGAGATACTGAAGCCCTAGTTTTCTTAATATCCTGTTCTGATTTCATCTGATAAAATTGCAAGACAGCTCTTCAGTGTAAATTAAGTATTGTGAAGGTAACTACATAAATGCAGATACCCACTGTCAAATAAAGTACTCTCCAGGGGTATTAAAGAAGCTATGGAAAAACCTTATGACATGACTACAAAGATGCTCCCCAAGGAAACAAAGAAAAAAACCCTACTTTCACATGTCATACAATATTTTTTGCTAGAATCAAAGAAGAAATTACACTGGAGTGGATCTTTACATGGAAGTCATCAGGTACAACTCCTTGCTCCCAGCAGGAAAAACTCTGTCATCGTACCATTTTACTCATGGCTGCATTCAGTCAAGCTTTGAACATGTCTCCTCAGGATGGAGATCCTACCTCCCTAAACCAACAATTCTGCTTTCAGCCCTCATGATACAGGAATATCAAGTCAAAAACAGTTCTACTGACAGCCATTGTATTTATGGACTATTAAGTCACGTTAATGATTGTTGGTAACATTTTGGACAGAATATTTTTAAGAGCAACTTTCTTCCTGGAGTATTTAGCTCCATGCTGCTTCTATAAGAGACTCAAGTCAGATGGTCCCTTCTTCCTTTCATCTATTGTATTCTAGAGATACAGGTGTTCTAGGCTGTCTGAGACCCCCTGAATTCCTGAAAGGTATGTGCAGTGGCTATTGGAAATGTTGCTCCAGCCACCTCCAGACCTACTGGTTCTGTTCACATCTCAAACAACAAAATTATGCCTTCTTACTGCTAGTGCCATGTAAACACCTGGTACTGGTAAATGAACCTACTATTCTGCATTTCAGAAACCTGGAAGACCTGATGGGGAATCACAGCTGCACTTCGTAAGGAACAGCCGCTGCTTCAGAAGTCTGTAAACTCAGGATAAAAAGCTGTAAGACAATGGGATGCTGAACACAGAATAAGAGAGCATGAAGTTGCAGCAGCAGAATTCTCAACCAGAGCAAGCAGCAGTCTTTACACAGCTGGCTGCTGCACCACTGTATGTCACACTGCAGCGCAATGGAGCAGGTTTAGACAAGTTTCTGAGGAACTCCTTCAGTTCAGAATGAAGATAATTGCACCTCATGCAAAAATCCATGTTACAATGTTTCAAAAGGCACTGATCATGACTGGAATAAAAAAGATTCAATGTGGTTATCATACCAGGTTAGATTATGCAGGTCCTAAAAGCAGACAAAACCATACTGAAAGGAAGTGAAAGTCAGTGGACAAAACACAGGGAAATTATCTTTATGGCATCTTTTTTTGTAATGTCCATTGAGCAATATGGCATTTGCCAAGCTCTCAGAAGAGACAGATCCTAGAAAACACCTTAATATGTGTGAAAAGAGAACAGGCAGGATGTAATGGTAGTATTAGACACATGCTTGAAGGCACAGAATCACAGATCGGTTTAGGTTGGAAAACACCTTTAGGATAATGTGTCTAGAATTTCTTAAGCCAAAAAATCAATTTTCCTGTTATTTTAAAATCTCAGAATTCTTAAGCAATTCCTGCCTGCTTCATACATTACAATCCTTTTCCACAAGAACTGTAATCCGCAATCAAACCTGTAAATGCATGGATTATAAGCAGATGGCACTTTTAATAAAACTTTAATGAAAACTGAGTGACAGTTTGATGACAATAGGGAAGGGAAGGTGCTCCTGTTTTAAGAGAAATTCCGTGGCATTATAATATTAAAATTACCAATTTTGGCTGCAGCTAAATCAAATGTAATTTCTTAAAGATACAGTACAAACTTTAAAAAGGGCTATCAAACAAAAGGTGATTTTTAAAAGGTAAAGTACTCTACTTAACAACAACCTCCTCTTATCAAGAAGGTTCACAATTTACCTGCAATCCAGTAAGAACTTCACATTTTACAATTTAACCAAAAATGTATTCTCTGATGAAAATAATCTAAACTGGCATTTCCCCCCAATATATTTTTTGCAAAGTTCAGAACACTCATAATGACTTACATATAAAAAACATCTTATATCAATGCATACTTCATGTTTCCAATGCCTCTGTTCCTTTGCAGCCTCTGAAAATACCTCAGGAAAGACAGCATTTACTTTTTGATAGTTTAGAAAGTTTCTAATTTTCACTTAGCCTATTAATTAATTAATTTAGTTGAACTGAGGAAATTGTACTCTGTCTTCTCTGGTTTTGCACTGAGAACCCGAGAAAAATTAAAATGCATACATAACCACCACAGAACTATACAAACTATATGAAATCATACATTCTTTAAGACTTTTAGTGTGTCAATAAATATGTACAAGCTTCAATAAACATTGTTCTTAATTTTGCAGTTTCTAAGTACTTAACTAGATGTGCAAAGGTAATGAAAATCACTTTTTTATGGAACTTCATTTTACAGATACACTGTTATGTCTCTAGTTCTTCCATAACTGCAAGTGGTTACGGTTCTCTTAAGAAGCTGGAACTCATTTTTCTAATTATTGCACTCAGATGCTGAGATTTGCTATGTTGAAAGGAACTACCTCTAATACATATTCAAATGCAATATATACTGGAAATCTAGGAAAAAAAGACTTTATTTAAGAAAGTTGATTTTAAACATAAGAAGTTCTAAACTGTGCCATGTGATAAAACGGCCAATTTCTCCAAATTTGCTGGCATAATTCAGAGCCAGAGCATGACCCACAAGACATAATATATCATAAATCCATTTAATAGAGAGATGATCCCTTCATTTTTCATCTCGTCTCTAATCCTACTGGAGTTTTCAGAAAAATTGAAAAGGTCAAACATCTAACAATTTAATTTATAACATGTTATCCTTTTCCACATCACATCAGACTGATTGAATATTTACTTAATTTACAGTACTGTTAATGTAATTAGTATATTATGCCCTCTGGTTCAAATTTTGCCCTCATTTTCAGCAATGAATCCAGACAGACTTTCTATTTTATTAAGGGCAGAATTTAGAACAGTTAGGTATCTCTCCCTTGCATTTGTTAAAAGTATTTAATGACTGTACATTTCAACTGAAATTTCTGCAGGATGGGTTAAAATATACCATTCTTACTGACTCTTCCTGCTATGCATTTATGCACGAAAATCAAGTATGTACAATCCAGATACGCACTTAAAAGAGATGTCATTGGGTCTGACTATCGCCTGTCAGAGAAATCACAAGCTAAAACACAGCTGGACAACCAGGCATGCTTATCTTCTGGACTGAAGCTCCCAACTCTTCAGATATTTGAAATGGGAGTGCAATTTCATGGATGTGTCATTTAGAAGTCATCCTGCATGTCTCTGAATAACATGCAGTCGGAACTCTTGTCTTATTTCCTATATGTGTCCCCTTACACAAGTTATATTCCTTAGAACTTTTAATTCTTAACTCCTTCAAGGGCATGAAAATAGAAATGGCTCCCAGCTCCACCTCACATATATCCAGCAAAAAACACTGACAAAGACTCCCAACTAAGTGTAACCTCATCTGATTTATAATCCAAATGCGTATCTCTTGAATAAGGTAAACAAGGAAAGAAACAGATTTACAATTGACTATCCATCAAGCACTATATTTTGAAATAAAAATCAAGAGTCTTTATTTCCTAACAAGGAAGGTCATATAACCACCACCACCCCAAACAGAAAATAGTACTTTTTAAAGATTTCTATTTACTCATGAAAATGATATTAATGAAAAACTGTATTAAATGAAAAGGATAACACAAATGATTAAACACTACACTTCTCTTTGTAAAAATGTACTACAGGAAATGAGAGCTCAGGCAATATGCAGTGGACTAATTAAAAAAATAAAGTAGGCCACCTTACAAAAATCATAGTTTAATCAGGCCATGAAAGCAACGAAAAGAAAATAGCAGAACAGTGTAAATTGTCAAGTCAGATATTTTAATTTTAATATGAGACACACAGACCAAAGAATGATTAGATTCTATCCTAGTGTCACATTGATGGCCCACATATTAAGAAAGTAGAGCATTCACACACACTCCCTTCACTTTGGTGCTAAAACTTCAATACTGTTCCACAATTTAAAGCTAAGTGTGAAAATCATCTCTTGGCTGGTTACCAAAATCTTCAAGTTAAATCTCTGTCTCCCCTCACGAGGTTATCACACCTCAGTGAAGAACAAAAATATCTTTGCAGGTTGAATTTCTTAATTTAAGGCATCAACAAACGCATTTAAAGCCATATTTCTGCCACACCCACATTCCAACAAACTATGTTTTGCTTTCTGTGGAATAAATAAACACATTCTTCCATTAATTCTAGGACTGCAATGTTTAAACATACAGGGGAGAGAAAAAGAAGGGAAGAAGGCAGTGCCCTGACATACCAACAAAATCTAGACAGACAGGCTACAAGTTTGCCGAAAGCCAAAACTTCAGCTGCTGAGATTGGTGCTCAGGTCTAAGAGTGGATCCTTTCCACAGTTAGAGTAACACATGCCTAAGTGTGCTGGAAAGCCTTCTAGGCTATGTATGTATGACTTGAAAACAAAAACTTGTTTGAATTAAAGTTATGAATGTATTTTAAACTAGAAGTCAAAAGGGTTCAGAAGTTTTCCTGCGTTGTTAAAAAAAAACAAACCATAATTAGTTTAGGAGTGAGGTGTAAAAATCACCTGCTAGAGGGTTTTGATTTCCATGAAGCTTATTTTGGATAGTTAGAATAGTATTTGAAAATTATCATAACTAATTTTTCTTTATGCAACTTCCAATAAATTTTGCTTTGATTTGTGTAATTAAAATGGTTAGTATTTTGTGTGTTGATGTTGCGGCTACAGAAGAATAATGCAAACAGAAAAAGATAGTACCAGCCATTTCCAGTTTGACTTGAAACAAACAAGTCTGACATTTCTCTTTTTTGACTACAGGTTTCTAGTTCCAAAATTACAGGAGATGAAGCTGGTGCACACTGCATCATAATTTTTGGAAATTCAGCTTTGAACAACACAGATAATTATACAATTAATGTAGCAATAATTTTGTTTTATGAAAGTACCACACATGTAAAAGTTTCCACAGTTCCAAGGCTTTTAAAAAAATGAATCCTAAAGGAAGTTCAACATACAAAACGTGATTGTCCAGGGACATCTGCTTTATTTTACATCAACTACTGTCTTAAACAGTGCAAGTTGTAGGCAGTCATGAAGAAGATATTGTCAAATATTCTCCTTTTTTCATCTAATTTTTTTAAGAATGTGCTAAAAGATTGGCACAGGACAGTGCTAAAGAGTAAAATTCATAAAAGTTTGATGAGTAACTAAAAGAGCCCTCAGGAGAGACAAAAGACCCTCAACATAAAAAAAAATCATCCTTAATCTTCATTCAAAACTGCATTCAAAATAATGGATAATGCGCTTTGAACCCTCAGTCCACCCACTTGCTTACTTTCCTTGGTTTTTTAAAATAAAAATACAATATACACCTTGGGCTTTAAGTCAAAGGAATGGAATTTACTACCCTAGGGTCTGTTCCTCAGGAATCTATAAATACTGTTTTCATTTACAGCAACTATTATTGTGCCTCTGCTCATAACAGTAAATGAACAAACATTCCTCTGTATTTAACTGTATTCCTCTTCAACACAAAATAGACACTTCTTTGAATCCTTCATGGAGTGGATCAGCTTAGCCCTACTTGAAGATCGAACCTTTCCTCCCCTCTGACTTCTAAAGCACTTCTCACTCCATTGAGTGCCAGTTGTGCATGACTTCTTGTAGATGTATTTAAAAAACACCTGGGACTGGTCTGGTAAAACTTTTTTTTTTTTTTTTGAACTCGTGGGTTTTGTTGACAATTGCTTACCTCATTATCTGACTCCACAAGCACTTGATCATATTCACTAAGAGCTACTAGGAACATGATAGATGTGACATTTTCAAAGCAATGTATCCATTTTCTTCTTTCTGATCGTTGGCCTCCTACATCCACCATTCTGCAAAATTAACAGCTACATCAATTCCATGAATACCTTAACAGATAAACCCCCAACCATAAACACAACAAAAGTCAAGGATTTAGTTAAAAACACAATTTGGTTTGGTTTCCTTAATGAATTTTTTTTCCACTGATATTTAACAGAATCTGTTGTAAGCAGATAGTTAACCGTGTTTGCTTTCAATCTGATGGATCTTCTGTATTTGAACTATTGTGAGTCTCAAAGAGTTCAAATACAGAAAATCCATCAGACTTAAAGCAAACGTGATTAACTATCTGCTTAAAACAGATTCTATTAAATACCAGTGGAAAAAAAAATCATGAATTATGAGACATAAAGGTCTCATGAGCAATGATTTGGCAATGTACGTCCCATGTATTCAGCAACGACATAAACAAAAAAGATGGCAGACCACATTTTTCCCTGACACTTATCAGAATCAAAACCTACAACTTGCCGTGTATTCCCACTTCATCCCATGTTTCAGTGTAAACACAGGTGTCTAACTCATAATTACAATTCCATAGTTACTTTTTTAAACAACTGTATTTGCATGAAAGTAGGGTGATTTCCCTCTAAAAATCTACTGCACAAATGGCAACCTTTTATTCCATAATTTACATGAATAACAAGGACATACAGTTGTATTTTCAGATCATTATGCATAGTGAAACTTTGATATATATTCTTGAAAAGATGAATTGCAGATTTCTTATCAGTAAAAATCACTCTCAAAAGTAACGAACCTAACTGTCTTTGGTCCTTCTGACATTTTTAACATGAGCTCCTAAATATATGCGGACAATTAAATGAAGATAAATTGACCAAGCTCAAATTTGAGAAACAGAATAATTGCTTTTTATGCACTTTAAAACAATATCCTCACTTGGCATTGCAAATGTAAAAGGAAACAAAAGAAACCAAGGGAGCACGTGTTAAAACCTTTTTTCCTACCTGAAAATGACGCTTTGTAAGTCGAATGGATATTCAATGATCCCTGTTGTTGGGACTCGAACTCTGAGCACATCCTGTTGGGTTGGCAGATAGGTGGAATCTGCTATGCGGTCCAAGTCATTAAGATAGCTATAAACAGGGAGAAACAACAGGAATGCTAGACAGTGACACCATCATCCCACCGAGGAAAAGAGAAAGGAAAACTTGGGAAGGAAATGGGCTGTGGGGTAGGGGGAAGTACAACAGAGAAAAAAAAAAAAAAAAAAGCATTATCGGCAGAAAAGAGGGGACAAAATATAAAAATGTACTCCACCCCACTTACATAGATTCAAGACAGTACAAGAAAGGCGGCATAATTACTATAGGGTTTTTTTCCCATACAACTTTGGCTTTCCCATGTAAATTCACCAAAGTTGTCAATTACATAGGAAATCTATAGGAAATTTAGAGACATAGTATTATACAAAGTGTGAAAAATATAAAATTGCTTGGAATATGTAACATATTTCTTGATATTTAGTCTGTAGTGACTACATACACACACCTGGAAAATAAACTAACATGAACCTTCCAAAGAACAATGGACTGCTACAGAATAGATAGCAATCTATAGCAGTCTGGTGTAACTGATTGGTAATAGATCATTACCAGCTATAAAATGACAAGAGGATAAAGAGCACTGTTTTGAAACTAAATTAAAAATGGAAAAGCCCAACTACTGACAATTACAAAACTCTCCAGATCTTGTTACCAGAAGGCAGCACAAACTAATTAGAGCAATCTCTGGCACCTGAAGTCCAGCATTCACACTGAAACTGCTGATTAGGCTGATAAGCCTGCAGTACTTAAAACACACTCCCAAATAACCCAAGATTGCTATAAAATTGCTTTTAAAGGTTCAGTAGCTACAACATAGAACTATTCTGCTTATTGGTTAATGGTGAATTTCCACTGTAAAGCACCAGTGTACTGAAGGTTTTAATTAGCTGTCATGAAAAACATCCTCCAAAGAAAGAAGGCACCCATGTGTGTGTCCAGGAGCTGGACATCTCATGAAGTCAGTGCATCAGGAAGCTTATGCCGTCCCTATGGCGGATGTGTGGCAGAAAGACTGCTGCAGGAAAACCAAGTTCTTTGACATTTGGGTTGTTCACAGCAGAAAAATAATCTACAGTTAGCCAGTGAGAAGACAAACTAATAAATGAATGTATTATAGTATTAATTTATTTAAATGAAAATATCCCAGGTCTTTGTTGTACAATTTTAAGTCTTTTATCATTGCTATTTTAATGCTGCCATCATACAGCAAATTGTCAATGAAATTCTCCCTGGACAGAAAAAAATTGTTTTAATTTCGATTTGTGGTTTTTCTGTTTGTTTGTTTTTTTGTTGTTGTTTGGTTAGTTGTTTTTGGAGAATTTTTGTTCTGTTTTTGTTTGTTTGTTTGTTTGTTTTTGTTGGTTTCTTTGAAGTTTCTTAACATTTTAACAGACATTTCTGCTGAAAAATTATTTGTGCTGGAATTCAGACTGAAATCAAGTTTTGCACTGTTGTTCTGAAGTACAGGAACAGGTATTTTCTGCTACTGACAGTTCTGCAGACAATTACACCTCTGGTTATCACATGAAGATTATGTAACTTCATGTTCTGCTATCAACTTCAGGGGGATGAGACATGTTTCTGAAAATCAAACTGAAAGCTCTGCCAGCAGCAGCAACACAATATTGCCTTCAAGATATTGTAAAATCACTAGAAATGTTTCAAGTCTCTTTTAAAATTTACATAACCTCTAAAATAAAGTAAGAATTAAAAAAATCCCTCTGTTTTCTTTAAGTAAGAACAACTGTCATTGGGATTGACATCAGAGTCTTTCCATTTAACGCACTGTTTTATATAATTGTCTGAAGACTTTTGATACATGAAAGAAACAAAATGTCTCTCTTCAGTCAGGTGTAATCTTCCTAAAATATCAATGAGAGCAAATCAATACACATAAGCTCAAGACATTATCATAACTTGTGTATTAACTGCAAAACACTCTACATCTACAGTACCACACAGACAAGCCCCAAGACATTTTCCCTTTATGAAGCTCAAGAATGGATTTTTGCATTGCATTTGAAGGACTGGGGTGACATTGACTACATAAAAAGACAACTAGAATACAATTAATATTTAAAGACATACCAGCAGCACACACATTTTTCACATAATACTATTTTAACTGTTCCTCTAACATTGAAAATTTGGTTTTTGGCTTACCACAGCTTTACTGCCACAATAAAGACTTATACTTTCAAATCTTCCTTGTAACAAAAGAATTGGATATTTAACATTTTTTTTACCCTCATGAAATCTGGGGTTTAAAGAAATCCCCTGATCACCACGGAGGTGCAGCATTGCACAAATAATCTTTAAACATCCTACAGCTTATTAAACTAGTAATTTATTTATTTTTAGATTACTTTATTAGGCAGCAACTTTAAATTAAAACGTCAAAAGTGCTAGCTAATGCCAATTGTCTTCTGCTTTCAACTCTCTTGGCTCCAGACCACTCTAGCTGCTCCTCTGACCATCCCCAGCTGCCAGCTCTTTCACTTGTGCAATAGTGATAAAACGTTTCTGTCAAAATTATTTGGAACAGTGAAGAAACACTACTGAAATTGTTCCGATTATGGTTTATTTGATGGCTGTGTTCTGGGATGTGGCAAGTCCATAAACTCCAGCAGGAAAGCAGGATGGAGTTATTTCCTCCACTGGCTTATCTGCAACCAGAAGAGAACTTGTGAAGCCACACTATGCAAAATGTGTTGGGTTTTTGAATGCAGATGGATGAGAAGCAAATGAAAATGAAGATTTTGATGGGCTTTTGTATGTATCTGCATAGTAATAAACCAATTCTGTGGTTCTAAAGCACTTAGCTAAGGCAGCCCTAATTATACTGCCTTCCTGGGCAAACAAATCCTCCATACACCCAAAAAATTTAAACACTTAAGAGATATGCAGGGTTTTAGGGTAGATGCCCAACTCAAAATGAATTAACAACTACTGCAATCAGTCTTACTGATGCACCTAACTCTCCAGGGTATACTACAACTGACTAGGCATGCACTCTTGCAAACAAACCTTAAGACTTGACATAGCTACAATCTTACCCAAAAGCAGAGTAGCCAGTAATTGACCAGACCAGATATTTTTTCAGTTAATTAGCTTCAAATTTTAAGGTAATAATAACAATATGGGTATTGGAAATACCCTAGAAGCTATCTTGAGGGTGAGTCGAACTGTGCCTAACCACCAGCATTACCACAGGAAATTTGGTTGTACAGGTAGTAGCAACAGTGCAAGACATTTAGGTCTCAGCTATATGGCACTCAGAGTTCAGTTTCACCACCTACTAAGAAATCTAAGAGTTACACTGTAGCTATATGGCCTCTCATCCAAACAGTACCTACCCAGCTAGGCATTACAGAAAGGAAAGAAAATGGGAAAATACACGGTTTCTAAGTAAATTTCTAATACAGACCAGGTTCCAAAAGTTAATTATATCTGTAATTAGTTTTAATAAAAATGAATTTCAGTGGCTGCTGAGGTAATTTTCCAGGGGGTTGCTATAGTGATAGGCAGAAGGTGCATTACTGAGGCAATGAGTATGTAATGAGCTGCTGGCAGTGGACCTCCCTTGACGTCAGGACCAGCCACCAGCATCTAGCAACATGCCTGTCATCTGCACGCCGACCAGAAGCAGAGGAAGACTTTTGTTTCCCTGTCAGCACCAAGAGTAAGTAATTATTTTTAATGCAATCTTCATGCAAAGTATTTATTTTTACATCACCTATGACAAGGTCTAAGCCTGCAGCCAGCTTCAGGGAAGCTCCCAGGCTATGGGGCTGCGAACAGTGCCCTTGAAAGAAAGCACTTGTCAACATTTTCAAATAAACAGCAGGCCCACGATTATGGAAATAGACTGACTCTGTACTTTCCTACATGTATCTCCCATATAGAAATCCAGCAGGGAAGTGAGACTCCTAAGCTTAAGCAGACCAGCTATTTTAACCAGTAAAGTTCTTTAATAAATTGAGTATGACTCCAATTACCATGAACAGGTAGCTCAATACTGAGCCTTAGTTTCCTAGGGCTACATCATCTCACAAAGACAGACCACCGAAATTTACTTGAATTTACTTTCAGAGATTAAGATCTTGGAGCATCTTCGGCATGGGGCAGACACTTTCAAAGGAAACACCCTCCTCCAGCTAATGAGCTACTACTTACCAGCATCTTTGAGGTCAGATTTTTCCAAGTAATGAGATGATAAAGAAGCATTTTCTAAGGAATAAATCCATAGGATGAATTTGTGTAACATTAAACTATATTCAGCATATGGCCTAATTGATCAGGTGCAGGCAGTAGGGCATGGCCAGACAAAGGTTTAGAAAGGGTACAGCCTTCAATCCATCTCCAACATAATTTCCCTTTCTGAGGTTAAAAATTAGACTAGTCTGCTCATCAGTACTGTCCAATAACTTTTCCTAAACTCAGCAGGCAAACTGATGTAGCAGAGTGCTGAATTAATACTCACTAGCACACTGTCAAACCCTGTGCTTAGGAGTCTGAGAGACACTTTGAGCACAGAAGTCCCTAGAGAGCAGAATGCCTCTGAAACACACTGCTGAGGAGAAAGGATGTGACTGGCACCATACCAGAAATACTACATTGCAAATCTCTAAATAAAACCAAACATGTTGAGACACAAGTAATTATTGACACTGATAGAAAGGTCAGTATAAAACCAGTAATGATGATTTGTTATTGCCTAGCCAGCCAATACACCTCTGTGGAACGAATGAGAGTACAGGGAACAGGGAAAGGACAAACCTCAAGAAATTCCACAAATTCTGTTGTTTAATATAAAAGTTTGTTGGTGATTTCAGTGTAACCATAGCTATAAAAGCAAGCCTTACCAGCAACGTTTCACATACAAATGCTTTCTCATTACATTCAATGACAAGACAGATTTTGTTATGATATTTACACCTTTTCAATCCCAGAGTTCTGAGGTTTAATGCAAATAAGTCTTCTCCTCAAGATTAAGATAGCTCATGGATATGACCCTCTCCAAATGTCCTCATTCAAACACAGACAATGGCGGTGCAAGAGAAAACAGAAACCTAACCAAAGTCTATGACTAAGGATAATTAGGCAATGCATTTAATAAGATTTGATGTGTCTCTGTCATTTGGAGCCTAGCTATTCTGGAGTGGGGTGGGGCTATACTCCATACTATTGTTGGGGTTTGGTGAGGCTTTCGGATGGGGTTGGAGTTTTTTAGTTTGTTCTGCAAAACTTTGAGCCAGTTGATGAGACCACTCTCCTAAAAAACCCTAGCACTAATTTTTAATGTGTGCTGAAAACCAAAAGCCTCAATCTTTTTGCATCTTTGAGAAAACATACAACTGGCTTGACTTTCAACAGCACATATACAAAACGCTAAAGCTGCTGTAGCAGGACTTTTCCTGCCTCACAGAGCTGCCAGAATAATTGACACAAGTGTCCTCTATGCTAACAGGCAGCAATCCAGTAAATGGAATCAATTTTCAGTGTGCAAAACTAAATGTAAAAAAGTAGTGGCTGCGTTCTCAAAACCTCTGTAGAGGTTTGTGTTTCTAAGATTCTACACCATTGATAAAAAGTTGAGGTAAATTGTCAGTTTCCAGAACTATCTCAATCTTTAGTAAACACAATAAAGCTAAGATTGAAGTGAGCTAGGAAGAAATCTACACAGCGTTGTTTTTGTCCATTTTTCTCCATCCATTTATCCATTTTTATCCATAACTGTCTTCCTCAACTTCCTACATCACTAAAAACCAACCTTAGCAAAGGCTAAAAAAGACAAGTCACCAAATAAACAAATGCTCACACAAATTTTTCTTTTTAGGAAATGAGGTGTCAAAAATTATACAGTCATTAAGAACATGTTTGGTACTGTGCGAAAAAAGCATCTTGAAAGAAATACATACTGTATCCTGGTTTATATAGTCCCACTCCCCTTTCTGAATTTCCCAAGTTCTGTTGCATAACCTGTAGTTTTTTCTATGGGACGTAGTACTTTGGTATGCATGTCCCATCTTTCTTCAGACATTGCTTTTATTTTTGGGACTATATCTAAGGCATAAGATAGGATTAGCATGGTTCTGCTGCTAGTACTTGATCTTTGAATTTCAGACTTTCATTTTTATTTGCTGTTCTACCTTACTCTAAACCTTACATAAGGCTGTGTAAACTGAATACACAAAAGCAGAATCTATGATTCTACAACACAAACTGTCCTCAAGTACAGCTTCAGGACATACATGTACATTTTTACAAATGAAGATAAGCAAGAACTAACCAACAGTTAATTAAATAACAATGTACACATCCATCTTTTAAATTATGACTATATGGTTTTGTCACTGCAATCTAATGACTGCTACACAGATATCCCAGATAGTTGTTCAGGATTTGCTATCCATTCAGCTGCACAGCAGATCCCAATTCTGGACAGTTTTGCTCGTTTTGAAGGACTCATCATGCTCCAAGAGTGTCCTACACTTTTATGAAATAAAAAAATGATTGCCAAAGACAATGCCAAGAAATGGCAAGAAATGGAGTAAATTGTGTCAGTAAAAACTTAAGATTCATATGCTGATCTTGCTCCCTGTGTACCCCAAACATATTGTATTTAACAGGTGCTAATTCCACTGAAATTTATCTGTTTCAGAAGAGTAACACAGAAGGAAGATGATATTTTTAGCCGACAGTTATAAATGAATTGTTTAGCTGAAGTTTTGAAATACTTCAAACTCAAATGGAATACTGTCATAAAAAAATTACTAGATGACCAAAGCCTTACAATTCCTGCAACAATTTTACGAAAGGTATACTTTACTGAGCAGACATCACTAGGTGCCACCTCTTTCTTTCCTGTTAAAAATGAGTGATATGTTGTAAATGACCCCAGATTCACACCCTTGAATTCTTGTTACATACTAAAATATGGGAATCTGCATTTCTATACTAACTGTCCAACTACCTCAGCTCACAGTATAGGAAAAGCTGTGCAATTGCAGGAATCGAGCTTTTAAAGGTGACAGCAAATGCAGAAACAAAAGCCCAAAGACTATACAAGTATGATAATGCAATGGTATGTGTAGAAGACGTTACTTCCCCCAAACAGGGCCCCTGGAACATCATACCTTAGACAAAGAAATTCCTTAAAGCATGCTCCCTCCTCCTTCTTATCAAAACTTCTGTTATCTCTTAGGATTTCTATTGGTTCTTAAAGTTATTAGGGGATTGGTTTTTTCTTACTTAGGAATTTTAAGATAATTGGTCAGTTTGTAATTTGTAGTTTTTATTGGTTAGAATCTCAATCCTCTCAAAAGCTATAAAAGCCCTTTGTTATATCACATAATTGGACTTCTGTGACCAGACCCTTCGGAGAAATAAAGCTATCTTCGGAATGACCTGCAAGCAGAGTCTCAAAGTCTTTTCCCTGCTAGCGGTAACTGTGGCTTTGCCTCAGGAGTTCACCGAGCTGTCTGGACTCCCGTGGCGAGCCGGGGCTGGAAAGAACCCAACCCCACAGGCAGTTACAGGCATGCATGACTAATGAAGCAGTACATTACATAATAACAAAATGTGTTACAGATATCCACTGGCATAGCTAACACACTAATGGGAAAAATATATTTAATTTTCTGAGGGGTTAGAAAACATAGCCATGGAAGGGAAACTAAAGAGAGATGCTCAGAGCTTGTGTAGCAACTAGAAAGTCCTTGGTCAGAGGTACACAGTGGCCAAATACTTAATTTCATGTGGCCAGAGAAAGATGAAACTGAAAATCTGAGTCAAGCGAGGCTCTGGGACATCTTCTAGGTCTTAACACTTCCTATATTTTGTTAATGAATGGTAAGCCCTTAGTGTCATACTGGAGAAAAATGGTGATGATTCTTCAAAAATTCCAATTGCAACCCAAATTCTCTACCACAGAAGACTATTGCCTCTCCTTTCCTTAGGCTCTGAAAAGGTATATACAATCAAACTGTTGACTGGTAACCTTTTTACATTTGGGTTAAGGTCTAGGCACCTGGTGAAGTATATTCTGAATGATCTCCTCTCACACAGCTACTACTAAAGGCAATTCTCCATTTTATTAGTTTACATCTGTCTTACTCTGAGGCAGCATCTTAAAGGGAAGTAATTTGATAGTAATGAAGTGGCAAAGTCACCTGGTAATGTGCATGGAAAGCAAGTAACCTCTATATACCTCATGTGCTCTTGAATTTGCTACAGAGAAGTCTAAACGTTGATTTTGAAACAACATGAACATCCAAGCTTTGGAGCATCCAGTGGTCAGTAAAGATAATAGAATGCATTTGTTAAGCCTCCAAGAAGTTCAAATCAACTCCCATAAGGCAGAGAATTTTCTTTCTTAGACACTACCCCCACCTCCTCTAGTAAGCATACACTGGAAGTATTCTTCCAGAGTAAAACCAGTGGGTATGAAAACATCAAAAATGAAGCTAACAATGACAAAGAATGACAAAACAGGTAAAAAAGATGGCAGGAAGTGAAAGTAGTATGATATATAGGACATACTAGAAACCTGAAACGTAATTTAGAAATATTAAAATAACAGGAAGGAGACTGTGAAGTAAGAGAATAATTTAGTTTGTGAAAGACCTCAAACATCATTGAGTCCAACACTTATCAATCACCACCTTGTCACTTAGATCATAGCGCTAAGTACAACATCCCGTTACTTCTTGAACAACTCTATGGATGGTGACTCCACTACTTCTCTGAGCAGTCTGTTTCAATACCTAACAACTCTTTCTGAGAAGAAATTATTCTTGATGCTCAGAAAAACGAACGTCAGCTGGTGCAACTTCAGGCTATGTCCTCTTGCTCCATCTCTTGTTACCTGGAAAAGTGTCTGACCCCCAGCTGGCTACCCCCTCCTTTCAAGGCAGTTGTAGAGAGTGGTAAGTTTGCACCTGAGCCCTCCTTACTCCAGCCTAAAGACCCCCAGCTCCTTCAGCTGCTCCTCACAGGACTTGAGCTCCAGCCCCTCAGTATCTGTCTTGCAGTAAGGGGGCCAGAACTGGACACAGGATTTGAAGTGTGGCCTCAGCAGTGCTGAATGCAGCGGGACAAACTCTTCCACATTTTCTGATACAAAAAATATCTGATGAGGTCCTGCTGACCACACTATTTCTGATTCAAGCCAGGATCCCACTGGCCTTCTTGGCCACAAGCTGGCTCACGTTCAGCTGCTGTCAACCAGCACCCTGAGGTCATCTCTGCTGGGCAGCTTTCCAGCTACTCTGCCCCTGCCTGTATCACTGCCTTGGCCTGCTGTGACCCAAGGGCAGGACTCAGCACTTAGCCTTGTTGAAGGCTGATGGCAGAAAAAAGCAATAGAGGCAGCAGACTGAAAATACTACTACCACCACTACTACTACTACTACCACTACTACTAGTACTACTGCTGTAAAATAACAGCGGAAAGCTACTGAGAAGATGAGAGGCTTGTGCAAGGAATGAACAAAGAACACATCTGACAGTGACACATACACTTACCAGACATTTGCACATATGCTTACAAGAGAGTTGATGGACAACAAACAATTTGGTCATACATCAGGTCAGAATGTTTCTGCCTTACTACCTTCTAAATTCCAGTAGTAACTTTTAAGCAATTTGTTTCCTTGCTTTGTGACAGGGATACTAACAAATTTGTTTGGGTGTTTTACTGATAAACACACATGCTCCATTTTTGAAATAATGTTTATTTTGTGTCTGTTTATTTTTTTTTAGTGTACTTACACACCTGGAAAAAACTCTACTTGCAAGCATAAGTATACCTAGAGGCTTTTCTAAAGACTCATATAAAGTGATTAACAAATCTAATTTAAAAGATTTTGCAGAAATCCATAGTATGAACTATAATAAAGTCACCAAATGTGCAAAAACTTATAGCAAACTGCTAAATGTGCTGAGCTTGAGAAATAACCAATCAACTAGCACATGTACCTTTTGCAAGACAATGTACTAGGAAATATTTTTTTTTATGGCTGCGTAATGATTATTCCCTACTATTTTTAATGCTACTCAAAAGATCCACTATGGTGACAATTCAATTAAAAGTAGGTCAAAACTATGGTATTCAGCACAATCTGATCTGAAGTAGCATCAGATCATTATTTCCTACTTAGAAGAGTAATTCTATTTTTTAGCCTTTAAGGTAGAACACACAAAATACATACATTTATTTCAACTTTAAAACCAGTATCTCCTCTGTTGTGGAAACAAAGTTAGGACCTACAGATATAAGAAATTCAAAATATGAGAAGAACTCTGCTTCATCTTCTATTTAACTTTGCCACTCATTTCAGTACAGAAACAATGTGAAAACATATTGTCAGCAATGTGTCTCTAAAACTTTCTTTTCACTGGTTATAAAACTTAAATTTTTCTCTTTATGTAATATTATATTTATTTCCTTGCCACCTAAAACCAAAACACAGTATAGTATCTCTGGGAACAGTGAGAATCCAAACAATACAAGAGAGACACCACTGTGCTTTGTACCACTCTACACCAAAATATACATGCAAAAATGACGGGTTGGGAAGGTAACCAGGACAGAGAACTGCACAGGACAAGAGAAAGCCCATGAATAGGGTAAAAGGATAGTGATAATATTGTAATGAATCTGAGAAGACTTATGCATCTACAGGTTTTCAGCCGCCTAAATTCTACCAGCAAGATCCTTCCTAGTGAGTTTGTCTTGACTAATTCCCTTGTAAAGTGCTGTACTAGATAAGGATGCTCAGACTACTGTGCAGATAAATACCATTCTACATTTGTCATGTCTAATGTCCTGCTACAATGAGCTTAATGGAAGTTTCATGGTGCACTTTCTTAAGGAAGAGGCTTCCATCCACATGCCCAATGGAGACTGGAATTACATCACTGGAATATTTTCCTTTTCATAGCTAATACAAAAATCAATGTAGAACCCACGGATGTTTTTGCCTTTACTAGCAAACTACGCTATGTTTCGTAGCATTGGACAACATCAAAAGGCCATCATCTGTTTCTTTGACAGCAGATGAGAAATTTTACCTGAGCTGTATGCTACATCCCTAAAAAATAACTAAGATTCAGGCAGACATCAGATTCCAATGACAAATTTCACATTGCTTTTTAATCAGATTCCGGTTCCAAGAAACTAAAAGTGTAACATTTCAGACATTTTTTAGCCACATAGGCATTTTTATTACTGTTGATCTGGAACAAATAATTTAACTTGAAGTGCTTTCCTGATGTCTTTCTGGCAGCCATGTTCTTTGAAGTTTAGACTTTGTTTCCATAATAGAAATGCAGTTCAGTATAAGACAAATCCCTTTGTTTAGTACTGTTTACCTCACCACTAAGACTGTAAATGTCAGGGACGGAAAACGAAAAATCTGAAAAATAGGAGTTCTTGGACATTTCAATTCTTATGAATTGTATGGAGGTCAACTTTGATTGCACTTCCCAGTACTCACTAGTTACACTACATGAAATTATTTTTGCCCATTTTGCATTTGTGATTATATGTTGAAAGAGAGCTGGTTGAATAGGCTTATCCAAAAATCGTCCTCAAATTAACCATTCCTAATTACAATGTTAATTTAAGACTTTGAATGATCACAGACTGTCGTTTCGTGAAATAAGCACAGATATAATTCTAAAATAGATGTATGCCGCTCCTTAATTGAATTTAGTACGCGTATATTCAGCTATGTTTGTGCTGCATATGCATACAAGCATGTACAGTGACATATAGTACAATAAGCTAACAAGTAAAAATTACTTTGTTAGAAATAGAAAGTTATATATAATTGTTCAAAGCTACCAGGTACTTACTATTTAGTTGAATCTGATAATTGATATTCCCGTCGTCTATCGTAACACTCCTGAATTCCAGGGTCATTCCATAAGCTTCTTATTGCATCTACATACGGGTTCTCAAAACTTGACACCTTCTCTACATCAACTTCTCGAACTAATAGTGCATGAACCTAATTCAAAACAAACAAAACAGTAAAATTGACCTCATTTTCTGTGTTTGCACACGGCTCATATACAATGAACAAGATCAATATTCTTCATATTGGTCATATCACCAACATGTATGTTCAATTTGAAAAATCAAGTATCATGAAGATGATTGTGAAGATGCAAAACAGAGGCAATCTTTAAACTAACATGACTTTAATCTTTTAATCTTTAAACTAACATGAGGGAGTTAAGTTGCTTTCAGGAAAATAGTATCTTCTTAGACTTCTTTCTTTTGGGACACCAATAATTGCTACCAAAACACTGAAACAAAGAAAAAATAAAAATGACAGACAAAACTGAAAGATTCTGTAAGCACCACCAAATTCAAACTGGCCATTAAGATCTAACTACTGCTAGCTCAACTCAATTGTTCCACAGCCCAAATCTAGACAGTGTAGCTGACTGTTCAGTTCAATATACTTCTGACTACAGCAGACAATATTTTCCATGTTATATTTCCATGTAATAATATAACATTAATATTGCTTCTGGGAATATAAGTGTTTCCCCTTTATTTACGAGAAATCTTGTAAACAGTTATTCAATTCTTTTTGGAAAAACATGTCTCATACATTTAGGATCTTCTTTATAGGTTTCTACAAGTATTTGAAACAAGATTCCAGAATAAAAACACTGCAATTTTTGGGAATGTTAATCATGACATCTCCACTTAAGGAGATACTGAAATGCAACCATGTTTTCTCCTTTTTATTCCTCTCAGAAAACTATGGGCAGGGTTAAAAACTGATTCTGAGCTTCAACAGTATTACAGCTTTATGTTGGTTTTCCTGGCAATACCTTTTGCCACAATCCATTATACACTTACAAAAGTGTGGTTTTTTTCTAGCTAGGCTTCATCATCTCAGTCTTCTACTTCTTATCTGTGTTATCTCTTATTTTTATAGTAACAGGAAAATGATGGAATTCTCAAATTACTAGGAGATACCTGATCCTACAGAACCTACTTCAAAAGAGCTGAGAAAGTTCTAGTAATTCAGCACTATTACTAAGAAAAAGATTCATACTTTCTCTGTTCTTTGGTTTGAAGGTGGTTAGACTTGCACAAGACCAGTAAGTTGACATTTCACTACTGTAAAGCACTTGCTTTCTTTGTCTATTTGTGCACACTTAAATTCAACTAGATTTTACCAAAATGGTCTATATATTTTCCTGAACTGAAGGGTAAAGCAACCAAAAAGTAGAACATATTTTCCAAATGCCTGATTTGTAATAATCATGTCAGGAAAACCTCTTAATAAACACACTACAGGAAAAGCCACAGACTTTTCTTCTCTTCACTTGGCTATTTTATTTGTATGTTCCTCTCCTTTGAAAAGCAGGTACCACCTAAGGACTGGAGCACATAACCACCCCAGAAATCCAATGTTGCCACAGGCTACTGTAGTCCTGTGACTGAACTGAATTATGAACCAGAAACTGCTATCAAGTCTGACTTTTCTCTCATAAGAACTCGGCAACAGGATTTCAGACCTAGCTGACAAACAGATGAAAAAAGTCACTGATTGAACAGGAGAAACTAAAAAATAGATCATCTGCTTGCTGCCAAATGTCTGCTAATGGAGGTTTTCTTGTGGAACTCCTCCAAACCTGAATTCATTTTAATGGACTGACAGAAAATAAAAGCAAATGTTTCCTTATACATTATATTTTTATTGCTAAGGACCATTCACTGCATAGCTTTGCTTGACATCAGGTCACCAGACAAAGCAAGAAAAAGAGAACTTTATTGAGACAGTTGGAATGGAAAGCATAATAAAATAAATACAGTAATACCACTTTCCTTAAGCAACATCTTTGTATTCTGGATCATACCATATGATACAAAAAACATGCATGAAAGATAAAGATTCAATTTCACACATGACGCAAGTTCAAATTTTCATATTTAGTAAGTTCATTTCTAAGAACTACATGCTCAAACATCCAAAAATTTATGGGAGATCCCAGAAAAGTGATTAGAAGTAGCTTCCAAAATGCTTATAATTTAATGGATAGCTAAACACTTCCCCGCCCCTTCTACCATGCAATTTTCTTGTATTTGTATTATTATATTAAAATGCTGCTGTGACTTTAGGTCTTCATGAATACAAGACCTTTATGTTCCTGTCTAAAAACCATGCCACAATTTTCATTGAACATCTCCAATTTAGAGTGTGTCTTTTGTTAGAACATACTGAGACAGAGAATCATAGAATATCCTGAAATGGAAGGGAGCCATGAAGATGATCAAATTCAACTTCCAGCCTTGTGCAGGACACTCCAAGATTCACACCATGTGCCTGAGAGCATTGTCCAAATACTTCTTGAACTCTGCCAGGCTGGTGCTGTGACCCTAGGGAGCTGTTCCAGTGCCCAACCACCCTCTGGGTGAAGAATCTTTTCCTGATATCCAGTGTAAAACTCCTGTTGGGGAGTTCCATGCCATTCCCTCAGGTCCTGCCACTGGTCACCACAGAAGTGCCTGCCCCTCCTCTTCCCCTCGTGAGGAAGTTGCAGACTGCAATGACGTCTCCCCTCAGCCTTCTCCAGGCTGAAGAGAACAAGAGACTGCAGCCACTCCTCACACGGCTGCCCTCAAGGCACTTCACCATCCTCATGGCCCTCCTTTGGACACTCTCTAACAGTTTAATATTCTTCTTGTATTCTGGCACCCAAAACTGCACACTGGACTCAAGGCAAGGCCACAACAGTGCAGAGCAGTGGGACAATCACCATATTCTAAAATCCCAGATACAGAATGACAATGCCACAGCAACTTTGGATGATCCCAACACATTCCGGTAGGTTGAACGTAAATGCAACTACAGATGTCTACTGTAACACTTAAAAGACTGAGAATGCTGCAGCTATCAGTCAGTTTGTATGTGCTATATAATAATTTACATGCATGCCTGCCAAAAACCTGTTAGAGCAGCATTTTCCTCACCATGGCTCCACTTGCAACACGAAGATACAAGCAACTACGAAGGCACAAAGGGCGAAATAAGGGTGTATAATAACTTCTTTGTTTCTTCATAGTGAAAGGGTGAAATCTCAGGTGAACTGAAATCCATCAGTATTTCAAAATAACACACAGAGCATGTGCAAACTAACCTGTGATGTGGACTCTATGATCACCTTAGTAATGCCATTATGGGGCTACTCAAACGTTTAAAATACTACACGAACATGCAAATGGAAACAGTGTATACTATTCACACTCTAAATATTACACAAGTCTCACAGCTTCCCATAATTAAATAATATTTTAATAACCCTATGACCAAACTGATTATTTGCAGAACATCCCTAAGAATTAAGGTATAGAATAAGTGGATGTAAACTGTACAGGTAAACTCTTCCATGAAGGCAGGAAATTGTATGCTATTTCTGAGGAACTAGTAAAAAAATCATGCATCTCCAGGCTACCTAACATAATTGTAGTATGGTGGGGCATTTTTTCACCTCGATGGAAGTCTTAATTACCGAAGTATTTCCGATGTTTTGTCTGTGTCTGGTACATAAAGCTCTTTACCAGGATATAGTACCATTTCAGATATTCCATGCATTCCAGACACTTTAGGCTTGAAATAAATTACAGATACAACTTTGGTTTTCAAAAGCAAAATGAAATCAAAATGTATTCTAATATTTTAAACTATTTGACTACATTTAATTAAAAACATTACAGTAACTTCTAGTCATCTTTTATTCTCTGTGCTGCCTGAATATGAAAAAAACCCCAGCTGAAACAAAAAAAACAAACCTGTTATTTGAAGACGGGGAACACCTCATTCCCTCTCTCTGCTACATGAGACTAAAACTCCACAGAGATAATGCAATAATCTCAACTGCGGTGACAACAGAGGCAAAAGAGAAATTTCACCTTCAGACTTTAAATATTAATTCTCCTTTTATATTTTTTCACTGGATCTAGTAGTTCCACCTATAGATATAAACTAAAATATGAAGATTCATTAAACAAAAATTATAGGTTCTTTTATCCTCTTTTTTAAAAGCTTCATACCTCTAACTCTCCAGGCAGATCCTCAAGACTTTTGGTTACTTTCTTTCTTAGAAGGTGAGATCATCAAGTATCACAGCTTTTAAACATTACAACTTCGCTTGTTAATGACTGCATTGGGTGTTACACTCTTCAAATACTGGCATGGCTATAAAGCTAAACTGGAAGATGACATCACTGTGCAAAACTGAACAGCAGGTTGCAAAAACCTATCACAAAAAAATAAAAACTAATATTTACTTTTGTGTGTGTGGCATGTTGCATTTGCAATGGATTATAAATTAGGCACTATCATGCCTCCTTCTGGTACTAAATGTAGCACCTTAGATGAAATTTTCACACACTGGTGCTGAAGTTTTGCACCTAGTGAATACCTTCCTGATATGTAAAAATGTGCAATTTTTGCTGTTAAGGATCCTACAAACAAAAACAGCTTTACTGTCTGGGAAACACTTTTGCTTTGTAGAGCTGGGAAAATTCTATGGCTGACTTTCTGGAATATGTCTATGGATCAGCCAACGGCCATATCCTTTCCACAGCTTTAGTAATTTACCTCTGAAGAGCTGGTTTTGTATTGTTAGTCAAGTCTGCCTAAACATTCTACTTGTTTACATTCACTTCTAAAATACTTCTGAAACCCAAACAAACCCCACATATGCAATTTTATTCTAATTGTAAACAATAGCTTCAATTACAGGATTCATTTATATCTATTTAACTGCTTGATTAGGACTCTATGACATTAATACGCAAGTTCAGCTTCTTTTCCAAGCTTTGCCAAATTCCTTTTTAAAGAAAACAGAGCAACAAGTAAAATACAGTCAATGTAGGTAAAGACAGATCCAAAATAATTAGCAAGAAGTTATTTTGCTAAGTTACTACCGGGTTTAAAAAGTTGTTGGAGGTTGGGTTTCTTTATTTTTTACTTACAGAATTTTTTCCCGTAAGTTGATAGGCAACTGACTAGTGGGTACTTATGTGTACTTAAGAAAAACCGAAGAAGTGGCCAAAGCTGGGAAATGAGTGTAGCATCTGGCTGCACCTCTTTTTCTCCAGAGTTTCTCTCTGTCTCCAAGGGACAGAGATACCACGGGAATTAGGCAGGTAAAGGGGCGGGGGCAGCTGCAAGTCTCTGTCTCTGAGCTTCTGAGAAGGACCTGTGGCTTGGGAAAAGGAATTTCGCTGCCATTACAATAACCCAGCCGGGAGCTGCCTTTCTTCTGCTGCAGCACCCCGCACCTCCTGCCTCGCCAGGACATCCCACGGTTCCAGCCACCACTGCGGAGCTTCTGATACATCTCGTCCACCGCCCTGGGATTTCTGCTTATTCCTGCTGTTCCAGCTTGCTGCTTCCGAGAGCCCTGCAGGGGAACCGGGATCAGCTGCCCCGGGGGTTTTAGACCCAAAGCCTCTCTCCCATCCCTTACCCTTGGGCACTGGGATCGGCTGCCTCGGGGTTTTTAGAACCAAAGCCTCTCTCCCATCCCTTCCCCTCTGGGCACTGGGATCAGCTGCCCCAGGGGTT